>JASEVX010000006.1:47219414-47407644 GCA_031761405.1 Serripes groenlandicus
CGCACATACAACAAATCTGCAGCAGACAACTGTATAATGAAAGTGACATAAACCTGAAAACTTTTCATAAAAGATAGATTGACCCTTTCCCTCATATTGACGCTTTTTGAAAACATAGTGACAAAAGAAGAAATTGCAATTTCTCCTTTTCCCACAATGTTTTCAACTTTTAGTCATACTTTGTCCATTCAATTATAGAGATTTTTGACAAAAATGTTCAAAGTCGTCTGCTGCAGAATTGTTGTATGAGGGAAAGGGTTGACTGTTAAACAAAGTTGAAATATTTTGTCCAATCATGAGCAATTTCTACTTTTGCAATAATTTTTTCAAAAGTCGTCTGCTGCTGAGGCGTCAGAAAGCGTCTAAAGGTGGGAAAGGGTTAATTAAGCAAACAATGATTTCAAGTGTAGCTATCAATATATTATAGGCATGAGCAGTGGAAAGAAATAACCATGTCCTGCAAACTGAAAATCGGAAGCAGAAGACAGCATCAAGATCTGTGTAAATTATGCAAATTCTCTATGAATAAAGGAAAAATTAATCTTTATGGGAAATTTTCTCCTTTTTCAGGAAAAACATAATTTTTCATAATGACTTCATTAGTCAGGTGCAAGTGGGAAATATTTAACAATGCATTCACAGTTTGCAACAATGTAGACATGGAATTGTAAATACAACAATATATATTTTTACTGGTTTAAATGTTATCACATTATTTCACATGGGTCATATGTCAAAATAATAATTATTGAATAGTCTCTAGCATATTTAAATCCAGTGTACTGCTCAGAGGGCCACTTTTGTCTGATCTTCTCCACAGCACAGGCTGGTAGGACTTTCCGCACACCCCTTCCAAGTCTATGCCATATCCATCTTGTAAGCCTTCGGCAGGCTACATTTCTGTACATCCTGTGAAAAAAAGTTGTAGATATATTGTATTTATTGGAAAAGAAGAAATTTCCCATGGCAAATTATTTCTATTTTCCCACTTATGTTTTCAACTTCGATAAAAAAAAGTTATATTTATGTTATAGTATACTTATATATTTTGAAAGCATTTACCATATTTACTTGCATTTTTTGTTGAAAAGACTCCAAAGTTTACTGCTGCTTTAGTAGAAATTTTCAACTTCGAAAATGCCGGTTCGGTTATATCAGAGACATATCAAAACATATGTTTATATGTCTCTGGTTATATGTTAATATCGTTTTGATCGAATGAAATGGCTAAATATATAAATCAACGAAGTAACTTTGAAGATATTTGAAAACAAAGAATGGGAGGAAAACGATTTCAGCTTTGAATAAAACAAGAAATTTTCCTACCAATTTGTATTGTCCAAACGATCATTTTCATCGTACTCGTTCTCATCGCTGGAAGATTGAATTTCCGAAAAGGACGATACAAATAGGTGTCAATGGTCTTCTTGGTTCAATCTGGTACGGTTTAACACTCGTAATTGCTGGAATTAATACAGAAATCGCATCTGTTTCTTATAAACCTTGCATAATTTCTCTAGTCTCCATTACAGATATGGTCGAGTTGTCAACGAATGACGTCATCAGTAACGAGCGGACTGCGCATGCGCGAAATTTGATTATTGGAAAAATGAAAAAGTACAGTAAATCACGTTGCGTATTTCATTAATAGCGCCCATTTAAGTAAAGATACCAAGGAATGGATTTTTCCGATGTATTTGTACACAATTACTGAATAAGCGTACGGTTATAATTGATATACACAATTCTGCATTGCATTTCACCTTTAAAATAAAAACAGTAAAGTCACGAACCGTTACCAGAAACCGGAAGAAACTGATAACAATATTTATTCTTTACTTTTTCACCACATTTCATATATTTTTTGTTTGTTTTTAATTTCTTTATGCGGCGGTGGGGGGTTGGGCGGGGTGTTGACTCCAAAGGTATATCTTGCTGCAGTTAAATTGACAGACCCTTACAAATCCGCTTATGTCAATTATAGAATGATAGGAATACGGGTATCTCACGTACGTTTGCGAAATAGTAATGAGACTTGCACTGACTTGACTGGTGGGAAAATGAACCTAAACGTAATTATCACACGAGAAGAAAATAAACATGCATGCGTATTCATTCTTATGTTCCAAATGAATTCTGCTTTACAGACGTTTCTTGTAACATTATATGACGAATTTGCGAAAAATTCAAAGCTAGATCAGACTACGCGGATGCGCTCGCTGATCTGGATATATACGGGTCGCAAATGATTTATGGTTCGTTTTCGCAGAGCGCCACCTATATTCACATTATAACAGCGTCCGCTAAACACCTCTGCAGACTACATTTGTAGGGTATCGAAATCGGCCGAAGACTACCGATTTGAGAAATGAGGTTTCATTTCGCCTCCGTAACGGTAAATTATAAAATACCAGAAAGGTAAAAAATGTGACGCTTCACTAATAATATCTAATCAATACGGAATATTACGTTGCGGGAGCGATAAAAGGGTTTGTATTGCACGACAAGTAGCGTGGAAAAATCGATATCTTACGAGACCGAAGGTCGAGTAAGATATGGATTTTCCCACGCTACGAGTCGTGCAATACGTACCCATTTATCGCTCCCGCAACGTAATATTCCTTTTATTATATACCTACGATCTATGAAGAGCGAAAAAACTATTAAATATACAGATTCAATACATTGTTTATTGGGGATACCTCGCTGAAAGTATTCCGCACACTGTCTGACGTCACAATCTTGTATTTACACCGCATGTAGATACGGAATTTTAATCTGTCGTGGTGTATTTGCGCATGTCAATCTGCATGTATTTCCACCGGAAAATGTACAGGCATATAATAAGAAGGATTACCTATTGCTTTTCCAAAGTTAGACGCATAGTGAATGATCTTGTCAGAACTGTGCAAGGTTACACATCTAAAGTAGTATATATCATGAAAAGCACAAATGAGCCGTTCCACGAGAAAACCAACAGTATGGACTCTGCGTAATATATCGACCCAGTTCAACTTGCATAGCCCCCCCCCCCCCCCCCCCCCCCCCCAGCCCGCCATCCAGCTATTTAAGGTAGTTCGACTTTGATTGTGGATGATAATGCTCATATGCGGACTGTGCCAGTTTAACATCTCATATCAGACCTGCCTGTTTTAATTTAAAAACCTCTGAAGGTCGGTGTTCTCATGACAAGGCACACTTTATTTGTAAGAAAAATATATGGACTTCTGATAAGTCGAACGTACGATCACTCCAATATAATGTTTTACTCGAACCACTAACTAGAACGAGTGAATCTTGAAAACAGTGTAGCAACAACTCTGAAAGTTTACTGCGTTGTTTTATATCTGATATGATCATAGTATATGCTTACTTATAAACATTTAAGTATATGAATGAATTATTAATAAATTTATCGCTGGATGTATTTAATCGTTCGTTTTATTTTTGATTCTTTGCTTTATTGGGGTTTTACGCCACTCTCAATATCGTCCCATTGGTGCAAAAAGGTACCAAGTGACATTTTCATAGTTTTGAGAAAATCGCGTTTAAAGTCTTGAACTTTTACAACAAATCAGAAATTTCACAAGTATTATTTACAACTATATGTTTAATGTGTTCCGTATAGGGCTGTAACGAATACACTAGGTGGCGAAAACGATACGTATCACGAAAACAGGGTAACGAATACGAATATCTATTCACGAATATTGTCATGCATTTATCAACATGTAAACACAAATAAAACCAGAAAATATCAACTTAATAGTTTCAGTACTTTGATTTTATAATAGGCATAAGGAAGGGAAGGAAATTGTGAATTTAATGTAGCGTTTTAACGAGTTTTACCTGATGTCATAGTGTGAGATGGAATGTCTACCTTGAATCCTTTCGGAAATCCGAAATGTTTACATACATTCGACGTATATTTGGTCGGAGATTCAATGATTTAAACTTCCGTGTGGATCGTCATTTTTTGTTGACGCGTTTTTGTTGTCATTAAATGAGAATTCTCTATTTTCAATCGAATTATAATTAGAAATTCATGAAAAGACATTTTAAACACACAACAACGTATGTAAAAATAAATTATAGCGAACACAACATCAAATAATCTTTTTTGAGAAAAAAACCCAAAAAACATGTCACAAAAAAATCAGTGGTCAGTTGTTGTGGGTGGGGTACTATATAAATATAGCGCCGAATGCGCTATGAAACTAAAGAGGTTTTCAAGTGTGACAAAAGGTTTGTTATGTTTGTAGTTCAGTTACATGGAATTTAATTTAAATCATACAGCTTTTGATTATATTCGTAAATATTCGAATATAAATGGAGCGAATACATACCTGTATTCGATTATATCGAATATTCGAATGTATCGTTACAGCCGTTTGTTATTTTGGGTAGTTTTGCTGATTTTTACACTTGGTACCTTTTTGCATAAACTTAAGTTTGATTTTTGGGACCAAATGACAAATAGTGTCATTTTGCATGATTATTTATTGAATACATGATGTCTAAAATAATGTACAAAGGAATTTACATGTATATAACTACTATACCAATTGTTCTGATTACAATTACACAGCTGTAACACATTCTTAACACAAATCAAACTGCTAAATGAACAATTTGGAACCAAATCAGCACAGGTTTACTTTGCATCAGTATCTTCGTCGGAAAAGTCCATAGGTACTCTGTCTTTTTGTGATTTGCTTACAACTAAAGCAGTAAAGTATACATGAAATGCTTCTGGTATAATGTATTTCGCACAAAGGCTGATTAAATCATTTTTCTTCTGTACAGAAATTGCAAGTTTGGTGTTGTAACATATGTCTAGATTTGCTGCATTTTCTGGCCAATTATGTACCCGGCCCTTTTGCCATGCTGGTGTAGTTGGTACCTTTACCTCCATGAAAGAAGTACTATTAAATGAATAGTTTATAAAGACACTTCTAGGACAGTTTTGCTTCACTTGTATCCATTTTACTTTCAACCAATTGATGCGCTCTCACATTGATGAACATTTCAGATTGGAACAGTGCTTCTTGACAAACATCTAAGGTCATATTTCAATAAAGAGACGGCAATGTATGGATTTGTCCGTCTTGCTAAACTTATCAGGGTTCTCCACTGTGAAGGTACATAAACAGACGTTTTCTTTTTGGCAGTTTCAATAGTAGAGTGGACTGAATCACACTCCATTTGAGAATGACCAGATTGTAAGAACTTGTGATTTAGGGTTTGCAGTTGAGGTAGTGGGGATATGATGTATAGAAATGATGCTGTAACAAACTGGTTTCTGTTTTGTCCGCCACATGTGTCAGAATAGAATATTATTTCTTTCTTTTTACTTGAAGCAGAACAAACCAACGTTGTGGTTTTCATCAGACAGGTTGCTATCTTACACGATCCACTTTTGCCCTGAGTTTCATCCCACAAGTGACAGAAAACTTGTTTGTCGCTTAACGAATAAACAGTTAGATTGTAGCAACACAGTTTCCTTGAGAAGTATAGTTCACTCACTAGTGAACATGGTGTTGTAAGGACTGCCTGCAAATCAAATTCAAATGTAGAAACATAAATTCTATTAGTAGTCTTTCCTCGACTTTTGTCTTTCTCCTTTTCTTCTCTCGCCAGCAATTTGTTCCTTTGGTGTTCTATATGCTGTTGTTCCAATTCTGCCTCAACTGTCCCTGCTGGCTGGTGCTTTTTATAGAATTCACATAGCGAACATTGGTCTTTGTTTTGGCTTAAAAAATGAAAGTTGTAATTTTCGCAAACTATTTTTCGGTATTTGGATTGCTTATCAGGAGCTATATTCTTATTTTTGCATTCTGGACAGTGAAGTTTTCACATTGTTTTGATATTAAGATCATGAGCAAGGTATTCTTTCTTGGCCTTTTTCCTGGAATGATGAGATTCCATTTTTGGAAATAAACGTATGTGTTGATGCACAAAATCAGTGGCAGATCTGCTCGTTTTATTTGCTAATTCTGCTTTCCCTCTCATGTCTTTTCCGCCGAAACCTCCATGAACTTTCTTTGCAATTGTATAATCTATTGTTTTTCTTTTAATATCTAATGTTTTCATGAGGAAACCACGACAAACGCGCTCTTTTTTCTCTTTAGATACTAAGTGGTATACATGACACTGATTTCTTCTGTTTTCCTTTCCGGGCTGGAGTTTCAACTCCAACCATGTCACACATGAAATGCCTTTGGCGTTCATAATTTGCAAGTTCATAGTAAAAATCAAATATCTTTTGTCGTTCGTATTCTGAAAATGTGTTGCCACATTTGAAACGACATTTTGTGCAGTTATGTGGTCTCAATTCTTTTCTGTGTAAAGATTTTGCCAGTTGCAGATACATATTTTTTGCCTAAACTTCTTTGTTTCTTTCTAATATTTCTCGTCCTCTTTTTCCTTTTTCGACTTGACACTTTTTTCTGAGGACTTTAATATGCGGCACGTTTATGTGGTGTTGAAAACTGTTCCAATTTCTATTCTTCGTTCAGTTGGTTTGAAGATTCCTGAGCTGTCGAGAAATCAATGTTTGTAACAACATTATCTCCCAACCTTTGCTCGTTTGATCAATTCTGCATATTAACGTCATATATATGTTTTGTTGCTTCGTTATGTTCTTCTCCTCAAATGGCGATATAGGCAAGATATATGCAATTTTCTGATTGGCCTGTGTTAGGTTTAATGTCAAGCACTGGTGTAGATGTTTGAACTTGAAAATATTCTCACGACAGACTTATAGTAGTTTGCAACAACCAGTGGTAAACAGTCACCCATACTCACATTCCACTGACCAGAGGTTCTCATTAATGAGCTGTTCTGTTTAAAATGGTGCTTCATTTACCTTGTTAGCACAAAACGCAATATATTGTTCAACATTGAAACACATAAAGTCACACAGCTCGGCTCTAATTTCAGAAACGTCATCATTAAGCTTTGCGCTTTCTCTAACTGCACAGAAGAAGCAGTTCCCGTCAGCCCTAATAGTAACACTATGTCTCTCATTGCTTGCAAGCAGGTTGTCTAATCTGGACAAATGTAACTTTCGTCCAATTGCCTGAACAGAATGAATATTTGCACTTTCGTTCTTTCAATATTACTTAAAACACTGTTTGACCCCTTGCGTCTTCTGTTTTGTTTTGTTTTGTAAACGTTTTATTTTGTTTTCGAAGGATACCACTGTTTTTATTATGTTCGGAACAGTTCCCTTTTCTCTTTGAGCTCAATTACCTTACTTTTATAAGTAACTCGGCTTGGAGTTTTCTTATGTGCTTTTTTCTTTTTCTTTTTGTTTTATGCACAGAGGTTACGGAATGTCTTTAAGCAGTGGCGTCTGGGGAAGTTGATGCAACAATTGAGTTGATACATGTATAACAGTTGTTAAAATATTTATTCACGTTTTTAAACCTACTCATTTCCCTCCAAACTGCGACGTCAGAGTGACGTTACTACAGTGGCCCGCACCCATTGTACTCACCATTTTTATAATCTCCAAGAAATTATGTATGGAATTCGGAACGCCTCGGTACAGTTAAATGTATGAATACACATTGGTTTAAACTCGAAAGTATGATAATAGCATCTTAGCTCAGTCGGTTGAGCCGGTTAGATTTAACGATTTCAGGCCTATGACAAAGGTTCGATCCCACCACAATTTTATATTTTTAATCTAGCTTTGATCGATTTGTATGTATGCTTATATTTATTCAAGTTTTTATTATTTTATTAATTTTGTTTGTTTTATTTTTAGATTTCGTTGTTTTCTTCATTTAAATATTCATTATAACTATATTACATAAAGATCATCAAACAACTTGAGAGAAATTGTGATAATAGAATATCATCATCATCATAATCATCATCATCATCACTATAATACGACTTCGACTGCATGGTTGTGTATGCTATAATACGTCGTTCTACATTTGTATGCCACATTTATACCTTTGCAGGTAAATATAAAATTACGAAAATTAGGGACATTGCGCGATTAACAATTACGTAGAAACAACTTATAAAACACAAAATAAAAAGATGTACATGTAATCCATTACGACTCGAACTCTGGACCTTAGCATTACGAGTTCAACGCTCTTGTTAAACCGCTAACTTTGCCTTCGAACTGGTGGTGTGTAAGGATTTTTATTTATAATCAAAATGGGCGCATATTTTTATGCTCATCCCTATTTTGGATAATAGAACAATCCATGACCTTTCAACACGAATTGGATCTATACCTGAAATGTAATTATCTCCGCATGAATAAGTATCAACCCGTCATTATTCATTGATTCACGAAATTTGTATATGTTGCGTTACTGACAATTCGTCATGGCTCACTGCACGAATTGGATCTATACCTAAAATGTAATTATCTTCGCATGAATAAGTATCAACCCGTCACTATTCATTGATTCACGAAATTTGTATATGTTGCGTTATCACTGCACGAATTGGATTTATACCTGAAATGTAATTATCTTCGCATCAATAAGTATTAATCCGTCAATACGCATTGATTCACGACATTTGTATATGTTGCATTACTGACAAATTCTCACGATAGCACATATCGATATTGTTGAAAATATAATTCTCGCTATCTAGTAAAAATGCAAGTATTCTTTTGTTGTATTTTTAATGTATTTACTATATAAATTGCAATATCGTAGCTACTTTGAATCTTTAAAGAGAAGCAAAACAATAGAACCTACCATTATTTACTAAAGCGTAGAAGAAAGGAGGTACTTAAAGTAAAAGTACTGAAATTAATGATTATAATGAAAACATATGGTGTGTTCATTGTATTACCCTAGATGCGTATCTAGCTATACTTATGCAGTGTACGTTCCGAAGCGCGACAGACGTTTAACTGCATTGTGATTAATTAAAAATCGGCTGGATATATAATCTTGAAATTTCGGCAAATGGTAGAGTAGACGAACCTGTGTCCTAAATTATTTATCTTTTAAATAAAAATCTCTCTGGCGAATTTTTAATAAATCATAATTAATTTTATAACTGTTAAAATAGTTTTGCGAACTTTTCCTTTTAATTCGTATTTTGTTATCTTATTTGGCATGGTAGATATATGGATTGATATCAGCACGCAGGAAATTATATTCCCTACTGTCTGCCGTCTATTTTATCCGAATACCACTTCAAACGAGAAAGTGATGACAGTTTCATTAACCACACTATCATTTTCGCAACAACATACATTTTGACGTCAAAAACGACTTTGTTTCAAAGGTATGATTCAACCTTTTATACATGTAGCTTTAATGCAACACTCACATTTTCATTTTCCTTTTTCAGCGGAACTTTATTCTTCCTTCCCTTTGGCTAATACACACACTTTTAGTGAAAAGTGGATGTAAAATGGTATTTATCAGTTAATTGTTTCATATTACTAATGGCCAGAATGAAACATGATAATATTCTTATCAGAAGCAATTATAATTAGAAGTCACAAGAAATCTTTATTGGATACAGTTTAAACTATGCATACAATAACGGTAC
Source organism: Serripes groenlandicus (assembly GCA_031761405.1). Classification (NCBI taxonomy): domain Eukaryota; kingdom Metazoa; phylum Mollusca; class Bivalvia; order Cardiida; family Cardiidae; genus Serripes; species Serripes groenlandicus. The sequence goes on from JASEVX010000006.1 coordinate 47,228,961, forward strand.
CATGTCAACAAATTCACAGGTGTGACAAGGCGTACGCGGGATTTGCCACTGCGCATCACAGCTGCGCAACTACTATGACGACATCAGTTATCTCCCTTATACTAGGACTGTAGATGCCCATATATTGATTGGGGTTTAACGCCGCTTTTAACAATTTGTCAGTTATATCACGGTTGACAGTTCACTTACTCATGCATTTCCTGGTTTTCACACACCAGTACTCCACACAACAAACTTCCCAAGCAAAGATGCCCATAGAACATAGTTATATATTTTGCCGAAAATAACGATGTTTGAATAATGGCGGTAGGGTTGTACAATAACGCATATCTTTTTTAAACCCATGGAAACCTATCCTGTTTTGGCTCATTTTACCTCAGTAAGATATGGAGAAATGTTTATAATTCATTTAGTTTGAATTAGCAACGGTCAATTTTTTTTTATTACCCTAAAAGTGGAAACAATTGCTCCAAAAGGCGCCCCTTTTGTGGCCGGTCTGACTTTTTGGCATCATAAATTTATATTTATATAGTATTCTGTACTATTATTGATGCCTTTCCAGCTGCACATACATAGAACACCAAATTGAACAGGAATTAGCTCCAGAAAAGACTTGAAAGTATGCATACAAGCCAACTTGTTATTATTTAGACTTCCAATAAAATGCTCGAAAATTTTACTAAAGCTGACTAAATCGTCGTTTTTCGAAATTACTCTACACAAAAATCTATCTCGGTGACTTATATATATTTTTGCATATTAGTTTTTGCATTTAGGAGAGGAATACATAGTCCAAAGTACAAGAGCTCATTAACGGTTTATCTATTTAGTAGCATATGCCTTTAAGAGAACAAGTTCGTGCAAGAAGGTACCATTTGACAAAAGGACCCTTGTTGCATGAATAGAACACTTCATATACTGATTATAGTTTATGCAAAAAGGAGCCATTTGTCACTTGGTAACTTTTTGCATAATTATGATTGCGGATGGTACCTTTTTGCAGAAATGTAGAAATGTAACCAAAATTAGTGAAAAGCCGAATTTGACTAAAATGTCACTTGGTACCTTTTTGCACCAACGGGACGAATTATGATTCCAGTTGTATCACGGCGACAGTTCATTTATTCATGTTCCCTAGGTAAACAAACCAGTACTAGGCAAGGAAATATACCTTGCCCAATGGCACTCCACCATGACCTCCGCGACCTGTGATCGCACCTGTGACGCCCTGTTCCAAATGCCCGAAGCGTACCACTCGACCACGACGGATTCTTCCATTCGTTAATAACTATATTTAAATTCGTAAATAAGTCGATGTTAATATTAGGTCTCTTTCGCATTTGTCATATCGGAGTCCATACGAGTATAGTTTATTATAATTGGTTATACTTGTTGAGGATTATGCAGACATCACACTAATATCACTCGGGATTTATAAGTTGATACCAGTCAGTAAAATGGCCTCGATCCCTGGCCAATGTATTGGTACTACCGGTATTATTTATTCAGGCACCTTGGAGACCAAGCAGGGAAGTCATTACTACAACTTTCAAAGTGTTTGGTATGATCTGACAGGGGCACAAGCCCAAATCAAAATAGTAAAAAGAGCACAGCATATAATATATATAATATGTATATAATATAATATTGACGATACTAAAATGTTAACACCGAAAGACAAATATGTTATGAAGGAAATTATATGAAACAATTGGACCATGATTATCCACTATCGCTCGCCTGATTAAACAGAACTTCACAATGGTTACTATCGTTATCATATGATTGGAATATTTTGAAAAATATCGGTAGAGGGTCACCCAAGGAACCTTTGGGCCTAATTATCTTAAAATCGTGCCTATACCTTTGGTCAAGAAGGTTTTTTAAAGTTTTAACTATACTCATATAAAGAAAACAATGCCCCGTCCCATTCGGCCATACTTTTTCAACGGATCGGAATCATGTGAAAAGTCTTAGTACAGTGTCACCCAAGGACAATTTGTACTAAATTATTTACAAATCGGGCATGTAATATGAACAATAATCTTTTTAAATTATGTTTTACATTTACCGCTTTTCCCGATGCCGCAGAAAACAAAGTTTCGTATATAAATAAATAATTTAAACAAGTGAAAGGGGACCACCAAGAAACATTCTTGTGAAATTATTTTGAAATTGGTTTATTAGTTTCGGAGAAGATGTATGTAGGACAATGTGAACAGATGGACGGACAGACGACGAGGACGGGGTGATCACTCCAGCTCACACCGCACTTCGTTATCAGGTGAGCTAAAACAAAGAAAACATATAGATTGCTCGATTGTGGTATCAGATCTGCTTAACGCTTTTATCAAAAGACATCCGTTTCAAGATATGGTTTGAGTCAAACGATATATTAGAACTTTCCCAGTTCATTGTATATCAGTAATATAGTTACAAGTTACGGTCATTTTTGTATTGTTTTCATGGTTTTTAGGTCGAAATTATATTCCCGCAACCCTGAGCGCCAAGGAGGGAAGAAATTACTACCATGTTTGAAGTCCTTGGTCTGCCCTGACAGTTTATCGAACCCTGGTGTCCCGCCCCAGATTCGAACGCTTTAATCATTCCTAGGCCATTGTATAAAGACACCTGAATATAGAGTTGACATACACTCTTAGCTATGTAAATATTTCAGTCACACTGCCGTATGATATTCAAAAGAATTTGTTCAATAATAAAACCAATACCTCTCTATGGAACTAAACTATGGAATTATGGCAATATGGATATAATGGAAAAAGTAAAGATTACATTGTTAGAGTACATGTACATGCAAATATATTAAAACAAAAGGGTTAATAACGCTCCATTGTTATTAGGTAAAACAGTCCTCCTCCTGGAGGCCAGGTTTTCCGTAAATTAGCATGGCTTGAAGCAATCACATACAGCGTCACTGAGGAAACTTTTTAACCCAATTATTTGAAAATCAGCCCCGCCTTCTAGCGGCCATGTGTTTTGACCAATCAACATTGCTAGAAGGAATTTTAAAAAACTACTTGAAAATCGGCTTCATACTTTCGGAGGAAAAGATTTTTAAAGGTTTCAATTTAGCCAAATAAGGCAGTCATGTTTTGTTTAACAATTTCATATAGAATCACGAAAGGAAGAACGGATCATTTCTACAAAATTATTTAAAACATTTGCTTCATACTTTCGTAGAAGTAGTGCTCACAATATCAGTATAATGCAAATCCGCCCCGCCCCGCCCCGCCCCGCCCCGCCCCGCCCCGCCCCGCCCCGCCCCTCGGTTTCGAAACGCTTCTAAATAGATGAACTGAAATAGCTATAGATCATTGGATTGCTCATTTTGTTGCTGAAATTGCTTTTTGAATTATGCCGAAATTCATCAAGTTACATTTGATATGATATATTCTGCTGAAATGGTGTCCACCACTTTATTGAAAGTATGCCACTCTCATGATCTAGCCCTGGTATTGGTGTTACTTGAAGGAAGGAAAATATATGCATACTATGAGAACTAAGATTTGTGAATAAAAATACATACAAACGTTCATTTGATATATAAGTTTCCATATTATCGTATCACTGTGACTTAAAGTCATCATATTTATGTTCTTTATAAGAAGAACTTACGCTATACACTTAAATTGTAAATATAAGTAAAAATACGACAAAAGCAAAGGCGATTTTAATCTTAATTTGAGGTTATTAAAACCTTTGTGATGGTCGATAACTAGAATGCTTTGACGAGGGCGCGTAAAATATCCAGTCCTTGTTTCGGTGTACAGGTTCTGACATACTCTGTCGATTCAAAGCCGGCAACGCAGACCTGTTATCGTATTGTATCGAGTGAGCGTGGGGTAAATACGAAGCTCTGGGGTTCAAGTCATAGTAAATCGGCGGTGTAAACTCATTTGAAGGCACATCATTACGTCTTTCGCCTGAATCGGACCGGGTATAATTTCTCGACCTACAATAAGGAAGACATTTTTATTAAACATATGAAACACTCGAGACACATATATATTAACGTACACAAAATCAACATCAAGAAAATACAGTTTAGCTTTATCTCGAAGGAAGGTTGTTCAATTTATTTCTGATTTGCATTACATATATTGGAGTATTAAGTAAACTTGAATACAATCACATATGAGAGGAATGATTTTCAAAGGGGTTGAAGGTATCAGTCTAACTTAATCCTTAGCTAGAAGATGCCAACCCTTAACCATTTCCCACCTGCAGACGCCTTTTGACGCAATAGCAGCAGACGACTTTTGAAAACATTGTGGCAAAAGGTGAAATTGCTCATGATGTTTTCAACTTTATTTAACAATTAAGCTATCTTTTATGAGATTTTTCAGGATTTTGTCACTATGTTTTCACAGTCGTCTGCTGTAGATTTGTTGTATGTGGGAAAGGTTTACAATGATATTGAGAGACCTGTAAAGAAAAGAAAAATATGTAGGTCACACAATATGGTTTTATTTGCGTTCGTTTTGCTTCAATCGGAAGTTTATATTATACTGTTTGCAGTCCACCAAAATCAAATAAATAAACTAAATGATGCTGCCTGTGTGTATTTCATTTAATTAGGGGAGATTAGTATTGATGGCGTCATAAGGAAGGTCGTAACTTCGAATCTATTTGGGAACACTTTTTGAAAAGGAGGTCAATAAGTACACCATACGTATTTGTTATTCAATGAATTGTATATTTCCGACGCTTGATTAGAATTTCTGATTTTTTTCTCTTAAGTGTGTTGTTTTTGTCCAGGGAATGTTATAAACAAGTATGTCTGAAAAACCAGCGAGGCGAATCAACTAAATGACATTTATTAATTATATCATTTAATATGAAAACAAATCTTAAAACTGACAATGTGGGTAGAAGTTGCGTCATAAATGAACATATTTAATGATTTATTTGATTTTCGTGATTTGCTTCTTAAGAAGTAAAGTAGTAAAGTGGGATGAATGGTGACTTACATCGCTTTCAACAATGTGTCAGTTATATCAGGGCGTTCTCTTGGTTAATAAATAGTACTGCCGGTAAGTTCATTCTGGCAAGGCGCATCAGTCGTAATCCCACCTCCACAATCCTTGGCCAGAAGTAGAGAAACCACTACTACCATCACTTTGATTTGACTTGACCAGAAATCAAAGCCGGGTTTGACACTATAAGTTTTACCTTCTGCTATAGTCCTTGTCTGCTGCCGGTCCTTTTCTCTGACAATAACAGATAACACAGACAATACCAACCACGGTCAAGATGCCCAATGGTATGCCAAGTGCTAGACCAAGAACGAGGTCTATTTTATCTGAAATAATGTTAACAGCTATATTCCTCGATGTAGGGAAATTGGTCTTTGGTCAGAGTCCATTTGTGTAGTTTACGATCAGTCATATAAGCACATTATACAATCGTTCAATAATTGTACAATTTCTTAACAATATTGGATCTCGATCATATTACGAAAAAACCCCATGAATGGGTTTTTTCGCTTATGGTTAACGGGTGTGATTTTTTTTTTTTTTTTTTTTTTTTCAATAACCCATGAAGCTTTCTGAAATGAAACTGGCCAAATCCATGGGGGCCGCCATTTTGGGTATGTATAAAATGAGACGAGAAACACGGATTGAAAAAAAATTATTGTCGTCTTTTTAATATTTATTTTTAAATCGATATTTTGGGTATGTATAAAAATGACACGAAAAACACGGATTTTTAAAATTATTGTCGTCTTTTTAATATTTTTTTTTTAAAATCGACATTTAAGATCATTAAAGTGCTGTGTTTTGTGGGGATTAACATTTGTACGAAATGTTAAAAATAAATGGAACTTTGTAAGAAATATGTTTTTCCGACAGCATTAGACTTCTACGCCGAAACTAAATTTTGACTGTATCGTAGCCAAAGAAGGACGTGATGTCATTTCCGTAACACTTCATCTTGGCGTAACGTCAATGGAGCGACGTCGTTTCCCGCAAAAAAGTGGTATCAACATGAAATACCCCAAATTCCTATACATGAGCTATTTATCAAACATTGTGGCAAAAGGATAACTTTCTCATAAGGAGTAATTGTTCTTTTAGCGACAATCTTTCCCCAAATCGTCTGTTGCAAAGGCCCCATAAACCGTATCTAATAGGGAAAGGGTTTAGCAGAAATGTGACGCCTTACATCATTTGTTCCAGTCATATTGACTGGTTGAAAAAGGCAGTCGCCAGGTGGCATCAGCAAAGGGCTGATCTTTTTGCTTCTTTACCATAATGCAGGTGATCGATTAAGGATCATCCATCATGTTTTAACCTCGTTCATTATAAATGTATTCCTTGGTTTTTTTGAAAGTCTTTACTTTATTATTTTCTGTTCGTAATAATAGACGACAGCAATACGAATTCCAAATATTTTTTGATAATGCACGAAACATGACATTAACATTAGTATTGTCTAGTCAATTACTTATAAATCCTTTTTTATGGCCAAAGTATGCTCTTTAATTTTTGTTTATAATTATCTTGCGTTTTTTCGTAAATAGGTAGCACCTATAGATATATTATGGTTATGTGCATTGGGTCTCGTATACTGTTCGCATAAGGAGATTAAGGATTCAATCGTTGATACAACATGTTGACACAATAGGTTTTATATATTGCTGTAGTCCAAATCTTGCTTTTGTCAAAAGATTCACGTAGGCGGACACAAACACATCTCAAATGTCTCAAATCAAGACAAAGATGATGCATGTATCATGTAGAATCACTGCTATCAACTATTTGTAAATCGGATGATTGATTTGAGCTTAACGTCGTTTTCTACAGTTTTTCAGTTATATCAGGACGGCTAATTCGTTCACTTAACCCAGTGTTTTCTGTACTTTTCGCAAAATAGTACTCTTCATGAAACTGGCTTTTTTTGAGACTTAATATTCTATATTTTAGCCCATTGCTGGAAGTCGAAACACACTTGCCACAATAACTTTTGCAAATCATCGCAACTAATCAATAGGCAGAGTCAGGGTGTGACCTCACTACCCCCGGAGCTCTTGTCGCTACCGACTGAGAAACGACGAATCTAATGTTCTGTAAAACAGCTGGCCCGGCAACTAAGACTCTCTGAAAAGGTTTTGTGTGCTCAGAAATAATTAACTATTCTCTCCAAATAAGACCTCTAATTGGCCATTTCCGAGAATGAATATGCTACTGATCAATCATATACTTCAACACATATTCTGAGTACAAAGTAAACGTTTATAGTTTTTGAGCCTGCATATACAAGTGTGCTTAAAAACTAGTAATGTGTTACTTACCTTCATCCTTTTCGCTGAAAAAATGAATAAGAATTCTTAAGTATCTATCAAATGCAACAATCATGTTATATACTTAAATATAATAGTTTACTATTGGAATATCATGATGATGATACGAATCCATTTTTTATCTATGACACAGCGCCGAGTTGCGCAAAATAGGTTTAATTCATTATTTACAAATGTCTACATGGAATCTATTGGACTGTGCCGAGAACAGTAACAAACCAATGTACATGTATTTAATAACATAATTTCAGAAATCGGAAAGTTATCATCCCCTTTTATAACAGGAAACAGTGTTAAACTTTAAAAGTCTGTTAAGAACAAACAAGCCACATATGCTTCTAATATCTCGATGTCAACAACACACTTTGTACATAATTAATTCAAAGGCTTAAATAAGAATCCCTAGTGTCACGTTCGTATAAATTAATGTGATCCCAAAATAGTGATACAACACGATATGAGCTGCTTCTGAGAACTTGGGGTCTGCTTGTATATGCGTACAGTGAAGTATCACCGAGCCCCGGTAGCTCAGTTGGTAGCGACGCGGGCAGTCAATCTAGAGGTTGTGAGTTCGAATCCCAGCTCGGCTAAGATTCTTTCCGACTTTTGACAAAAGTCACTGTGGCTTTCACCAAATGGGCTAACAGTCTATGTGGAAAAGCAACCAGTTGATTGGAAAGTATGTTGTGTGGAGTACTGGTGTGAGAAAATAGAAAACACATGAGTGAACTGACCGCCTCGATATGACTGAACAATTGTCGAAAACGGCGTTTAACCCTCCCCACCAATCAACTAAATTTGTCATGCACGTCTACATGTTACATAGACCAAAATGCATATTCTGTCAAAACGACTAGACGTGTAGGCCAACTAGGCGTACGCCAATCTAACTATAAATGATGCCAACACCGGAGATGCTGTAAGATCCCAAATTGCAAGGCTCGGCTCTAATAAAATAAATGCATAGGACATATATGAGCCGTTCCGACTCTGCGTCAAATATCGACCTGGGTAAGCCTAAGCATGCCGCGCAGGCTAGCACGGCCTGACATGTTTTCGCCACCTGTGGATTTTCTGTTTCAGGAATAATATCTCTATCCCTCTGAGACGGAATGATTCGCCCCGGATGAGCGTGCGAGGACTGCGCAGACTGATCCGAGCCGATACATTACGCAGAGTCCATAATGTTGGTTTTCTCGTGGAACGGCTCATATGTGAATTCAAACATACAGGCTTTTGTGAAGCCTACATTGGAATTAAATAAAATAGTTATATTGTATACTTAAATCACAAATGATAAGTTATCCTACCTGCAAAAAGGCATTCCTGCATTAATTTTGCATTCATGCGATGAGTCACATGGCGAGTACGAAGTGAAGATTTCACAAATCTGTACGGAGACGTCCGTCGTACCATTTAAATTTACTGTAAACAAAAGTGTCATATTTGAAGAGAAAATTGCGTTTCTTAACATATGGTTTATTAGGTTTCTTTCAATTTGCCTTGTCGACATTTTATGTAAATCACACTTGAAAATGATATTTCCATATTTCATTTGTCTACATTTTAGTATTACATCTGAGAATCACATTACATTATCGGGTTCTTCCTGCCTATTACAATGTGAATTGGAGGTCTATATCTAGGTAAAAGGTAGCGTCAACAGCAATTTGTGAGCCTGTGGAGCTCGACCCCAGCATACTTACAAAACGTGTAAATAAAGGCCAGACTGTGCATTATTTTAAAGAAGTTAGAAACGGACATTTGTTTAAGTGCAATGCGACCTGATCCTACTCCGTACGAAGTAATGCTATCTCGGGTCACCCATCTAGGAATTGACCGTTGCCTAACTTCAAGAAAAAGTCTACCCATGTCATTCTGAACACTGACTGTAGAAGTAGTATCTGTTCCTATACCCCTTTACTGTTATAGTAGTTATTGGTATTACAATTCAAGTCAATATTTTCCCCAAAACATACTGCAAACGTACACGCGGTAAACGAGATTTAATGGTAAAAGTAGATTATGTGTCTTAAAAAGTCTACTATTATTTCAATATATCTGAATATCTCAAAGTTTTATACATTTTGTCAATATTGCCTCAATATAAAATCAATAAACATGCATCTCGTCATGATATACCGTATGTGAAAATGATTGGTTGAACTTGAACAGAGACAGAACTCATTGATCGACGAAAACCGACCTTCAGCAATTATCATAATAGTATAATCAGTTTTTGATCATAATCGTTCTCAAGATGTTTTCAGTTTATTTCTATAATTAGTTGATGAACAGTAATTTCGAAGGCAGAAGGGTATCTGGAGTGTCAGTGGTTGCATGATCCTGAAACTTGGTTTTCGTGTCACCTGCCTCAATCCTCTTACTTTGATTTCCGGCTACATTAAGTTCAGAGGTCACCGTTGTCTGATTGTTCAAGACCAATGGTCTTTTTCCGTTAATGATGTCATAGAGGTCAGAAGCAAGGCTTGCTTTAGCTTCACTCGTGTTATTAAGAATAATGGCCAACTCATAAATCAGAGATCCACACCTGAAACAAGATAAGGAGTAAACAGTGTTATACTATTTATATTACGACTTAACCAGACCCTACGATGTAGGTACTCAAGACGAGTCTTTCTTTTAAGCACCCACAATGTAGGGTTTGAGTGTCAAATAAGAAATTTAGAATTTGAAATACAAACCTTATCCAGAGCTTGATAAGTCTGTTTGAATGATGTTTTATGCACCTTTCACCAGTAGTTCAGTCTTATCCATGCGTTTCCTGGGTAAAACAGTACTAGTTCTCCTGGTTTATCCTGATACCTACAACGCATCAGTTACAGTGCCTTGTACGCAACCAGAGCAACACGACGGGAAGTCACTTCTAACAGTTTACAGTTTACACATATGAGGCTTAACCGATCGCGAATCGTACCCCAGTTTCAACTTTCGAGATAGGTGGTTACTGAATACTATATTTGCAGAAGTTTCAACATTTCAAAATTTGATCACCATCTTGGGTTCAGCACCTTTATCACGTTGTATAGAGTCATCAATGTTCGATCTTGTGTATATTGAAGGATTATAAAGTGTATGTTGCAAGTAAAATTGGAACCAAGAAAAAAAGACATTTGAACATTTTTACATTATTTCAAAATTCCAATATGATTCGAGACACCGACCAGGATGGTCCTATATCGCTCTTCTGATTTAATATAACCTCGACCGTTTTCAGTGTTCTTACTCTATACATGTCAGTAAAACAAGAAACGCCCTTTCGTGGCCATGTTTATAGGATTTTTTTGTTATCATTATTGGGCCATCCATAGAACATTTGTACCAAAATATTTTCAAATCAAGCCTTTGCTTCTGAACAAGATGGTTTATAAAGTGTTCACTATATAAACATATAAGAAATGAAGCCGAGCTACTGGTTGCCATGTTTTTCAACGGTTCGGTATAATCGGAGGATCACGCAAATAATCTTTGTGTTAAATTATTTTTAAAAGGGTACTAAATTTGGTTCAAGAAGATTTGTAAAGTTTTCGATATACATGTATAAACATATATCGTAAACAAAACCCGTCCCTTAAAGGTCATGTCTTGCAACGGATCGGAATAATTTAAACAATCTTGGTAGAGGAAACATTTGTAAACAAGAGGACCATGATGGTTTTAATTCGCTCACCTGCTTTTATAGAAATCACAGTGTTCAATGTTATTATGATATGCATAGAAGGGAACCAAGCGACGCCCCCTTGTGGTCATATTTATGAATGTATCGTAATAATTTAAACAATCTTGTAAGAGTGTCACCGAAGGGATATTTGTGTCAAATTATGCTTAAATCAGGCCTATATGTTTGTAAGAGATGACTTTTTAAAGTTTCATAATATATAAATATAAGGGGGTCAGTACTTTTGGTAAACAAGATTTTTAAAGTTACTCTGATGCCACAGCAACCGAAGATATGCATGGAATTCAATTTATTAAACAACTTTTAAATAGGCGACATAAGGAACATTTCTCTGCTTTTTTTAGAATGGTCCATATGACGGAGAAGTTGTTAGTAGGATAATGTAAGCGGACAACGACCATGGCCGCTGGACGGTGAGTGATCATAATAGCTCACCCCGCACTTCATGCTCAGGTCGAAGTTCATTATTGTATTTAAGTCTTCTGTTACACCTTGCCATATTGAGTAAACGGACGACCGACGTATATAAACTTTGTGATTTATGTTATCCAGTGGTAAAAGTCGCGTCCGTTGTTGCTCGAGACTCTAACGAACAGAAGACAATTGGAGGGGAGAGAACGCACAAACCCCATACAAATACAGGACAATAACCGGACACCGTAAGAGATACAACGGTAATATTAACAGACAAGTACCGGGACAAACGAAAGTGGAACGCATGGGAAACAGTCAAAATGTTTTTTGAATGTTTTTTGTAAAGGTCTCGTAACAGATAAAAACGACTAAGAATTGTGCGGTGTTTTCGAACCCGACGTAAATCTCAGGCCCTAATTGGCTCACCATATATCTAAGATGACCAAAGGCCAGACCAAGTTACGGAGGAATACTGCCAGTTAGGACAATAGGGCAAAACAGGCCGCCGCCAAAGAAGAAGCAGTTTTAATTCAAGAAAGAGTTGCATCTGCAGAGGTCAAAGAAATTCAGTTAAAGGCTCTCTCCGTCCTAGTCATTCATCAGTTTCATCAAAGCAAATTTACAAGTCCAGTAATCAAAGTCAAAAGACCAGTCACCTCCGAAATATGCAGAAAGAATTCCTGGACTTGGTTGTTGCGTATCACTGACTTTTGTATTTGAAGCACAAGGACTTAAAAGAAACACAATATTTATATATCTCAGAGGCTTAATTTCGCTGTCCGTCTTGGACCTGGCAAGAAATCGTTATTTGTATGGTGGTAGTAATATTGTTCTTATCTTTAAGTCGTAAGTTTTGTCTAGTGGTTACACAATAGTTATTCATCAGTTCGATGCGTTCCTTGTCAGGAAATCGTCCTGGGAACATGCGATATATGTCCGACAAAACTCCAGTTCACCCATTGCATGCCTGGTAGTAGTCCGGCTGCGAGTCAGGTCCACCGGACATCAGCGGATACGAACTTGCAATTACGGGACCAGGAATGCACGAGTTCCCTTTAAAAGGCATACTTAGCGCGCAGCAATCGTACAACCAGCGGACGCCTATGCCCGTATAAATCCGTGCTAAGTTTTGTGCAAGAACAAAACTTGCTTCCGGATTGAACTGACCTCGCCTCAAAATGAACGCATTCGCCGAACAAGAAACGCACGCCAACGGATACAAACGTATTGAAAATGTTGCTCTCCGTTTGACGTCTAGTTTAACTATACAGCAAGTATTAAAAGAAATAGAACGACCGGCATTCTTTTTTGCCGACTTCAGGAACTGAACGACACGCATTCTTGGATCCAACTTTAGGAGCTGGACGACGCGCATTCTTGGTTCCGACTTCAGGAAATATAACGACCGGCATTCATTTTTCCGACTTCAGGAACTGAACGACACGTATTCTTGGTTCCAACTTTAGGAACTGAACGACCAACATTCTTGGTTCCAACTTCAGGAACTTGACGACACGCATTCTTGGTTCCGACTTAAGGAACTGAACGACCGACATTCTTGGTTCCGACTTAAGGAACAGAACAACCAACGAGCTTGATTCCCGGGTTGTTTATTTTTATTGTACAATCCCCGGTAGCCAGTGCATTATTACCTTAAACCGAAAGCTTTTACATCATTAGCTGTTGGTATTCTGTTTTTTTCCTGTAAAAATAAATAAAAAGAAAAACGTTGAGCAACTTAACAGAAAAAGACGGCCCTCTGTGCCTTCGTGCAAATTACATGCACGGTGTGAACACGCACTACATGATTAGCTTTGCTACTTTTGGGATCTCTAATGGTCATGATTCGACTTCATAAAGCATTTAAAATCCATCGAAAACATGCTACAACACAAAGAACTAGCGTATTTTTTTTTGTGTTATCTAAATCAATCATGAATGAATCCTCAGTATTCGAATGTCAGTGTTCGTGTGGGTTGATTCTAGTTCCACTACTTTTAGAATCAACAGGAGGGACATGAGGGCCATTGATCGCTCACCTGATTTAATTTAATTTGGTAAATGGTCAAGTTATTTCAAAATCTTTCAAAGTTTTCACTCTTTATTCATACGTGGAAATCAAGCCTAGCCCCCTGACAGCCTCAATGGATCGGAATAATTTGAACAATCATGGTAGAGAAACATCTGTGCCAAATTATTTTCAAATCTGTCTAGAACATTTGGACAAGAAGATTTTTTAAATTGTTACTATAAACATTTAAGTAAACAAGCTCCGCCGCCTGGTGGCCATGTTCTTAAACGGATCAGAATAAAATGAACAAACCTGAAAATGGGTTACAAGGAACATATGTGACAAATTATATATATATATCATATAGGGAAAACAAGCTAATAAAAAATAGAAAAAGAAGTGTAACATAGTCCTCCACAGGTGGTTTTAAATAAATGGTCCAATGCCGTTTATTACACAGAGAAAGTTTTTGTTTCACTTATATGTATGGTCAGGGTCATTCTCAAAGTACTGAACACAGCAATTTTGGTTTTTTTTTATAAACAAAAAAAGCGTTTCCTTGGTAAATTACCAGCACTTATGGTCCATTTATCCCTTTACCAGCTGATCGCCAATTTTTAAGAACACGATTATGATGTGATTTTTATGGTTTATACATGTTACAGACAACATGCATTTCAATTACAGCACCATGTGGATGCAATTAATTAGGTTCATCCAGTTTGAGAGCTGTGGATAAATGACAGCTAAACAACACTGTAAGTATTCGTAATTATTAGACTAAGTCAAAGTGTCATAGAGATTTCCTTGAGAGGGAGGGTCACTCATTTACTAAAAGGCTTGTAATCCTCTTCCAAATATGTATGAATACTACAGGTTTGGTTTCGATAAATTTAACAGCGTAGGAGATATTTTGGCGAACGGGATTTGTACAATACTTGAGTAACACATCTGCAAATTCAAAACAGTGTCTTTATCGCTATTTTATTTATCTGATTTGTGCACAGGCCGAGCCCCGGTAGCTCAGTCGGTAGCGACGCGGGCTGTCAAGTTGTTGTTGTGAGTTCGAATCCCGGCTCGGCCAATTTTCTTTCCGACGTTTGACAAAAGTCAATGCGGCATGCGTCATTCGTCTTCCACCAATGGGCTAAGTCTATGCGGAAAAGCAGCCAGTTGCTTAGGGAAGATTGTTGTGTGGAGTACTGGTTTGAGAAAACCAGGAAATACATGAGTAGGTTAACCGACCGCCGTGACATGACTGAGAAAATGTTAAAAACGGTGATAAACCCCAATCAATCAATTGTGCACAGTCTTACTGAAATATAAGCCACGTTTCGTGAATACATATACCGACCTTTCGGTTAAGTGACCACCCAGCGCTTGCGATTACTTTGAATGACCTGTGCTCGCTTTCAAGCCCTACAATGCTTCTGGTAGCATGTGGAGACTGGTCATGGTAACAAACCAACTATATAGCCCATATGAATTGAATTGGCGCATGTTGAACACATAACAAGGTTAGATATAAATATATAGTTTGCAAATATGACCTATCAGTCAGGCTGCGAAAGATCGTTTTGTCAAGGAATATACGAGTCTGCAATATGAATATCATTAATTTGCAAACCTCTGACGATTAGTTCGCATGCAATAGGCACCCCTGTGGCTGGTTGATTGTCAATAAGGATGGCAGCCACAGTCTGACCCTTGTTTGAACCGTAATAGACAGCTAAATGGGTCTAAATGATTTAAGTCAATGCAACTCTTTACCTCAAAATATTTTCTGTCCGCCGCGATATGACCTTAGCTGTTGAAAGCGACGTAAAATCCAAAGCAAACAAACAAAATCACGCATTATGTTTCAATAATTGACTAACTTACAGCCTGTTCCACTTGGGTTTTCGTCGTTTGGTATTCTTCCGGAATATCTAGTCTGCCGCAATTTTGTATATTCAGACGCACTGTTAGTCTTATCCCCGTCTCATGGTTCACTTTCATGATTTTAAATATTATGCATTTAGATTCGACGGATATGTTTTAGTATTACGTCATAAAGCAGAATATAGTAGACTATTTCGAAAACATTCAAGCAAAAAAAAGGAAATTTCAACAATTAAAAGTATAATTAATAAACAAAAGTGAACGCATTTTTGAAAAAGTAAAGAAAATTGTGATCAATACGTCACAATGTTTTCAAATTCGTCTGCTGCAGATGCGTCAAAATGCGTCTGCATGCGTGAACTATTTTAAAATAAATATATACATATCCTATATATACTTAGAAGAAGAAATTAAGAAAAAGAAGAATTGTTTAATAGCCTTATTGACACTTACAATTCGTGCTCCTGAATATATTGAAGATGGTAATTGAACACCGAAAACGGACATTATTCAACTATATTTCATAATTGAGTAAGATATAGAGTTTGGCCAACTAGTAAAGGTGATGCTTAACTACAATATATAATCAACTATGAACACATGACACATATCCTCTACTTATCATCGCTGAGTGAGATAAAGAGTTTGTTAAAGTTGTGAAGGTGAGGATAAAACACATAATCAATTATAATAAGCACACATATCCTCTATTTATCTTCACTGAATGATATGTAGTGTTTAACCAGAACATAACCTTTATTCACCCAGGTATTTACATAAAACAAGGGGTTATAACAAATACAATTTACATAAAACCAGTTATGATACAATATTATTCCTACTTTTCCATTTGTAAAAGCAAGGCCCATTTTCTAGCCTAGTACTGGTTTGTTTACCCAGGGATCATGACTAAGTGAACTGTCGCCTTGATATAACTGAAATAATGTTGAAGGCCGCGTAAAACCCCATTAAATCAAACCAAGCTTCATCTTCGTATACTTGAGATAAAGATATGCACATGATAGTTCGTGTGGGTGGCCGTGTACGCTTATGTTATTAACTGAAAACGTTTCTGATATGCATAAAGCATATCACTTATAAGCGAAACCATTAACGTTTATTCACATATCAGTTTTCTCAGTCCCTCTTAAACCATAGCAAACCAAGACGGTCGTTTTTTGTATTTTAATGATATTATGGTCTAGGGTCGTTCTTTGTATTTTAATGATGTTATGGTCTAGGGGAAGTAACTCGTGCTTTTAATATATTTAATTTTCTAAAGTTATTTCCATTAGACCATTAAATTAATTACACTTTTCAAAAGTTGTGTCCTTTAGACCATTGAAGAAAAGCTTAGCTAAGACGATTGTTTTTGCTCTTTGTATTTTATGTAAGAACCTTATATTTTATGTTCTTTGGGAAATAACTCGTGTTTCTTATATATATTTCATTTTCTAGCGTTGTTTACCCTAGACCATGACATTAATTACATTTTTCAAAAGTTGTCTCCCTTAGACCATTGCAGGATAGGTTAGCCAAGACGCTTGTTTAGGTTCTTTGTATTTTATGTAAGGCTCTTATATGTTATGGTCTAGGGGAAATAACTCGTGTTTCTTATATAGTTGTTTTCATAAGATCATAAAACAAATAACATTTGTTAAAAGTTGTCTTCCTAAGACCGTTGCAGGGCAGCTGAGCTAAGACGGCGCTTAAATGAATGAATGGTCTAGGGGAAATAACTCGTGCGTCAGATATATTTCATTTGTAATAGTTACCCTTAGACCATAACATTGATATCATTTTTCAAGATATGTCTGCCTTGTGCTTCCGATATATTTCATTTTTCTAGAGTTGTTTCCCCTAGACCATAACATGAAACATGAATTACATTTTCAAAAGTTGTCTCCTTTAGACCATTGAAGGATAGGTTAGCTAAGACGCTTGTTACATGATCCGACTTCACAACTGTAATGGTCTCGGGGAAATAACTCTTGCTTCTGATATTCTCATTTTCTAAATTGTTTCCATTAGACCATTAAATTAAATACAATTTCAAAAGTTGTCTCCTTTAGACCTTGCACAATAGCTTAGCTAAGATGCTTGTTTTTACTCTTTGTATTTTACGTAAGGCTCTTATATTTCATGGTCTTACTTGTGAGTGCTATACCGAATATTATATCACGATTTATAGTTCAGGTGTGTAGTAATTAATCCCGAAGGTCTTCTAACACCTATTTGTTATTAAATCACGAGTTTGCTATTCTATCTTTACTCCCCATTGAATTGTTTTGGCAATATTCATGGATTTTTTCAACTAACAAAACATTTAGAAATCGTTTTTATATACAGTCAATGAACACTCTATCATATTTACTTTTTCAAGTTTGAATTCATGTATATGTTAAGTCTAACTAGGACTTTAACGAACTTCCTTAACAAAAGTCAGGAACTCCGTGAATGCCCAACTCACTTACGGAATTCATGAAAATTCTAAATAATTCATATATTTCGCGAAGTTACTGAACAATGTCTTCAGTTGTGTCATGAAATTCTTAAATTATACCCCAAATAAAAATATAAATAACACTATTCAAAATTAACATTATTTATAATTGTGTACATATGTTATGTCTATATTATCTTGGGAGCGTATAATAAGACTGATAATTCCATAATATTGCAAAATAGCTCATTTATTAGACCGCGTGACACATGAATGAAGAAACAAAATTGAAGTTTTAACTTACCGTTTGTAGAAACAGTTTTGTTTTCTAATTCTGTAATTAAAATAAATAATAAATATTAGTACAAAAGAGTTACAAATACTATAGTTTTGTGATACAAATTGATGATTAAGAACACACATACGACAAATACATTTGCGGTTTACGACTTTTGACAATATTGTTACAACAGGGGAGTTTGCTGACGAATAGCAATGTTTTCATATTTTCAACAGGTTTTCCACGCCATGCAATACTAGTAATCGTATTATTAGATTGTTTTCATATTATTACCTATACATGTTCAAAGTTGTCCTCTGTGGATTTGCTGTGTGTCGTGTCGAGATGAAATATGTAAGAACACACACTGAGTTACAGTGAACATTTATACATTGTCAACACATACATATGACAATGTTTCTTGTATTACACATAAGTCGAATCTGACAATAAGGGTTCTTATTTCATTTGCTAAATGGGATCACATAAATGAGTATTGTAGTAGTACTCGTTAAACTACATTGGTTGAAGTGACATCTGTTCTACAATACAAACGGACAGCAAATACTTTGGTGAGACTGTGTGTAATCATATGCTTCCTCGAATCGTCGCTGTGCGCAGGAGAAACAGGAAACCACATCGCAAAAAAACCGGCCGATTATAAACGAAATGTTATTAAAACAACGAAGTTCATCTGACTTCTCTATTGGTACCGGGACAGAGTAAAGTACTGGAATGTCGTGTTAAAATTGAAACACAACTACAACATCGGCAATTGTCTTAAAATTAGACCCAAACACTTCGCTGTACGTGTATTGGATCTGTCTACACCACAGAGCATGTCGTCTCGGATTGACCTCATAAACTTAACAATTCATGAACACGATACGTCCAACGTCCGTGCGATGCAATCGCAACACTCGACACTCACCACTTATTTATATCGTCTATTTATATGGGTTATCTCACCTGTTTTATACCGCCGAATGATTTAGTTAGCGACACTTTGATTTGGTTAACGCAAATGTCAATCTGAGTCGACCTGTATGTGCAGTCATCAAAACTAAATACGAGCGATTGAAGCTCATGTCTGGTTTTAATGAGATTGCAACAGCAGTAAACATAACATATACCGTAACAAGATTTATTAAGGATTGGCAATTCGGAACAGCGTAGGTTCAGACAATCTTGTCCACCTGCTCTGTCTTATCAGAATCTACACCAAACGTTGACATAATCTTCTAACATGCTTGTGTAAGTAATATGTTAACGATGTAGATCTTGACCACACTGTGTGGATTCACATGCTGATCTGGATTTATACTGCTCACTTAATCTAACTTGTATCTTTTTTCATGTACCGTCTCATGCGGGAAAATGTTCGCTAAACCCTAAGTCTGCACAATGCGACTTTAAAAAACCCAAATCTTTATCATGATAAACGCAAGTTTACAAAGAAACTGCGAATAATAAGGGTCGGTCAGTTAACTGCCCTTGTATCCATAATATATCTCTTAATACTCAAGACAACCCCATATTGTTGGTACAACATAGGTTTATTGAGGTTAAATAAAGCTTTTAGAACGTGAAAAACGCCCCTTATCTAGAGCTCGGAATGTAGATCTACACATTCATACAGTTTGATTTTTCTTCTGCATTGTTCACTAACTTGTACCTATTTTCATGTGGTAAGAGTTTGCTTAACCCTAGGTCCGCATCATGTGACATTAGACAACATTTCTTTATATTGACTTGACACAACAATTGCGAATACTGCAGATGTGCACATTCATACAGTCTAATTATTGTCTACACCTTTTCGCTGTAATATCAAAAACTGCTTCAGAGATTTGCAACAAATGTCGACAAATTCAGAGTAATGATGGCAGATATTCACCAAGATAAAGGTTAAACCAAAGCCATGTATTGAAGGAACTAGTTTCACGACATTGTGTCACAATTTTAAATCAAAGAACAAATTAAGTTTAGCATTACTTTAATTTAAACTGTTTTAAAAAATACCGCTTTGTATCATAGGACTATTTGTAGGTATAATTCATTGCGTACAGCAGAAAATGTGCAAAATATGTACCATGTAAAACAAAACAATGTCCAGACATTATGTCACAATTTCAGAATATATTTTCATTTTGAAACAACGTGTTTTACAAATATGCTTACTTTCATAAGTTTCCTATAAAAAAAAATAGCATATATACTATTTAGTTTACACCATGTTGCCTACCTTGCACACAGTTCTGTGAGACGATCTTGTATCCTTGCTTGCAAACACACTCATGTGACCCTATCCTATTTATACACACATAGTTAGCTGGATCTGCGCACAACGTTGTATCCTAGAAAGGTGATAAACAATGAGCGCCGTCACTCGAAAAGAAGTCATGTTGCAGGTGCGAAAGTCTCAAGCATGCATGCAACATTCAGAAGAGCTACAGGTTTTATTTAAACAAAAAACAATTTAGAAGAGTATCATAATCAATCTAACTTCAATGCCCCTTACTATGTGCTAAGTCAGAGATGCGACAATGTTTGAAATTGAGTATTCTAACACGATCTATAACAAAACAAAGACTATTCAGTTAATGCGTAAACTTGCAATATATCACCATGGGTTCTTCTTCGTATGGATGTGTTTACCCTCGCCTTTCGGCATAAAGCCATTTGTCGAGCAAATTCACCATGGATTAGAGGGCGGTATTTATTTATTAAAGGAAATCGATGGGTACATGTAATTGTCATAATTATATCAATATCCTGTTGACTGTAAATCTTGTAAATGAAAATATCATGCATACTAAGTATGCATTGTTCTATGAAAGTGAACCATGCAGTAAATATTTATAGATATTTCATACAATGATGAAAGTTATACATTTTTATACCGTTTTCCCCTTGTAAGCCACTTTTGATACTATTTAATCATTGCGAACACTATAGACTAAGACCAGCTTGCATATTTATGGAGTTTAATAGTTATCTACAAATACCTATACACGGATAATGAGGACCAATGTACAAGTAGTACTGGTTACTTACTCAGGAAACGCACTGATTTATAACTGAAATTGTTGAAAGCGGCTTAAAACATCAAACAATCAATCAATTGGATAAGTGTTATCATTTATGTGATACCTCAGCACATTCATCAACGTCCGTTTCACAGGTATTCCCCCGCCACTTTGCATTACAATAACACGCTCCTGAAGCTATATTGCATTGCTGGTTCTCTGTGCCCGAATTGAGTCTTGTCTCAGTACACTGACATGTCTCCCCGCAGTTACGGCCAAACTTGTTGTTCGTGCAAGCTGAATAATATACTCAGAAACTATTTTCCTGATTATTTACATATTTACGCATAGTCGATGGCTCATTCAAGATTATACATTAGATGACTAGATTAGTGGTGAGTAAACTGATCTTTTCCCATACAAAATCTCTCTTATTACTCAACCAACACATGTGCTGTGCGTTCTTCAAGGAATCGTCTCACTGAGACGAATCTGTTGATATAACATCATATGTATGAGTGTGAAATAAAGATTTTAGATTATGAAAAATATCTCTTAGCTGGCACTTTGATACAATGCAATGCAATGTTATAATTAAATAAAACGTTAAACAATGACGTTCACATTCATAACGAAATACAGTATTTATTTTCCTGACATTAATACATGCCTCTTGATGTCTTTTCTGAATGATATATGAGCCGTCCCGCCAGAAAACCAACATTGTGGATTCTGCGTAAAGTATCGACCCAGATCAGCCTCAGCATGACGCGTAGGCTAAACCGGGAAGACACTTTTCGCCTCTGGTGGATTTTCTGTTTCAGAAATCATTACTCTATACCTCTATAACCCTGAGATGGTATGTGTCGGCCCGGATTAGCCGGCGCGGACTGCTCAGGCTGATCTAGGTCGATACATTACGCAAACTCCATAATGTTGGGTTTCTCGTGGAACGGCTCGTATTGCAAGTATTACCTTCAGTGCAATTATCCCCAGTCCATCCACTTGAACAATTGCATGTGTAGGAGTCGACACCGTCTATACACGTCCCCTGGTTCTCACACGGATTTGGGTTACACTCATCAATATCTGTAAGTCATATTCCGTTTGGTAATCAGCACAATAAAGACACTCCCGTCAAGTTTAACCCTTTCCCATGTACAGCAAATATACAGCAGGCGACTTTGAAAATGTCTAGGCAAAATATCGAAAAAGTTGGCAAACAAATCGTCTTTTATTAAGAATAAACAACATATTGCAAATGGAAGAATGTAACTTATACAATGCATTTGGCTTGCGAAGATGCCAAATGTCTCTGCAATCATGAAACAATACTTACTCTTATTTCTACATAGAGCGCCATATTGGCCCAGGCAGGATGTCTCAATTTCTACAGTTATCGGTTTTTATTCTCTTAGGAACATTAATCATAATGCTCATAGCAACTGTCTTTCAAGGTTATGATTGCTTGCACCCATTCAAATTCTAGTAAATATGTTTACTCAATAAGGTGCTCTTTTAAATAATAAGAAGGCCAAGCTGGCCCTTAATTGATCACCTTAGTGATATTATAGTAAAAATGTGTAACTGCTCATATCGGGGCAAAATTTGACAGAGCCGGATGAACGCTTTCAGTAGTGGACGCTGTAAATGACACTGTAATTGAACAAGCTTATCAGTAAAGGATCTTTGTAATATTTAATTAAGTATTTGAACAATCTGAAAGTGGACCACCAATGGAGCATTCCTCGGTAATTTGGTTGATATCCGTCCATTGAAGAGATTTCGTTTGAAGGTAAAAGTTAATTTTACCCATTCTCTTATGCCACCTGGTCGGAGAAGAATTTTAATGTTCGGGTATGTTTTCCCTTTCTGATGCCGCAGTAACCACAGTACTTCATATAATGTTCATCTTTGAACACTTGTGAGTACCACCAAAGGAACATTCATGTGAAGTTTAGTTAACATCGGTCAAGTTGATTAGGAGGAGATGGCAATTGAAGCTTAACAATAATTTATCTATTTTCTGATGCCACCTGGTGAGACAATGCCTCTGAATCAATCAATTATGTAGAGGAATATTTATATGCCATGGTCTTGAAATCATGCACTTTCATAAGAATGGAACTTTAACATTTTGCCCCTTTTCTGATTCCGCCTGGCTGCCATGTTTTTCAACTAATCAATATAGCTTGATCTACGCTTGTAGCGAGTCAACCAAGGAACGTCTCTACCAAATTATATTGGAATCCGACAACCGAGTAAGAGAGGAGCCATTTAAAGAGTGGGCATCCCCCTTTCTGATGCCGCAGCAACCAAAGCTCTTCGTATAATTCAAATCTTTGAACAAATGTGAAAGACCACCAAAGGAACATTCCTGTGAGGTTATGGGTGAAGTTGGTACAGGTGTCAAAATGAATAATTTAGCGATGAACGGACGGAAGGCGGACAGAGAATGATCAGAATAAACCACCTCGAACCTTCGGCTAAGGTACATATATATGTAGTATTAAAAACAATCATGCTTACTGATAGAACAGGTGCGTCCCGTCCAGCCAACGACACAATCACAGAAAAAGTAATTCACATTCTGGAAGCAAAGGCCTGCGTTTTTACATGGAGACGAAAGGCATTCGTCTACAGCTGAAAAATGGCATCTCAATTTACACTCGGGCATAATAAATGTCGTCACTAAATGTACATTGGGGCATATATTTGGAAACTCTTTATTTCCATTATCATTGTTTAAACGATATTATTCATGGGCATTATCAGCGTTTTAGAAACACTTTGCCAAAATGTATAGGTAGTGTACGTCCTTGTTTTATTTATTCATCCGTATCGTCTTAATGACTATATTTAATCTTTTATTTATCTTTGCTTTGGTTCCAATGTTTCATCGCTGTAATTTAAATGTGAATAACCTTTATCTTCGTTGCATTGACACTATTATTTGCTTCATCATTAAGTGCCAATATTTATTGTTTCGCCCAGATATATGGACAAATGTTTCCATATTCATATATTTTATATTTTATTTAATTAAATTTATTTCAACTTCAAATAATGTTTCTGCTTTATCATTTTCCCATACTATTCCGGTTACCTGCCCCTTATAAGGAGACATGGAAATGTATGATATGGAGACAAAAAGAATATAAATGGTCGTTATCATCGTTTAAAACACTATTTATTGTTTTTATCATCCTTTTGTGGCCATTTTTGCTGTCATTTTCAGTGTTAGAATGCCAATATTTATGGCCATTGCCATCGTTTTAGTGACACTATGTATTGCCCTTATCATCATACATATTCAGATGTTCACTTTTGTTCTATATAATCGTCTAAGTCACAAAATGCATTGTCATAATCATTGTTTTAGTTCAAATATGTATGGTAATTATCAGTGTTTCTTTTTCGTGACAATATATATGGTCATCATCGTTTGAGTGAACATTTCTATTGTCATTTCCTTCGTTTAAGTGGCTCCATTTATGGTAATAATTATCATCGTTTGAGTGACACTATTTATGGTAACTTATGGCCGTTCAAGTTACACAATTTACGGTAATTATGACCGTTTAAGTGACACTATTTATGGTAATAATGATCGTTTAAGTGACAATATTTATGGTTATTATGTTCGTTTAATTGACATTACTTATGTTAATTATGATCATTCAAGTGACATTTTTTTATGGTAATTATGATCGTGAAAGTGGATTCCACATTAGCCTTATTACATGTTACTTTAAAGTCACCATGAACTATTGATGGATTAAGAAATACAGAAAAAAAAACATTTTAAAACCAAAAATACACTTTCTCTTTATCATAAGCGTTTAATATATTGCTATTTATACTTGATTTCAACAAGAAAATATACTTATAAATATGTACACAATTCAATGATAAATAATCAAGAAGAACAATAATACACATAATTTTAGCGACAAAGTATCTGTTATTTAAAATGAAATAAGAAGAAACACATTTATGTTCCTTTTTGAAAAACAAAAGAAAGAATCTGTAATACATATGTTCTATGAACGCAAACACAATTAAACCAGTACTTCACATTATTTAAGATAATATAAGGAACTAGATCCAACTATAAAAATAACAAGCTCAGACCAATATTTAGGATTTCGTAAAAACGAATTTAAACTGGTTATTTTGTTTAGAAATAAAAATTTATATATATTAATGTAAATCAAAAGCAATTGTTTCTTCGATAAGTGATTTTAGAAACCGATTACGTTGAGTCTGGAATATTACAATTCCACACAATCAACTGAATCTGACAAGGAAAGCTCTGTAATTGTAAGATATGTGTTACAAAGCCCATCTTAATTTCTGATATATATATAAATATATACATAATACAGTTAAAGAAAAATGCATGTTTTCTTTTATATATTACCTTTTTCTCTATGTTAATTGTTTGGTTGTTTGTTTTTCGAGGGGCCTTTTTTTTCCCTTCATAGAAATAGCGTTATTAACACTTGTAGATTTAAAAAAAACCTTTATAAAGACACATTGTCATCGTCGGATATTTGAAATCATGCCTCCTTTTCCCATCATAGAAACAGCGTTATTAACACTTGTAGATTTATAAAACGTTTTCATCGTAAGATATTTGAAACCGGGTGTCCTCGGTTCGATCAACAGTCGCAACGGTCATGGTGGAGTGCCCTTTTGCAAGAAACATGTCCAAGCCTAGTACTGGTTAAGCCAGGGATCATGAATAAGTAATATAACTTAAGATAATGTCGACAACGGTCTAAAACACCACTTCAATAAATAACCATAGGAACACCTTAGAAATTGTATAGTTATCAACTGAGGGGGCATATTGGTACATAAGGAGTGGGGTCAAGTGTAAATGTATCATAACTTGCTTTTATTTTTTGTCAACGAAGTGAATGTCGTTCATTGAAATATAATTGAAGCCTTTCATTGTTTATGATCAATCTCCATCTTAAAGGTAGGTTGACCACACAAACAGTCAACTAATTATTGATCATAGACATTGATCATAGACAGTAATTAAAATGAGTAATCTTGCCAATCATTAGTCTTAGTATATATACAGTGCTTTCATTAAGGAATAATTATAAGATTTGTGAATTCCACATTTACTCTTTAAGAAGTTTGTCAAAATATTTGAATTTTATTATTTATCAATAAAACCACAAAACAGACAATTTAGGATTTGCATGCAATAGCACGTCATTTTACCTTTTCCCTATTAAGGTAAACATTTGACACCTTTGCAGCAATCTACTTTTAACACAATGAGAAAAGGGTTAAATCGCTGAAGACATGAGTTTTCTCTTTTACTCAAAATGATTAGATTGGCATCCTAATTATATCATACTTTGACAAATGTTAAAATATAGTCCAATATTTATAAATTAGACCACCCTCGAAATATAAGATAAGCTAAACAGTTAAATTTCATTGAAATTGTTGTATAATTTCAAACTTAATTTCAAACATAAACTGAACCCTACAACATGTTAATTTATTCTAATTCTTTCCTTCCTTTTCACCTTTACAGATTATTGTTTTTACATCCCCATCATCATCATTCTACTTCGTGACGCAAGTATATATATATGTATTCACAGATTGAACTGATGGCCGATTTATTTTATTTTGTTTGGGAGTAACAGTTGTTTGTTGTAGATCATTATTGTTGTTTTTATCTTCTGAAGACGTGAAGAAACTTGATATTTTGCGCTTTGACATCTATCAATGCACCGGCTTCACAAACTTGACTATTAGACTGTACACAGTAACATCGCGCTATCAATAGTAAAACAAGAGAAAGTTGATGCAAGGCATCAATGTCGCCGGAAAAGACTTCATTGATTTATTTATGTATTCTTGACTTTCCTTAGTCAATTCAAACATTAGGAACGTTGAAATGAAAACATTTTCTTATAAATGTTATATTCATACCTATACATTAGGGTATCTATAAAAAATTAACGAAATGTGTACACATTTATCTTGGCTTAAATTTAATTTTGCTGTTGTTACTTATTTAAATAATAGTATTCATTCATATAATTTCAATGTTTGTCAATCTTATTCGAATCACAAGGTAAATATCCTGGTATTGCTTTAAAGGGAGGTAATTTGAAGTAAACACAAAAGTCTTCAAAAGGAGAAATATATCAGCATTACCGTCTACAGTTTAAATTGTTCTATTGTTTGTGGATTTAAAAATGTTCTTTTTTTCTTATTTCTACATGTACAACGAAAAATTGCGGCTTCTCGTTGACGCTTTGCGTCAAACATTCGTCTTGTACTTGTCTAAAATAAAATAATATCACTCGCTTTTTCATATCGAAATGCGCATGCGCGAAAATCGATGTTAAAGGTCACGAAACTACACAACAGAATAGGGTCTATATTTAGCTTAGAAACAGTTCCTACTTTAGATATTCATGGATTAACATTATTAAATGAATTCTACACAAATCAAGACATCTCTTTGAACATGAAAACAACATTTAGTAAGTTAAAATTGCTATTAAAAGGAGAATCCGAAATTGACCTCAATGATGACACATAAGAATCTGCATTAGGGGGTGTTGGTTCACGTCTTGAAGGGACCACTTTTGTCTTCGTAAATAAGACACAAAACTTAAATGCGAGTGAAATAAATAAAAACTGCAAACATTAAAAAATCGGAATATTTATTTCATTTTAGATGTGTCATTTATTAGTGTTCGTAAACAACCACAATTGTAATATGTTCAAATCATCTAGATTTGTTTCTTTCTAATAATAAGCCGCCCTCCCATGTGATTTCCGAAAAGCTATTAAAAATAGAAGTCGCGGGCTTCTGCCCGGCGACTAATAAAATACAGTGCGTCAGTCTAGCAGGTGCGCATATATAAATATATTAGACTGTGCGACGTAAAGGTATGTAGTTATCGCGTTGTGATTAGATGTAGTATATGAAAATACAGTACCTCAGTCTATCAGGTGCGCGCATGTTAAAATGCGATTCCATTCCGAAGTTTAACTCGTCGGATAGAAAAACATACGATGCCGATTTTGTTATGAGTCAAAATTTTGCACTCGCAAAAAACTGCGAACTCAAGGAAAATGAACTTAGAAACAGTTCATATTTTAGATAAACTTGGATAAACATTATTAAATGCATTCTTCACAAATCAAGACTTTCCTTTGAACATGAAAATAACATTCAGTAAGTTAAAATTGCTATTTAAAGGAGAATTCGACGTGATTTTTATCTCGATATTGACACATAACAGTCTGCTGCAAGTCTAATAGGGACTGTTTTGTCTTCGTAAATAAAACAAAAAAACATAAATGCGAGTCAAAATAAAAAAAAATGCAAATACTTAAAACATCGGAAAATTATTTCATTTTAGATGTGTCATTACTTAGTGTTTTTAAACAAACGCAATTGTAATATGGTCAAGACATTTTAATTTGTTTTTTTCTAATAATAACTCGTCCTCCGATGTCATTTCCGAAAACCTATTAAAACTATAAGTCGCAGGCTTCTGCCCGGCGACTAATGAAGAAGGATGGCTACGACCTTTACATACCAAAGTACGTGGCTAATTAAGATATATATTAAACAAAAACTCAACACGAACCAGTCATTAAGTAATAGCTTCATATTTAGAGGTCTGATAAAATTACAGAATATCATGGTTAATAAGTAATATAATATACTCTTGATCAAATGAAGGAAATGTAAACACACGCATTGTTGCCCATTATACTTTCGAAACTAGTTTGTTTTATTTGATTGACCGAACTTGTGTTCTGTTAATAAAGTTGTAAATCCTGTAATGAGACATTCGCGGCTTGAAGAAATATATGCTATTTCTTCAAATAACGTTAACGATGAAGATGTTATAAACCAAGCAAGGATAACAACGGTGCACGTGTATTTCTTCTTAAACTGTTAAGTTTGTCAGGAAATGTTGCAAATATATCAAAATGTGTCAATTCAATTTCATAATGACAAACAATTTATATATGAGCATCCCATAACAGAAAATAAGTAACTATTTCTATGCGATAAAACTGCATTCTTTCGACAGATGTAAACAATTCTGCTGCAACATACTACATATGAGCCGTCTCGCGAGAAAACCACCAGTGTGGACTCTGCGTAAAGCATCGACCCGGATCAGCCTGAGCATGCCGCGCAGGCTTACCCGGATTGACACATTTCCCCTCCTGTGGATTTTCTGTTTCAGGAAACATTACTCTATACCTCTATGACCCTGAGACGGAATGTGTCGGCCCGGACCAGTCTGCGCGGACTACTACGCAGCGCACATCTGGATCGATACATTACGCAGAGGCCATAATGTTGGTTTTCTCTTTCAAACTTTGTCTGCTGCGATCCGTCAAAATACGTCTATTCATTGGGAACTGTTAATGAGAATTAGTCTAATAGAAAACATTATTGAAAATGACGACATTATTCTTTTTGAGCAATGTCTTTCGTCTGCAGCGGAAGTATCAACTATCTCCTCTATCGGGGAAGGGGTCAAAGTGAACTTACTGTCCCGTATATTGATTGTAACTGTTACACTTCCTTCCTTATTGTCAACATCTTTGGCTACGATCTTGAACTCGTATGATGCCTTTTTCAACTCTTGCTTCAGTTTTATAACTCCTGAGTTTGCATCTATTTCAAACGTGTTATAGTCTATACTGTTAACTATTCCTGAAAAGAGAAGTTTGTTACACATTATTCATTGAACTCTGGTTTAACCAATTTGAGTTTATCGCCAGTTTATAAAGAGTAGTGTGTAACATATACCACGGCTGCCAGTTTTCAATTCCCCCTGTGTTTCCTGGATTTCTAGTAATAGTTCCCAACGCTTTATTCTTTTAATGTAAATTTCTACCTCACAATGCAGAATGTTTTACCCATAATAAATGGGAGACAACTGACGTCATCGAATCTGACAACACTAACACAATTCAACGGAGCACTGGTACTTCACACCGATTAGACGGTGGTGATAAATCCAAACATCATAGTGACACGTTCCGGCTAGACCAGCATTTCGTTATATGGATTTAATAGAGACACTTCAACCCACGTCATGCTACTTTCAACAAAGGGCTTAAAATGGTTAATTGGACTTTTATCTTACCGGCTAGAGTGTACGACACTGTGCTAAATGCAGTCGTCACATCGTTGTCTGTTGCTGATACTTGTACAATCTCTTGGCCTGAAACAAGCATAGGCAAGCATTCCTTTATCCGCACACACATGCAAACACATCTGCAGTATATATATTTTAAAAAGAGTGCTCTCGTTGAACGATTTTTCTTTTTACAACATTCTTTCCAGGTCTGTGCAATCTTTACAATTTCATTTTTAAAGATCTGACATAAATTTCATTGTCGTTTGGCACAGATTCGTTATATGTGGGAAAAGGTTTAAATCAATATACAAGTATTTGCACAGATCAATATCTCTCAGACTTTTTCAAACCAACGGGTTGAATTGTCGAATTAATTGATTAATATTTTATTGCTTCGGTCGCTCGTATACATAAAGTATGACTGCCTCATACAAGTCTTTTGAAATGGACATTTGCGATGCCAATCGAAGTTTCTTCTACGAAATCGTTAGGAATAAAAACGGGAAATAACCCATATAAATAAATGAAATATAAAAACGATGGTTGTCGACTGTTACGACTGCATTGGACAAAAACACGATCACTTGCTCATGATCATTTAATTGTTTAGGATCATTTCGAGATGACCTTTTATGCGGTGCTGTAAAATACAATATACTTGCAGCGGTTATTTAATGATCTTTATTGATATTTGGAAACATGCATACGATACCATAATGAGCTGTATAATCAACAAACCATCAATATCTACTAAGGTATGATTAATGGAACCAATGCAATGTTACCTAAAGCATGAGTATCATTTATAATCCATGTTGTTTGTCCGTCAAACACCGGAGAATTATCATTCACGTCTGTAATATTTACTGTAATTTGAGCATCTGTAGTGAAAAGTCCGTCTGTAACGCTGTAATTTTGAAATAAGTCAGATTGAATGTTTAGGGAGTCAATTAAACACATGTTTCATATGTACTTCAAATCGTTTGCAAGTTGGTTGAATTTATACTAGGAATCAATTACAACACATTATACACAGGTAACGTCATGGTTAATATTTTACCTGGTATGCTAACCCAGTGAGCGGACTTGAGCGATGCTCAATGATTATCATCGTTAGTGCAATTCAATCGTACAGAGATATACCGGCGTATCCATGTCTAAGGATCTGAATCGATGCTGTTTTCAAAAGGTTCTTCAGGCTTTCTTTTGATAACCTGGATCTTAGCAGTTTCGGATACTACACACAATAAAGAACTACATACTAAAACTTTACAATAATCCAAATTTTAGAGTTTAGCACCACAATTTACGAACGAAGAAATGAACCCGGGTTATATATAAGACTTGTTCCTTTATTTGTGTGTGTGCTTATCTTAAACATGAAGACGCTATTTTCAATTCTCAAAATCTACTTGACTTCATATGTGTATAGGTCACACTCAGATTATTCCGCATATCATTTCACGAATGCAGGGGGATAATGATGATGTTGCTAAACCTGAAACAGACGACTTTGAATTAAAAAGTATTGTGGGAAATCGAGCAATCGTTTGAAATTAACAATTTTGGCAATTTAGGCTCTTCACACAATGTTTTTCTAAACGGATTCAAGTTGATTCGCTCGATATTCTAGATATGAAAACCTTTTGGTACAGGTACAATTTTACTCTTTCCACATTTTGACTTATATTCAACAGACGAATGATAATGAGCAATTCAGATTTTTTCCAGAATGTGTTCATCGCTAGTAAATACTTACACTTTCATTAATACAGACTATCAATAGGTTTGCCTTGACATTTTCATATTCATCTGCTGTAGATTTGGTCTATTCAATGTCCACATGAAGTTATGTAAACGTTATGTATATTACTTTTTTTTTTTTTTTTTGTCAATAAACGTCTTTTCATAAGTTGGCTTTTGAAGCTATTATGGAGAACGGGACAGATCACCCAAAATGAGAAACTTCTTTAATTCTCACATAATGTATTATCAATATCGAGTATTAATTGTTATATGAAAAATATCACTCGATAACTTTTCTCATATAATGCACTAGATAGTTAACATTTCACATGTGTATATGTATATACATGAACATGTGTGTACATATGCAATTAATTGATTCCATCTGATGTGTAAATGCCTGTCATTATCCCCTGTATTCACATGCCTCCATATCAGTTTCTAAAATTGTAAAAATAATAAAAGAATCCAATTGGTGAATGCTCTTCTGGTCTATATACTCCTGGCGAGTAATCATATTGCTTTCTTTCCTTCCAAAACATAAGCCTAATAAATTAAACATTACATATTTATTTTTATCCATATCTTGGTTATAAATACTTGTTCATGAGACTGAAATTATATATTCACAATGTATGTATCTATTGATATTCCTCATGATGTTCACTATCTGTACCTGAGAGAAATAAAGATACTAGTCTGTTCTGTTCTACAGGAGCGACGTCTAACAGTTATCGTAATTTAGTTAACACTAATTTCCAATTACCTCTCTTATACAATAAACAAATAAATATGATTTATCTTACTATTTGCCAAAATAATTACTTTGCCAACACAGATGGATTTTTTCGTTGATGTGGTATATGTGTGGGAAAATGTACAAGTTGGCATTTCTGATCAGTGTAGGTGCAGAAAACATGCTAATCTGCCTCGTCTTATCAGATACTATGCGCGAAATGATTGTAACTACATCTCGATGCGGTTGCATTCGTTCTGCGTTCAGTCTTCAACATGTACTGGTATGCGTATGTTATCTTAACTTTGTTGTTTCTTTATACGTTCACTTTTGATACATTGTATATAATGATGTATTTTGTGACTGTCGAAACTGCATAGCTCATTGTTTTCAGATATACACATAAAAGAAATGCTTTATATTTAATAGATCTTATACCTGATTGTTACAACATAGATGTGCTGGCTTCCTTGGCCTTCAAGGTCAAACGTCGTTTCGGTTACATTAGAAACCGTTTTCAAAGCTACACCATCCATAGTGAAGAACGACTGTCCAGATGTAGGCTGTACAGTTTTTACGCTGTATGTTAATGCATTCGGATTTGTATTGTCTTCATCAGTAACTTCACAAGTAAACAGTAGGATGTTTGGACCCGTGTCTTCCCCAACATTGATCATGGTGTCTGTGTTAGGTGGATTGGTAAATGTTGGTGCTATAACGAGACAAATATGTATATGTAAACGTGTACTTGAAAGGGAAGAAATTGGTCCTGTCAAGAATTTAAAAGGGGTAAAGAAAGCACCATTTATACCACAAAAATAATAACGCGTATTTGTCTCGCCGAATTTGGATTCAACTGTGGCCATAGTAATTATGGTAAAACGTGTAAAACACCAAGATAGATAGATAGATATTATTTATTTTGTAACGTAAACTGTACATAGTTTCTAGATACATACACAATGATATATACATATTTTAACAACGTCATGAATGAATTATACAAATGTACAAAGCAATGTCACAATTTTCATTCGTGGTTAATGCCAGATTAATTTCTTTCAGGAAATGAGCCGTCCCGCAAGAAAACCAACATTATGGCATCTGCGTAATGTATCGACCAGATCAGCCTGCGCTGTCCGCGCAGACTGATCCGGACCGACACATTCCGTCTTAGGGGAGATATATGTATAGAGTTATGATTCATGAAACCAAAAATCCACATGAGGCGAAAAGTGTATATCCGGGTAAGCCTGTGCGGCATGCTTAGGCTGATCCGGGTCGATACTTTACGCAGAGTCCACATTGTTGCTTTTTTTCGCGAGACGGCTCAAATGTCAAACGTTGAATAGAAGCCTCTTGGATATATTTAGCCAAATTCAGCAATGTTTTCTTGTTATCACTGTTTAAGAGTTCGACAAATTTATAGACACATGGCTTGGTTGTATAGTAAGCTTTTAAATATTTAGTTCTTATAATAAAATATTACAAAGACAACAATATTGAAGTAAAAACTAGATCAACACCAAAATAAAAAACACTTTACAATAAGAGGTTACTAGATTCCACATTTTATGCTTATTTACAGATCACTCTCAGTATGAACTGTAGTGAATGGTATTAAATGTAACTATGATTAAAGTTTGACAGCTCGAAGTTCGAGCCATATATGTATTATAATTTTAAATTGTTCATTCAATGTGTGTCAGTCAATGTAACAGTAATGATGAAGCTATGTCAACTGTTCGAAATGCACTAAACTCCAATAAAATGCATGTGTTTCTTAGACATAAAGAACTCAGTATTCTATAGCATAATATGTGGTGTAAATATGACCCAAACTTGAAATCCCTAGCACTTGTAGTTTTTAAGGAAAAGTTAAACGCAAACATTTATCGCTTCCGCCGACAAATGAGAAAACAAACCTGAGTTTCGATTTCTTTCCTCTGTCGCGGCGTGATAGAAAATAAGTGAAAAAGATTCCTTAATGGGAAATGTTATCTTTCAAACTGTTGCTGGCGATACCGATGTAATATATTATATAGAATCTTCAACTTCACAAAACAATAACACCAGATAACGAAAGCAAGGGTTAAATAATATACAATTATTTAGAAAGACGGTTGGACTGTTGATTAAGTCAGACAGTATCTTTTCCGCGAAAACATTGGTCAAAAGCTAAAATAGGCCTCGCACTTTCTTACCCGTTTTAATAGTAACTTGAAATTCCGCTGTTGACGACAGTGGGTTTACCAATGCATTATCTTTGGCAGTGACAACAAGACTGTAAAGTGATTTGCTCGTATAATCCAGTTGAGATGGTACCGTCACCCAAATGCTTCCTGCATCGTCGATTGTAAAATGACCGTTATCTATGAAACAAAATATATGTCGATAAAAACAATCCGGAAAGAATGGCAGAATACTGAAGCCTATAAATACTTGTTCTAGGAATTATTATCTATGTAATTCGTCTCAGGAGTGGGTCCAATCAATATATAACGAATAAATATGAGCCGTTCCACTATGAACTCTGCGTAATGTATCGATCCAGATCAGCCTGCACAGTCGCACAGGCTTATCCGGGCCGACACATTCCGTCTCAGGGGAATAGAGGTATAGAGTAATGATTAATGGAACAAAAAATCCATAAGAGACGAAACAAGTATGTCCGGGTAAGCCTGCACGGCCTGGTTAGCCTGATCCACACTGTTTGTTTTCTCCTGGTACGGTTCATATTATTTATCTAACCTTGACACGTCATGATATTAGGTCAGCCGGATCTTGCCAATATACGAGCGGCGTTATAGAAAACCAACCATACGACATCTGCGACCAATATCTATCTAGTTTACCCCTGTGCATTAGTAAAGAATCTGCACTGTTCTCTGGTTATTTATTCATGAAGTATGTGTCATACAAAAGTACAATTTGATAAAGCGAGCGCGATGGGATCTAAATGTGTTACGAATTCTCTAAGGATGGTTTTCGTGCAACACAATACTTATAGTATCATTGTCGCTAACGACGAGGGCTACAAACGGGTGGACGTGAGTTCGAACCACGACGAGGCCATTCATTCTTTCCGTTTATCGGAACCATTCATTGTGACTACTGGCATTCATGTTCCATAAAACATACATAAAATATTTGTTGGAAGAATGTCAATTGTCTGGACAGAATGTTGTAGTGTATACAACTACGAGGAAGCTATGTGAAATGGCTATCTTTTTTATAACTGAAATCGTTGAAAATGGCGTTACATCCTAACCAATCATTCACTTCTTTCTACATTACCTTCTCCGCTCAGACTGAAGGTTATTTCATTGTTTTCGGAGGACACGTCCCCATCTGTTGCCGAGACATTTATGAATACACCTAAAACGGATAGAAGAAACAAACGTTTTTATTTACCAAATAACGAAAAATATGATTCGGCAGAAAAATTAAGTTAAAAGTGACAATAGATAGACAGTTTTCTGCTATTAGTCATGCACTAGTTGTTTTCTTTCAAAAGCAAGTGCCTTTTGATATGATACAAGTTGACTCTCCAAAGCATAATTAAGACCCTTCATGAAAAACTATTTTTCATATCTTTTACCAAGTTTTTATGCCCATTTTTGTATAATTTCAACATAAAATTATGTGTTTTTTTAATATATCTATCATAAGGCATATAAAGATTTAACAAATTTATAAAACATATTTTAGAAGCTGATATACATAGCGCAAATCTTCCGCAATCGCCTAATATAGCATACTAAACATCCTTTTGCGGGGCATGCATATGTCGTTAGCAGGCATAACTTGTAACTCTCTCAACGATTACCATTCTTTTCAGAACCCAAATATCTGTCCCATATAATAATATTGCGGTTAATTTGGCATCAAATTACGGAAACGTTTTATAAGACAATACTATATATATTCAGCCATCTTGTATGATATTACATTACTTGTAAAACAAACAAAGACATATGGAAAATGTGATCTATTTCAATTTAAATACTATCATAAATCCAATACTCATTTTTAGCAAGTATTCCCCCTTTTTCTAAATATGACAATTTCAGTATTCTTTGGATTTCGTTGTATCTAAAATTGCCTTAACCTTGCATTTCATCGACAACTCAGATAATTAAGAGCTACTTTGTAATATGCATAGGAATTGTCTTATCCTAATTTGAGTATCTGCGGTGCTTTAATTGTAAACTGTCGAAAATTGCATAAACCTTTTGTTTTTTTAAATACAAACTGGATGTGTTATTTCATCTACATAAGATTAAATATCAACTGCAAGAACTATGACGTTTTATTATTACATGTATCTTTAAATAATATAGCAATATTTGAAAATGTAAAATTGTTTTTCGACTTCGCTCCTTTTTGTCTTCCGCAGTGGGATGAACACTTTGACGCAACTCTGCGTAAACTGCTAACTTAGCTCGGCCAACATTCTTTCCGACGTTTGACAAAAGTCACTGTGACAAACGTCATTCGTCTTCCACCAATGGGCTAATAGTCTATATATGTGGGAAAGCAGCCGGTTGCTTGGAAAGAATGATGTGTTGAGAACTGGTGTGAGACAGCCAGAAAACGCATGAGTAGGTGAACTGGCGTTAAACCTTAATTACTCAATCAATCCTTTTTTGTTTCCGTTCGTCTTTAGTATACGGAATTATGATATTCCATTTGAACGGGTTCATCAAGTAGTCAACAATATTCCTTCACACTGCTATACAGTAACTGTAACCGGTTAACGGAATTACCCGGTTTAAGTCTTGTCAGTCTGATGCATTAAAATACACGGCCTAATACACAATAATGAACTTCCACTAGTCAAAACAATATGTCATATAATTTAAGATTCAATTATTGTGCAAACGTAAACGACGTCGAAACGTGTGTACAGTACCTGTGTATTTCTCCCAAATAGACGCTTCAAGTTGAGGGCTGGAGAAAGTTGGTGTTTTATCATTTACATCTGTGATAATAACACTGACGGTTGTCTGGGCGGAGTATTTTGCATCTCTGACGCTGGCATTTAAAAAAAATAAAATTGTATGTTTACGTGATATATTTGAGAAGTAACAGCATGGAATCGGAACTACATTCGGGG
Organism: Serripes groenlandicus; assembly: GCA_031761405.1. NCBI lineage: Eukaryota > Metazoa > Mollusca > Bivalvia > Cardiida > Cardiidae > Serripes > Serripes groenlandicus. The sequence goes on from JASEVX010000006.1 coordinate 47,266,808, forward strand.
CATACTTGTATGAGGTGTTGAAGTGAGTCTGAAGGAGCACAACTATATTTGACCGGCTTGCGACCAAAAAAATAAAAACTAGTGTAGTAATACTATTTGCAGGAATTCAAAAGATAATAATTTGCTTTTAAAGATATTCATTGTTTTCCTAGAACGTGATGTAGATGTGCATGGTCTCAAATTAGACTTCGCGTTTCATTTACTTCAATTATTAACATGTGTCCAAATCAGCATTAAGTTTAAACCATATTCTGCCCAAGTGTTTTCAGATTCGTCTGAACTATTTTACTTGTCCTGACATTGACTTCACTCAATTGATTGATTTCATGCCTGTATTAACATATCGTTATAACTGCTTTGGAAATAAAGTAATTCGGAATGTTTAAAAAAATATCCCAAATTGATATTGATGGTCTAATGATACGAAGTCACGGCAAAGAAAGTTCTGGTAAAAGTTGGACCTATAAGACCAATCTCCTTCGCAGAGTTGTCGTTCCTTACACTCACCATACATGTTGAGTGTAAGGAACGACAACTCTGCGAAGGAGATTGCTATAAGACCTGCAGCACGGGAAGAGCAAACGCATTGGAGCCGTCACTCGATAAAACCAACATTGTGAACCATTTGGATCAGCATACGCATGCCGCGCAGACTTCCCGGATATACACTTTTCGCCTCCTGTGGATTTTCTGTTTCAGGAATCATTACTCTATACATGTACCTCCGTCCCCCGAGATGGAATGTGCAGGCTTATCTGTGTCGATACATTACGAGACATAGTCTTGGTTTTCTCGCGGGACGGCTCATTTTAAACCTTTCTCTACCGCATGGTTCGATGTTGTTCCCGCATTCAGACAATTTCTGAGCCTCTTTATCAGATGACTTTTAAATACAATGTAGCAAGGAGAAAAACGCTCATAATGAACTTTCGTCTTTTGCCACAATGTTTACAACTTTATTCAAAACTTGTTCTTTTATTTATATAGGCTTCACATGGTTTTGACTAAATGAAATTGTATCAATTGTTTCGCCCAGCAAACACTTCAGCTCATTCCATATAATTAGTGGTAACAACATTTTAAAACAACAATTAAGGTTGATTATGTCTCACCGTTTACGGTTTTGATAATATAAGTGTAAATAACAAAAACAAAAAATATGAAACATTTGAAGTCAATTTAGCAACAACAAAAAAAGGAAGACACTTCTCAATTTTCAAAATCCACAAACATTTACCACTGCAATTGTATGGTTTTCTTCAGAAAAAGGAACAAACAACAGAAGCATAATTATTTGTTGTACAAATGAATGACCTGAAATCGAACCCGTGTGTTATGTTCAAATGTTTTCTCTATCTATTCAATGTCGTGAAGTCATTCTAACATAAATAGGCAGCAGTTAAATTATAAAAATCCTCGGGAATGTATGGTGGTTTTTGACCTAGAAAGTATAGGTTACACCGAAATTAGGATGGAGGGTATTACATGTTACATCAATCGAAATCATTTGTATTCCTTCAGAATATTTAACTAAAAGAGACCCACGAAACATACACAATTGTCTGAGGTCGAACTTCATGTTTCTAGCAGCTGGATGTTTGAGAAAAGGCCAACAAAAAAACACACAAAACTTTAACTTTGAGATAAACGCAAATAATTGACGACACCGCAGCCAGAAAAGCAACACCTTTGTCTCAAATTAGTTGCTTCGTCGTGCAGAGAAAAAGTAAGAGTAAATCAATGATGATATTGCACTCTTTCTTTCAAACCATATTCTATGAACTGGTTTTCTTTCATGAAGTAAAGTAGAAGACAACGACGATGGAGACGAGTATGAAGGACGAAATGTGGAAGAAGAAAATAAATAAAACGACGAAGAAGTAGATGTACAGTAAATACCTTATTGTTACGGTATAACTTTCAACTGGCTGGCCACCAGGCACTTCTAAGTCAAATGTAGTATTTGTAACGCTTCCACTTGTTTTCAGAATTGCTCCATCCATTTGAAACAATGTTGTCCCGGACGTGGGCTGCACGCTCTCCACGTTGTAGGTTAAAGCGGTTAGATCAGGACTGTCCTCATCCATAACTACAAACGTGTAAATAGGTTTGCTCCCGTCGGTGGTCTCAACGAGATGTACTTCCGTGCTTGTATTCGATGGAGTCGTGAACTTTGGAGCTATATGTGAAGATTCAAATAATGCTCCTGAATACGGCACGTTCTGCATTGGTAATTGAGGGTAACGATCATAACATGAATTTGAATCACGATACATGTCGAAATGTTCTAATGAAAACAGACCTGGCTTGCATTGCCATACAGCATATACATGCTGGATTGATTATGGAATGCATCTATTTCATTGTAAATTGTTGTCTAATCCAAAAAGGGAAACCTAGGTTTTTTGAAACACTAAAAAGGATGTCATTTAGTTGCACTGTTTACATTTAGTCAACGCGAAAATGAAAAAAGGGACTCTTTTGATTGGTGGTATGTGTTCTTAAAATGGGATCCAGCAGGGCGTTTTTTATTATTTTTGAATTTATTTTGTCCATTTGCTCTCAAACTACAGGAATCGGACTAGCATTCTCAGGAATGTTTTACTTTGATTTTTAAATAACACAGTTGTGTAAGCTGTGTTGTGCCCGCTTAAAGATGTCATTGTATCTCTATTTTAACATACAGCAAACATGATTCCATCGACGCGTTTTACCTTTTTAAAATATACTACTTCTTTAAAGCAATTGTCAAAAAATTATATTTAGTACAGTATAATTTCAAAAATAAATAATAAATTGTGCAAATACTAAATTCTGTGCAAAATATTGCATAATTACCACCTACAGTTGGTAATCCATCCCATTCAACACATTTTCATTCATTTACAGATCGTTTCAAAATCTTTGCTTCCAAATTGTTTAAGTCGTCATGTACAGATGTATTGTATTTGGGAACAGGATACAATCCTTGATTACGACCAGGAACTAAATGTTATACATATACTGCTTTACAGCTGGAGTGTCCGTATTGAGACTTAGATCTTTCCCACATACACCAACTCTTACAGCCAGAATGAGGTTTTGAACATATTTAGGAAATAACGATGTAATTACTCTTTAAATGAAAATATTATTACTTAATATAATTGAAAAAGTTGCGGCAAAAGTTGTCTGCTGCAGATACGTCAATATGTATCTGTATAATGAGGTGATCGGACAAAAAGAAACAGGATAAAAAGCAACGGGCAAAAAGTAACAGTTTTTGCGCGGATAACAGGTAATAGGACGAAAGGCAACAGTCCTAATATTTTCATTTCAGGTTTAATTAATATTTTCTTTGATTTAATATATTTGTAACATATAATAGACACATTTCAATCAACGTATTTATAATTTATCTTTTGTTTATGTGAAACTTTACCTCTATTTATCTGAAATTGCAATGATGGTATCCACATTTCCCCACAATGTTTCCTTCCACCTTTTCAAATATCTAACAGAAAATATAATTGCGTGCACAGGAGAAATTGCTCATTATAAGCAATTTCTCCTTTTCCGATAATGTTTTCTTCAACTTGTTTAAACATCTGACAGAAGACTAGCAACAGTTCTAATATTTGTAAAAATTGTTGACAGAATATATCATTGCGTCAAAAGGAGAAATTAATAATAAAGTCCAATTTCTCTTCTGCCACAATGTTTTCCTTTCGAACAATGCATTAAGGTATAAACAACATATAAATGTATCAAAATTAAAGAAAATCATTACAATATCAAGAAGATACATTACTCCTCTGCTGGTTTGTGTCTTTTTCATATTTGTAGACTTAAACATATTGATTTTCATTGTATTTTGGAAATTGTGTTGCTTTTTATCCAGTTTCTTGTTGTTCGTTGCTTGTTGTCCTGTTACTTTTTATCCTGTTCCTTTTTATCCTACAATCGTATATTGACCGTAGTACCAGAGACAGAACAATTGAATTAATTGATATTTAGTCCCTGAGGTAACGTGTATTTTTTTTTTTTTCGGCGTTTATTCAAGTTTTTTTTTTTAAATTCTTTCCCACATATACCAACTCTTACAGCCAGAATGAAGCTTTTAACATATTTAGAAAATAACGATGTAAATTCTCTTTAACTCTTTCAGCGCCAAAGGCAATATTGAGCTTTTTGCAAACAATGCAGATTCAGGTGAGTCAGCTCGTGACGAGCTATCTTACCTGAAATCTGCATTGTTTCGCTGTGAGTTATAAATATATTGCATAAATCATATAACATGAAAATAGAGTCGTCCGAGTTTGAACATCGAAGAGTCTACTTGAAACAATTCGGCGCTGAAAGAGTTAAATGAAACATTATTACTGAATAAAATTGAAAACGTTGTGGCAAAATGTGTCTGCTGCAGATACGTTAATATGCATCTGTATATTGACCGTAATACCCGAGACTGAACAATCGAAATAATCAATTTGTTGTTCCTGAGGTAATGTGTAATATTTGGTTTTTCGGCGTTTATAAAAAAATAAACGATTTTGCATTTTTTAAAACGCCTTGTGAATTTGGTAAGAAATGAAACAAGAATTCTGAAACTAGATATGAAAATATAATAGACGTAATAAGTATTGACTTGCCTGTTTCTAGTGTCACATTAAATTGCGTCGTTGATGAGAGCCTTGTATTTGATTCCGTAGCTTTATCAGTTGCCGTGATAATAAGATTGTAAAAAGGTATGTTGGTATAGTCAAGTTTAGAAGTGTTCACCGTTATTGACCCTCCATCAGTGATTGCGAAGTGACTGCTACCTTTAAAAGGTAACATATTTATTTGTATATTAATCCTCTTTTTTCTCTTGCATCTAAACAAATGATTAAAATAATATTGTCACACTTCAATTGCATTTACGAGAAATGCAGACAATGCCAAGAAATATTAATATGATATAATATTTCTAAGGAAGTTCAACAATGTAGTTTTAGCAAACGCAACGGACCTCTTTGTGAGAAAATATTAAACATAATAATAGGTTCATTTATTGTAAATCTGACACATGCCTGAACAAATAATGAGCCTTTACGCGAGAAAATTAACATTATAGCCTCTGCGTAATGTATGAACTCAGATCAACCTGCGCAGTCCGCGCAGGCTAATATGGGCCATCACATTCCGTCTCAGGGGGAAAGATGTATAGAGTAACGAGTCCTGAAACAGAAAATTCACAGGAGGCGAAAAGTGTCTGTCCGGGTTAGCTTGTGCGGCATGCTTATGCTGATCCGGGTCCACAATGTAGGTTTTCTTGCGGAACGGTTCAGTTTAAAGGGGTTGCAAATAGCTGAGTATTGAAATCAAGAAGATTTGAATATGCAACAAACGTTGTTTTTATTTTACTACAACAGGGTGTTCTGATGAGCGGAACTATTTCACTAAGATCTGAACTTTCCACACCATTGAAGAATAATTAATGGAAATTCTGAACATAAGAATGTATATTTGGGATGGAGAGGAAGACATTGTGTGAGAAGAAAAATCATCAGAACCAGATGTATTTGTTCCTTTTCCTACATGTTTTCCAATGCTGTTTGTTTATGTGTAAATGCGTTTCTATCAGGAGATTGCTTAACACTTTCTCACCTGCAAACGCATATTGACACAATTGCAGCAGATGACTCTTGAAAAAATTTCTGGTTTTTGCCACTATGTTTTCAAAGTCGTCTGCTACATATTTATTGTATTTTGGAAAGGGTTAATATATCATGAACAACACCTCTCTAGAAGAGTCACGTTTATTTGTATTCGTCAGATGTTGCTCTGGAGAGGTAGTCAATAAAAACTGTTACAAAATTCATTACCAGTTCCTGCCAAACTGAATGTGAATTCATTATTTGGAGAGGAAAAATCGTCATCTGTAACTGTTACTTCAAGAATTTCGTCACCTTAAAATACAAAACAAAATGTTAAATTAAACTTTCCTAATTATTTATAAGAGGACATTATTATTATTAAAGCCAGATACCTTTATTTATATTCAGTATCAATTTAAGAGTGGTATTTATATTCAGTATCTCTTTAAGAGTGGTATTTATATTCAGTATCTCTTTAAGAGTGGTATTTATATTCAGTATCACTTTAAGAGTGGTATTTATATTCAGTATCACTTTAAGAGTGGTATTTATATTCAGTATCTCTTTAAGCGTGGTATTTATTTTCAGTATCATTTTAAAAGTGGTATGTATATTAAGTATCACTTTAAGAGTGGTATTTATATTCAGTATCACTTAACGAGTGGTATTTATATTCAGTATCACTTAAAGAGTGGTATTTATATTCAGTATGTATTCGCAGGGTTAAAAGTACATTTACATTGAAATTGTATTTAACTTTCCAATCAACAATTGACATGCGCCTTCTTCGTATTCATTTTGTTATTATAATTAACCAGAACTGCTTCTGCGATGTTTACCTATTTGATTCATGTTTGATTTTATCCCTAACTTGCTTTTCATAATGAAATATTTTATGTTGTATAAAGGAATTTCGAAGCATACACTGCATGATTGAATTAATCATAAGTCCAGTGCTCCCTCGAAGACGTCGATAAGTAGACGTAAACGATGACGTCAATTGGCTTAATATTTCGAAGCAACTGGCTGCTTTTCCACATAGACTGGTAGCCCAATGGTGGAAGATGAATGCCGCTTGTCACAATGGCTTTTTTCCAAAAACGAAAGTACAAGTATTGGAAAGGGAGGAAAAAAGAAATTGTGACAGAGAGAGTACTTATACCATACGATACGACATCTGCGACCAATATCTATCTAGTTTACCCCTGTGCATTAGTAAAGAATCTGCACTGTTCTCTGGTTATTTATTCATGAAGTATGTGTCATACAAAAGTACAATTTGATAAAGCGAGCGCGATGGGATCTAAATGTGTTACGAATTCTCTAAGGATGGTTTTCGTGCAACACAATACTTATAGTATCATTGTCGCTAACGACGAGGGCTACAAACGGGTGGACGTGAGTTCGAACCACGACGAGGCCATTCATTCTGTCCGTTGATCGGAACCATTCATTGTGACTACTGGCATTCATGTTCCATAAAACATACATAAAATATTTGTTGGAAGAATGTCAATTGTCTGGACAGAATGTTGTAGTGTATACAACTACGAGGAAGCTATGTGAAATGGCTATCTTTTTTATAACTGAAATCGTTGAAAATGGCGTTACATCCTAACCAATCATTCACTTCTTTCTACATTACCTTCTCCGCTCAGACTGAAGGTTATTTCATTGTTTTCGGACGACACGTCCCCATCTGTTGCCGAGACATTTATGAATACACATAAAACGGATAGAAGAAACAAACGTTTTTATTTACCAAATAACGAAAAATATGATTCGGCAGAAAAATTAAGTTAAAAGTGACAATAGATAGACAGTTTTCTGCTATTAGTCATGCACTAGTTGTTTTCTTTCAAAAGCAAGTGCCTTTTGATATGATACAAGTTGACTCTCCAAAGCATAATTAAGACCCTTCATGAAAAACTATTTTTCATATCTTTTACCAAGTTTTTATGCCCATTTTCGTATAATTTCAACATAAAATTATGTTTTTTTTTAATATATCTATCATAAGGCATATAAAGATTTAACAAATTTATAAAACATATTTTAGAAGCTGATATACATAGCGCAAATCTTCCGCAATCGCCTAATATAGCCTACTAAACATCCTTTTGCGGGGCATGCATATGTCGTTAGCAGGCATAACTTGTAACTCTCTCAACGATTACCATTCTTTTCAGAACCCAAATATCTGTCCCATATAATAATATTGGGGTTAATTTGGCATCAAATTACGGAAACGTTTTATAAGACAATACTATATATATTCAGCCATCTTGTATGATATTACATTACTTGTAAAACAAACAAAGACATATGGAAAATGTGATCTATTTCAATTTAAATACTATCATAAATCCAATACTCATTTTTAGCAAGTATTCCCCCTTTTTCTAAATATGACAATTTCAGTATTCTTTGGATTTCGTTGTATCTAAAATTGCCTTAACCTTGCATTTCATCGACAACTCAGATAATTAAGAGCTACTTTGTAATATGCATAGGAATTGTCTTATTCTAATTTGAGTATCTGCGGTGCTTTAATTGTAAACTGTCGAAAATTGCATAAACCTTTTGTTTTTTTAAATACAAACTGGATGTGTTATTTCATCTACATAAGATTAAATATCAACTGCAAGAACTATGACGTTTTATTATTACATGTATCTTTAAATAATATAGCAATATTTGAAAATGTAAAATTGTTTTTCGACTTCGCTCCTTTTTGTCTTCCGCAGTGGGATGAACACTTTGACGCAACTCTGCGTAAACTGCTAACTTAGCTCGGCCAACATTCTTTCCGACGTTTGACAAAAGTCACTGTGACAAACGTCATTCGTCTTCCACCAATGGGCTAACAGTCTATATATGTGGGAAAGCAGCCGGTTGCTTGGAAAGAATGATGTGTTGAGAACTGGTGTGAGACAGCCAGAAAACGCATGAGTAGGTGAACTGGCGTTAAACCTTAATGTTTCCGTTCGTCTTTAGTATACGGAATTATGATATTCCATTTGAACGGGTTCATCAAGTAGTCAACAATATTCCTTCACACTGCTATACAGTAACTGTAACCGGTTAACGGAATTACCCGGTTTAAGTCTTGTCAGTCTGATGCATTAAAATACACGGCCTAATACACAATAATGAACTTCCACTAGTCAAAACAATATGTCATATAATTTAAGATTCAATTATTGTGCAAACGTAAACGACGTCGAAACGTGTGTACAGTACCTGTGTATTTCTCCCAAATAGACGCTTCAAGTTGAGGGCTGGAGAAAGTTGGTGTTTTATCATTTACATCTGTGATAATAACACTGATGGTTGTCTGGGCGGAGTATTTTGCATCTCTGACGCTGGCATTTAAAAAAAATAAAATTATATGTTTACGTGATATATTTGAGAAGTAACAGCATGGAATCGGAACTACATTCGGGGCATACTTGTATGAGGTGTTGAAGTGAGTCTGAAGGAGCACAACTATATTTGACCGGCTTGCGACCAAAAAAATAAAAACTAGTGTAGTAATACTATTTGCAGGAATTCAAAAGATAAGAATTTGCTTTTAAAGATATTCATTGTTTTCCTAGAACGTGATGTAGATGTGCATGGTCTCAAATTAGACTTCGCGTTTCATTTACTTCAATTATTAACATGTGTCCAAATCAGCATTAAGTTTAAACCATATTCTGCCCAAGTGTTTTCAGATTCGTCTGAACTATTTTACTTGTCCTGACATTGACTTCACTCAATTGATTGATTTCATGCCTGTATTAACATATCGTTATAACTGCTTTGGAAATAAAGTAATTCGGAATGTTTAAAAAAATATCCCAAATTGATATTGATGGTCTAATGATACGAAGTCACGGCAAAGAAAGTTCTGGTAAAAGTTGGACCTATAAGACCAATCTCCTTCGCAGAGTTGTCGTTCCTTACACTCACCATACATGTTGAGTGTAAGGAACGACAACTCTGCGAAGGAGATTGCTATAAGACCTGCAGCACGGGAAGAGCAAACGCATTGGAGCCGTCACTCGATAAAACCAACATTGTGAACCATTTGGATCAGCATACGCATGCCGCGCAGACTTCCCGGATATACACTTTTCGCCTCCTGTGGATTTTCTGTTTCAGGAATCATTACTCTATACATGTACCTCCATCCCCCGAGATGGAATGTGCAGGCTTATCTGTGTCGATACATTACGAGACATAGTCTTGGTTTTCTCGCGGGACGGCTCATTTTAAACCTTTCTCTACCGCATGGGTCGATGTTGTTCCCGCATTCAGACAATTTCTGAGCCTCTTTATCAGATGACTTTTAAATACAATGTAGCAAGGAGAAAAAACGATCATAATGAACTTTCGTCTTTTGCCACAATGTTTACAACTTTATTCAAAACTTGTTCTTTTATTTATATAGGCTTCACATGGTTTTGACTAAATGAAATTGTATCAATTGTTTCGCCCAGCAAACAATTCAGCTCATTCCATATAATTAGTGGTAACAACATTTTAAAACAACAATTAAGGTTGATTATGTCTCACCGTTTACGGTTTTGATAATATAAGTGTAAATAACAAAAACAAAAAATATGAAACATTTGAAGTCAATTTAGCAACAACAAAAAAAGGAAGACACTTCTCAATTTTCAAAATCCACAAACATTTACCACTGCAATTGTATGGTTTTCTTCAGAAAAAGGAACAAACAACAGAAGCATAATTATTTGTTGTACAAATGAATGACCTGAAATCGAACCCGTGTGTTATGTTCAAATGTTTTCTCTATCTATTCAATGTCGTGAAGTCATTCTAACATAAATAGGCAGCAGTTAAATTCTAAAAATCCTCGGGAATGTATGGTGGTTTTTGACCTAGAAAGTATAGGTTACACCGAAATTAGGATGGAGGGTATTACATGTTACATCAATCGAAATCATTTGTATTCCTTCAGAATATTTAACTAAAAGAGACCCACGAAACATACACAATTGTCTGAGGTCGAACTTCATGTTTCTAGCAGCTGGATGTTTGAGAAAAGGCCAACAAAAAAACACACAAAACTTTAACTTTGAGATAAACGCAAATATTTGACGACACCGCAGCCAGAAAAGCAACACCTTTGTCTCAAATTAGTTGCTTCGTCGTGCAGAGAAAAAGTAAGAGTAAATCAATGATGATTTTGCACTCTTTCTTTCAAACCATATTCTATGAACTGGTTTTCTTTCATGAAGTAAAGTAGAAGACAACGACGATGGAGACGAGTATGAAGGACAAAATGTGAAAGAAGATAATAAATAAAACGACGAAGAAGTAGATGTACAGTAAATACCTTATTGTTACGGTATAACTTTCAACTGGCTGGCCACCAGGCACTTCTAAGTCAAATGTAGTATTTGTAACGCTTCCACTTGTTTTCAGAATTGCTCCATCCATTTGAAACAATGTTGTCCCGGACGTGGGCTGCACGCTTTCCACGTTGTAGGTTAAAGCGGTTAGATCAGGACTGTCCTCATCCATAACTACAAACGTGTAAATAGCTTTGCTCCCGTCGGTGGTCTCAACGAGAGGTACTTCCGTGCTTGTATTCGATGGAGTCGTGAACTTTGGAGCTATATGTGAAGATTCAAATAATGCTCCTGAATACGGCACGTTCTGCATTGGTAATTGAGGGTAACGATCATAACATGAATTTGAATCACGATACATGTCGAAAAGTTCTAATGAAAACAGACTTGGCTTGCATTGCCATACAGCATATACATGCTGAATTGATTATGGAATGCATCTATTTCATTGTAAATTGTTGTCTAATCCAAAAAGGGAAACCTAGGTTTTTTGAAACACTAAAAAGGATGTCATTTAGTTGCACTGTTTACATTTAGTCAACGCGAAAATGAAAAAAGGGACTCTTTTGATTGGTGGTATGTGTTCTTAAAATGGGATCCAGCAGGGCGTTTTTTATTATTTTTGAATTTATTTTGTCCATTTGCTCTCAAACTACAGGAATCGGACTAGCATTCTCAGGAATGTTTTACTTTGATTTTAAAATAACACAGTTGTGTAAGCTGTGTTGTGCCCGCTTAAAGATGTCATTGTATCTCTATTTTAACATACAGCAAACATGATTCCATCGACGCGTTTTACCTTTTTAAAATATACTACTTCTTTAAAGCAATTGTCAAAAAATTATATTTAGTACAGTATAATTTCAAAAATAAATAATAAATTGTGCAAATACTAAATTCTGTGCAAAATATTGCATAATTACCACCTACAGTTGGTAATCCATCCCATTCAACACATTTTCATTCATTTACAGATCGTTTCAAAATCTTTGCTTCCAAATTGTTTAAGTCGTCATGTACAGATGTATTGTATTTGTGAACAGGATACAATCCTTGATTACGACCAGGAACTAAATGTTATACATATACTGCTTTACAGCTGGAGTGTCCGTATTGAGACTTAGATCTTTCCCACATACACCAACTCTTACAGCCAGAATGAGGTTTTGAACATATTTAGGAAATAACGATGTAATTACTCTTTAAATGAAAATATTATTACTTAATATAATTGAAAACGTTGCGGCAAAAGTTGTCTGCTGCAGATACGTCAATATGTATCTGTATAATGAGGTGATCGGACAAAAAGAAACAGGATAAAAAGCAACGGGCAAAAAGTAACAGTTTTTGCGCGGATAACAGGTAATAGGACGAAAGGCAACAGTCCTAATATTTTCATTTCAGGTTTAATTAATATTTTCTTTGATTTAATATATTTGTAACATATAATAGACACATTTCAATCAACGTATTTATAATTTATCTTTTGTTTATGTGAAACTTTACCTCTATTTATCTGAAATTGCAATGATGGTATCCACATTTCCCCACAATGTTTCCTTCCACATTTTCAAATATCTAACAGAAAATATAATTGCGTGCACAGGAGAAATTGCTCATTATAAGCAATTTCTCCTTTTCCGATAATGTTTTCTTCAACTTGTTTAAACATCTGACAGAAGACTAGCAACAGTTCTAATATTTGTAAAAATTGTTGACAGAATATATCATTGCGTCAAAAGGAGAACTTAATAATAAAGTCCAATTTCTCTTCTGCCACAATGTTTTCCTTTCGCTTTTTCATACATCTTCACACAGATATGCATAATACATAAAATAACATTGCAAAGTGAAAGAAATATTAGCATTCAATTTCTTTGAACAATGCATTAAGGTATAAACAACATATAAATGTATCAAAATTAAAGAAAATCATTACAATATCAAGAAGATACATTACTCCTCTGCTGGTTTGTGTCTTTTTCATATTTGTAGACTTAAACATATTGATTTTCATTGTATTTTGGAAATTGTGTTGCTTTTTATCCAGTTTCTTGTTGTTCGTTGCTTTTTGTCCTGTTACTTTTTATCCTGTTCCTTTTTATCCTACAATCGTATATTGACCGTAGTACCAGAGACAGAACAATTGAATTAATTGATATTTAGTCCCTGAGGTAACGTGTAATTTTTTTTTTTTTCGGCGTTTATTCAATTTTTTTTTTTTAAATTCTTTCCCACATATACCAACTCTTACAGCCAGAATGAAGCTTGAACATATTTAGAAAATAACGATGTAAATTCTCTTTAACTCTTTCAGCGCCAAAGGCAATATTGAGCTTTTTGCAAACAATGCAGATTCAGGTGAGTCAGCTCGTGACGAGCTGTCTTACCTGAAATCTGCATTGTTTCGCTGTGAGTTATAAATATATTGCAAAAATCATATAACATGAAAATAGAGTCGTCCGAGTTTGAACATCGAAGAGTCTACTTGAAACAATTCGGCGCTGAAAGGGTTAAATGAAACATTATTACTGAATAGAATTGAAAACGTTGTGGCAAAATGTGTCTGCTGCAGATACGTTAATATGCATCTGTATATTGACCGTAATACCCGAGACTGAACAATCGAAATAATCAATTTGTTGTTCCTGAGGTAATGTGTAATATTTGGTTTTTCGGCGTTTATAAAAAAACAAACGATTTTACATTTTTTAAAACGCCTTGTGAATTTGGTAAGAAATGAAACAAGAATTCTGAAACTAGATATGAAAATATAATAGACGTAATAAGTATTGACTTGCCTGTTTCTAGTGTCACATTAAATTGCGTCGTTGATGAGAGCCTTGTATTTGATTCCGTAGCTTTATCAGTTGCCGTGATAATAAGATTGTAAAAAGGTATGTTGGTATAGTCAAGTTTAGAAGTGTTCACCGTTATTGACCCTCCATCAGTGATTGCGAAGTGACTGCTACCTTTAAAAGGTAACATATTTATTTGTATATTAATCCTCTTTTTTCTCTTGCATCTAAACAAATGATTAAAATAATATTGTCACACTTCAATTGCATTTACGAGAAATGCAGTCAATGCCAAGAAATATTAATATGATATAATATTTCTAAGGAAGTTCAACAATGTAGTTTTAGCAAACGCAACGGACCTCTTTGTGAGAAAATATTAAATATAATAATAGGTTCATTTATTGTAAATCTGACACATGCCTGAACAAATAATGAGCCTTTACGCGAGAAAATTAACATTATAACCTCTGCGTAATGTATGGACTCAGATCAACCTGCGCAGTCCGCGCAGGCTAATATGGGCCAACACATTCCGTCTCAGGGGGAAAGATGTATAGAGTAACGAGTCCTGAAACAGAAAATTCACAGGAGGCGAAAAGTGTCTGTCCGGGTTAGCTTGTGCGGCATGCTTATGCTGATCCGGGTCCACAATGTAGGTTTTCTTGCGGAACGGTTCAGTTTAAAGGGGTTGCAAATAGCTGAGTATTGAAATCAAGAAGATTTGAATATGCAACAAACGTTGTTTTTATTTTACTACAACAGGGTGTTCTGATGAGCGGAACTATTTCACTAAGATCTGAACTTTCCACACCATTGAAGAATAATTAATGGAAATTCTGAACATAAGAATGTATATTTGGGATGGAGAGGAAGACATTGTGTGAGAAGAAAAATCATCAGAACCAGATGTATTTGTTCCTTTTCCTACATGTTTTCCAATGCTGTTTGTTTATGTGTAAATGCGTTTCTATCAGGAGATTGCTTAACACTTTCTCACCTGCAAACGCATATTGACACAATTGCAGCAGATGACTCTTGAAAAAATTTCTGGTTTTTGCCACTATGTTTTCAAAGTCGTCTGCTACATATTTATTGTATTTTGGAAAGGGTTAATATATCATGAACAACACCTCTCTAGAAGAGTCACGTTTATTTGTATTCGTCAGATGTTGCTCTGGAGAGGTAGTCAATAAAAACTGTTACAAAATTCATTACCAGTTCCTGCCAAACTGAATGTGAATTCATTATTTGGAGAGGAAAAATCGTCATCTGTAACTGTTACTTCAAGAATTTCGTCACCTTAAAATACAAAACAAAATGTTAAATTAAACTTTCCTAATTATTTATAAGAGGACATTATTATTATTAAAGCCAGATACCTTTATTTATATTCAGTATCAATTTAAGAGTGGTATTTATATTCAGTATCTCTTTAAGAGTGGTATTTATATTCAGTATCTCTTTAAGAGTGGTATTTATGTTCAGTATCACTTTAAGAGTGGTATTTATATTCAGTATCACTTTAAGAGTGGTATTTATATTCAGTATCTCTTTAAGCGTGGTATTTATTTTCAGTATCTTTTTAAAAGTGGTATGTATATTAAGTATCACTTTAAGAGTGGTATTTATATTCAGTATCACTTAACGAGTGGTATTTATATTCAGTATCACTTAAAGAGTGGTATTTATATTCAGTATGTATTCGCAGGGTTAAAAGTACATTTACATTGAAATTGTATTTAACTTTCCAATCAACAATTGACATGCGCCTTCTTCGTATTCATTTTGTTATTATAATTAACCAGAACTGCTTCTGCGATGTTTACCTATTTGATTCATGTTTGATTTTATCCCTAACTTGCTTTTCATAATGAAATATTTTATGTTGTATAAAGGAATTTCGAAGCATACACTGCATGATTGAATTAATCATAAGTCCAGTGCTCCCTCGAAGACGTCGATAAGTAGACGTAAACGATGACGTCAATTGGCTTAATATTTCGAAGCAACTGGCTGCTTTTCCACATAGACTGGTAGCCCAATGGTGGAAGATGAATGCCGCTTGTCACAATGGCTTTTTTCCAAAAACGAAAGTACAAGTATTGGAAAGGGAGGAAAAAAGAAATTGTGACAGAGAGAGTACTTATACCATACGATACGACATCTGCGACCAATATCTATCTAGTTTACCCCTGTGCATTAGTAAAGAATCTGCACTGTTCTCTGGTTATTTATTCATGAAGTATGTGTCATACAAAAGTACAATTTGATAAAGCGAGCGCGATGGGATCTAAATGTGTTACGAATTCTCTAAGGATGGTTTTCGTGCAACACAATACTTATAGTATCATTGTCGCTAACGACGAGGGCTACAAACGGGTGGACGTGAGTTCGAACCACGACGAGGCCATTCATTCTGTCCGTTGATCGGAACCATTCATTGTGACTACTGGCATTCATGTTCCATAAAACATACATAAAATATTTGTTGGAAGAATGTCAATTGTCTGGACAGAATGTTGTAGTGTATACAACTACGAGGAAGCTATGTGAAATGGCTATCTTTTTTATAACTGAAATCGTTGAAAATGGCGTTACATCCTAACCAATCATTCACTTCTTTCTACATTACCTTCTCCGCTCAGACTGAAGGTTATTTCATTGTTTTCGGACGACACGTCCCCATCTGTTGCCGAGACATTTATGAATACACATAAAACGGATAGAAGAAACAAACGTTTTTATTTACCAAATAACGAAAAATATGATTCGGCAGAAAAATTAAGTTAAAAGTGACAATAGATAGACAGTTTTCTGCTATTAGTCATGCACTAGTTGTTTTCTTTCAAAAGCAAGTGCCTTTTGATATGATACAAGTTGACTCTCCAAAGCATAATTAAGACCCTTCATGAAAAACTATTTTTCATATCTTTTACCAAGTTTTTATGCCCATTTTCGTATAATTTCTACATAAAATTATGTTTTTTTTTAATATATCTATCATAAGGCATATAAAGATTTAACAAATTTATAAAACATATTTTAGAAGCTGATATACATAGCGCAAATCTTCCGCAATCGCCTAATATAGCCTACTAAACATCCTTTTGCGGGGCATGCATATGTCGTTAGCAGGCATAACTTGTAACTCTCTCAACGATTACCATTCTTTTCAGAACCCAAATATCTGTCCCATATAATAATATTGGGGTTAATTTGGCATCAAATTACGGAAACGTTTTATAAGACAATACTATATATATTCAGCCATCTTGTATGATATTACATTACTTGTAAAACAAACAAAGACATATGGAAAATGTGATCTATTTCAATTTAAATACTATCATAAATCCAATACTCATTTTTAGCAAGTATTCCCCCTTTTTCTAAATATGACAATTTCAGTATTCTTTGGATTTCGTTGTATCTAAAATTGCCTTAACCTTGCATTTCATCGACAACTCAGATAATTAAGAGCTACTTTGTAATATGCATAGGAATTGTCTTATTCTAATTTGAGTATCTGCGGTGCTTTAATTGTAAACTGTCGAAAATTGCATAAACCTTTTGTTTTTTTAAATACAAACTGGATGTGTTATTTCATCTACATAAGATTAAATATCAACTGCAAGAACTATGACGTTTTATTATTACATGTATCTTTAAATAATATAGCAATATTTGAAAATGTAAAATTGTTTTTCGACTTCGCTCCTTTTTGTCTTCCGCAGTGGGATGAACACTTTGACGCAACTCTGCGTAAACTGCTAACTTAGCTCGGCCAACATTCTTTCCGACGTTTGACAAAAGTCACTGTGACAAACGTCATTCGTCTTCCACCAATGGGCTAACAGTCTATATATGTGGGAAAGCAGCCGGTTGCTTGGAAAGAATGATGTGTTGAGAACTGGTGTGAGACAGCCAGAAAACGCATGAGTAGGTGAACTGGCGTTAAACCTTAATTACTCAATCAATCCTTTTTTGTTTCCGTTCGTCTTTAGTATACGGAATTATGATATTCCATTTGAACGGGTTCATCAAGTAGTCAACAATATTCCTTCACACTGCTATACAGTAACTGTAACCGGTTAACGGAATTACCCGGTTTAAGTCTTGTCAGTCTGATGCATTAAAATACACGGCCTAATACACAATAATGAACTTCCACTAGTCAAAACAATATGTCATATAATTTAAGATTCAATTATTGTGCAAACGTAAACGACGTCGAAACGTGTGTACAGTACCTGTGTATTTCTCCCAAATAGACGCTTCAAGTTGAGGGCTGGAGAAAGTTGGTGTTTTATCATTTACATCTGTGATAATAACACTGACGGTTGTCTGGGCGGAGTATTTTGCATCTCTGACGCTGGCATTTAAAAAAAATAAAATTATATGTTTACGTGATATATTTGAGAAGTAACAGCATGGAATCGGAACTACATTCGGGGCATACTTGTATGAGGTGTTGAAGTGAGTCTGAAGGAGCACAACTATATTTGACCGGCTTGCGACCAAAAAAATAAAAACTAGTGTAGTAATACTATTTGCAGGAATTCAAAAGATAAGAATTTGCTTTTAAAGATATTCATTGTTTTCCTAGAACGTGATGTAGATGTGCATGGTCTCAAATTAGACTTCGCGTTTCATTTACTTCAATTATTAACATGTGTCCAAATCAGCATTAAGTTTAAACCATATTCTGCCCAAGTGTTTTCAGATTCGTCTGAACTATTTTACTTGTCCTGACATTGACTTCACTCAATTGATTGATTTCATGCCTGTATTAACATATCGTTATAACTGCTTTGGAAATAAAGTAATTCGGAATGTTTAAAAAAATATCGCAAATTGATATTGATGGTCTAATGATACGAAGTCACGGCAAAGAAAGTTCTGGTAAAAGTTGGACCTATAAGACCAATCTCCTTCGCAGAGTTGTCGTTCCTTACACTCACCATACATGTTGAGTGTAAGGAACGACAACTCTGCGAAGGAGATTGCTATAAGACCTGCAGCACGGGAAGAGCAAACGCATTGGAGCCGTCACTCGATAAAACCAACATTGTGAACCATTTGGATCAGCATACGCATGCCGCGCAGACTTCCCGGATATACACTTTTCGCCTCCTGTGGATTTTCTGTTTCAGGAATCATTACTCTATACATGTACCTCCATCCCCCGAGATGGAATGTGCAGGCTTATCTGTGTCGATACATTACGAGACATAGTCTTGGTTTTCTCGCGGGACGGCTCATTTTAAACCTTTCTCTACCGCATGGGTCGATGTTGTTCCCGCATTCAGACAATTTCTGAGCCTCTTTATCAGATGACTTTTAAATACAATGTAGCAAGGAGAAAAAACGATCATAATGAACTTTCGTCTTTTGCCACAATGTTTACAACTTTATTCAAAACTTGTTCTTTTATTTATATAGGCTTCACATGGTTTTGACTAAATGAAATTGTATCAATTGTTTCGCCCAGCAAACAATTCAGCTCATTCCATATAATTAGTGGTAACAACATTTTAAAACAACAAGTAAGGTTGATTATGTCTCACCGTTTACGGTTTTGATAATATAAGTGTAAATAACAAAAACAAAAAATATGAAACATTTGAAGTCAATTTAGCAACAACAAAAAAAGGAAGACACTTCTCAATTTTCAAAATCCACAAACATTTACCACTGCAATTGTATGGTTTTCTTCAGAAAAAGGAACAAACAACAGAAGCATAATTATTTGTTGTACAAATGAATGACCTGAAATCGAACCCGTGTGTTATGTTCAAATGTTTTCTCTATCTATTCAATGTCGTGAAGTCATTCTAACATAAATAGGCAGCAGTTAAATTCTAAAAATCCTCGGGAATGTATGGTGGTTTTTGACCTAGAAAGTATAGGTTACACCGAAATTAGGATGGAGGGTATTACATGTTACATCAATCGAAATCATTTGTATTCCTTCAGAATATTTAACTAAAAGAGACCCACGAAACATACACAATTGTCTGAGGTCGAACTTCATGTTTCTAGCAGCTGGATGTTTGAGAAAAGGCCAACAAAAAAACACACAAAACTTTAACTTTGAGATAAACGCAAATATTTGACGACACCGCAGCCAGAAAAGCAACACCTTTGTCTCAAATTAGTTGCTTCGTCGTGCAGAGAAAAAGTAAGAGTAAATCAATGATGATTTTGCACTCTTTCTTTCAAACCATATTCTATGAACTGGTTTTCTTTCATGAAGTAACGTAGAAGACAACGACGATGGAGACGAGTATGAAGGACAAAATGTGGAAGAAGATAATAAATAAAACGACGAAGAAGTAGATGTACAGTAAATACCTTATTGTTACGGTATAACTTTCAACTGGCTGGCCACCAGGCACTTCTAAGTCAAATGTAGTATTTGTAACGCTTCCACTTGTTTTCAGAATTGCTCCATCCATTTGAAACAATGTTGTCCCGGACGTGGGCTGCACGCTTTCCACGTTGTAGGTTAAAGCGGTTAGATCAGGACTGTCCTCATCCATAACTACAAACGTGTAAATAGCTTTGCTCCCGTCGGTGGTCTCAACGAGAGGTACTTCCGTGCTTGTATTCGATGGAGTCGTGAACTTTGGAGCTATATGTGAAGATTCAAATAATGCTCCTGAATACGGCACGTTCTGCATTGGTAATTGAGGGCAACGATCATAACATGAATTTGAATCACGATACATGTCGAAAAGTTCTAATGAAAACAGACTTGGCTTGCATTGCCATACAGCATATACATGCTGAATTGATTATGGAATGCATCTATTTCATTGTAAATTGTTGTCTAATCCAAAAAGGGAAACCTAGGTTTTTTGAAACACTAAAAAGGATGTCATTTAGTTGCACTGTTTACATTTAGTCAACGCGAAAATGAAAAAAGGGACTCTTTTGATTGGTGGTATGTGTTCTTAAAATGGGATCCAGCAGGGCGTTTTTTATTATTTTTGAATTTATTTTGTCCATTTGCTCTCAAACTACAGGAATCGGACTAGCATTCTCAGGAATGTTTTACTTTGATTTTAAAATAACACAGTTGTGTAAGCTGTGTTGTGCCCGCTTAAAGATGTCATTGTATCTCTATTTTAACATACAGCAAACATGATTCCATCGACGCGTTTTACCTTTTTAAAATATACTACTTCTTTAAAGCAATTGTCAAAAAATTATATTTAGTACAGTATAATTTCAAAAATAAATAATAAATTGTGCAAATACTAAATTCTGTGCAAAATATTGCATAATTACCACCTACAGTTGGTAATCCATCCCATTCAACACATTTTCATTCATTTACAGATCGTTTCAAAATCTTTGCTTCCAAATTGTTTAAGTCGTCATGTACAGATGTATTGTATTTGTGAACAGGATACAATCCTTGATTACGACCAGGAACTAAATGTTATACATATACTGCTTTACAGCTGGAGTGTCCGTATTGAGACTTAGATCTTTCCCACATACACCAACTCTTACAGCCAGAATGAGGTTTTGAACATATTTAGGAAATAACGATGTAATTACTCTTTAAATGAAAATATTATTACTTAATATAATTGAAAACGTTGCGGCAAAAGTTGTCTGCTGCAGATACGTCAATATGTATCTGTATAATGTGGTGATCGGACAAAAAGAAACAGGATAAAAAGCAACGGGCAAAAAGTAACAGTTTTTGCGCGGATAACAGGTAATAGGACGAAAGGCAACAGTCCTAATATTTTCATTTCAGGTTTAATTAATATTTTCTTTGATTTAATATATTTGTAACATATAATAGACACATTTCAATCAACGTATTTATAATTTATCTTTTGTTTATGTGAAACTTTACCTCTATTTATCTGAAATTGCAATGATGGTATCCACATTTCCCCACAATGTTTCCTTCCACATTTTCAAATATCTAACAGAAAATATAATTGCGTGCACAGGAGAAATTGCTCATTATAAGCAATTTCTCCTTTTCCGATAATGTTTTCTTCAACTTGTTTAAACATCTGACAGAAGACTAGCAACAGTTCTAATATTTGTAAAAATTGTTGACAGAATATATCATTGCGTCAAAAGGAGAACTTAATAATAAAGTCCAATTTCTCTTCTGCCACAATGTTTTCCTTTCGCTTTTTCATACATCTTCACACAGATATGCATAATACATAAAATAACATTGCAAAGTGAAAGAAATATTAGCATTCAATTTCTTTGAACAATGCATTAAGGTATAAACAACATATAAATGTATCAAAATTAAAGAAAATCATTACAATATCAAGAAGATACATTACTCCTCTGCTGGTTTGTGTCTTTTTCATATTTGTAGACTTAAACATATTGATTTTCATTGTATTTTGGAAATTGTGTTGCTTTTTATCCAGTTTCTTGTTGTTCGTTGCTTTTTGTCCTGTTACTTTTTATCCTGTTCCTTTTTATCCTACAATCGTATATTGACCGTAGTACCAGAGACAGAACAATTGAATTAATTGATATTTAGTCCCTGAGGTAACGTGTAATTTTTTTTTTTTTCGGCGTTTATTCAATTTTTTTTTTTTAAATTCTTTCCCACATATACCAACTCTTACAGCCA
The DNA here is from genome assembly GCA_031761405.1 of Serripes groenlandicus. Classification (NCBI taxonomy): domain Eukaryota; kingdom Metazoa; phylum Mollusca; class Bivalvia; order Cardiida; family Cardiidae; genus Serripes; species Serripes groenlandicus. The sequence continues at coordinate 47,289,219 of JASEVX010000006.1, forward strand.
GAATGAAGCTTGAACATATTTAGAAAATAACGATGTAAATTCTCTTTAACTCTTTCAGCGCCAAAGGCAATATTGAGCTTTTTGCAAACAATGCAGATTCAGGTGAGTCAGCTCGTGACGAGCTGTCTTACCTGAAATCTGCATTGTTTCGCTGTGAGTTATAAATATATTGCAAAAATCATATAACATGAAAATAGAGTCGTCCGAGTTTGAACATCGAAGAGTCTACTTGAAACAATTCGGCGCTGAAAGGGTTAAATGAAACATTATTACTGAATAGAATTGAAAACGTTGTGGCAAAATGTGTCTGCTGCAGATACGTTAATATGCATCTGTATATTGACCGTAATACCCGAGACTGAACAATCGAAATAATCAATTTGTTGTTCCTGAGGTAATGTGTAATATTTGGTTTTTCGGCGTTTATAAAAAAACAAACGATTTTACATTTTTTAAAACGCCTTGTGAATTTGGTAAGAAATGAAACAAGAATTCTGAAACTAGATATGAAAATATAATAGACGTAATAAGTATTGACTTGCCTGTTTCTAGTGTCACATTAAATTGCGTCGTTGATGAGAGCCTTGTATTTGATTCCGTAGCTTTATCAGTTGCCGTGATAATAAGATTGTAAAAAGGTATGTTGGTATAGTCAAGTTTAGAAGTGTTCACCGTTATTGACCCTCCATCAGTGATTGCGAAGTGACTGCTACCTTTAAAAGGTAACATATTTATTTGTATATTAATCCTCTTTTTTCTCTTGCATCTAAACAAATGATTAAAATAATATTGTCACACTTCAATTGCATTTACGAGAAATGCAGTCAATGCCAAGAAATATTAATATGATATAATATTTCTAAGGAAGTTCAACAATGTAGTTTTAGCAAACGCAACGGACCTCTTTGTGAGAAAATATTAAATATAATAATAGGTTCATTTATTGTAAATCTGACACATGCCTGAACAAATAATGAGCCTTTACGCGAGAAAATTAACATTATAACCTCTGCGTAATGTATGGACTCAGATCAACCTGCGCAGTCCGCGCAGGCTAATATGGGCCAACACATTCCGTCTCAGGGGGAAAGATGTATAGAGTAACGAGTCCTGAAACAGAAAATTCACAGGAGGCGAAAAGTGTCTGTCCGGGTTAGCTTGTGCGGCATGCTTATGCTGATCCGGGTCCACAATGTAGGTTTTCTTGCGGAACGGTTCAGTTTAAAGGGGTTGCAAATAGCTGAGTATTGAAATCAAGAAGATTTGAATATGCAACAAACGTTGTTTTTATTTTACTACAACAGGGTGTTCTGATGAGCGGAACTATTTCACTAAGATCTGAACTTTCCACACCATTGAAGAATAATTAATGGAAATTCTGAACATAAGAATGTATATTTGGGATGGAGAGGAAGACATTGTGTGAGAAGAAAAATCATCAGAACCAGATGTATTTGTTCCTTTTCCTACATGTTTTCCAATGCTGTTTGTTTATGTGTAAATGCGTTTCTATCAGGAGATTGCTTAACACTTTCTCACCTGCAAACGCATATTGACACAATTGCAGCAGATGACTCTTGAAAAAATTTCTGGTTTTTGCCACTATGTTTTCAAAGTCGTCTGCTACATATTTATTGTATTTTGGAAAGGGTTAATATATCATGAACAACACCTCTCTAGAAGAGTCACGTTTATTTGTATTCGTCAGATGTTGCTCTGGAGAGGTAGTCAATAAAAACTGTTACAAAATTCATTACCAGTTCCTGCCAAACTGAATGTGAATTCATTATTTGGAGAGGAAAAATCGTCATCTGTAACTGTTACTTCAAGAATTTCGTCACCTTAAAATACAAAACAAAATGTTAAATTAAACTTTCCTAATTATTTATAAGAGGACATTATTATTATTAAAGCCAGATACCTTTATTTATATTCAGTATCAATTTAAGAGTGGTATTTATATTCAGTATCTCTTTAAGAGTGGTATTTATATTCAGTATCTCTTTAAGAGTGGTATTTATATTCAGTATCACTTTAAGAGTGGTATTTATATTCAGTATCACTTTAAGAGTGGTATTTATATTCAGTATCTCTTTAAGCGTGGTATTTATTTTCAGTATCTTTTTAAAAGTGGTATGTATATTAAGTATCACTTTAAGAGTGGTATTTATATTCAGTATCACTTAACGAGTGGTATTTATATTCAGTATCACTTAAAGAGTGGTATTTATATTCAGTATGTATTCGCAGGGTTAAAAGTACATTTACATTGAAATTGTATTTAACTTTCCAATCAACAATTGACATGCGCCTTCTTCGTATTCATTTTGTTATTATAATTAACCAGAACTGCTTCTGCGATGTTTACCTATTTGATTCATGTTTGATTTTATCCCTAACTTGCTTTTCATAATGAAATATTTTATGTTGTATAAAGGAATTGCGAAGCATACACTTCTTGATTGAATTAATCATAAGTCCAGTGCTCCCTCGAAGACGTCGATAAGTAGACGTAAACGATGACGTCAATTGGCTTAATATTTCGAAGCAACTGGCTGCTTTTCCACATAGACTGGTAGCCCAATGGTGGAAGATGAATGCCGCTTGTCACAATGGCTTTTTTCCAAAAACGAAAGTACAAGTATTGGAAAGGGAGGAAAAAAGAAATTGTGACAGAGAGAGTACTTATACCATACGATACGACATCTGCGACCAATATCTATCTAGTTTACCCCTGTGCATTAGTAAAGAATCTGCACTGTTCTCTGGTTATTTATTCATGAAGTATGTGTCATACAAAAGTACAATTTGATAAAGCGAGCGCGATGGGATCTAAATGTGTTACGAATTCTCTAAGGATGGTTTTCGTGCAACACAATACTTATAGTATCATTGTCGCTAACGACGAGGGCTACAAACGGGTGGACGTGAGTTCGAACCACGACGAGGCCATTCATTCTGTCCGTTGATCGGAACCATTCATTGTGACTACTGGCATTCATGTTCCATAAAACATACATAAAATATTTGTTGGAAGAATGTCAATTGTCTGGACAGAATGTTGTAGTGTATACAACTACGAGGAAGCTATGTGAAATGGCTATCTTTTTTATAACTGAAATCGTTGAAAATGGCGTTACATCCTAACCAATCATTCACTTCTTTCTACATTACCTTCTCCGCTCAGACTGAAGGTTATTTCATTGTTTTCGGACGACACGTCCCCATCTGTTGCCGAGACATTTATGAATACACATAAAACGGATAGAAGAAACAAACGTTTTTATTTACCAAATAACGAAAAATATGATTCGGCAGAAAAATTAAGTTAAAAGTGACAATAGATAGACAGTTTTCTGCTATTAGTCATGCACTAGTTGTTTTCTTTCAAAAGCAAGTGCCTTTTGATATGATACAAGTTGACTCTCCAAAGCATAATTAAGACCCTTCATGAAAAACTATTTTTCATATCTTTTACCAAGTTTTTATGCCCATTTTCGTATAATTTCAACATAAAATTATGTTTTTTTTTAATATATCTATCATAAGGAATATAAAGATTTAACAAATTTATAAAACATATTTTAGAAGCTGATATACATAGCGCAAATCTTCCGCAATCGCCTAATATAGCCTACTAAACATCCTTTTGCGGGGCATGCATATGTCGTTAGCAGGCATAACTTGTAACTCTCTCAACGATTACCATTCTTTTCAGAACCCAAATATCTGTCCCATATAATAATATTGGGGTTAATTTGGCATCAAATTACGGAAACGTTTTATAAGACAATACTATATATATTCAGCCATCTTGTATGATATTACATTACTTGTAAAACAAACAAAGACATATGGAAAATGTGATCTATTTCAATTTAAATACTATCATAAATCCAATACTCATTTTTAGCAAGTATTCCCCCTTTTTCTAAATATGACAATTTCAGTATTCTTTGGATTTCGTTGTATCTAAAATTGCCTTAACCTTGCATTTCATCGACAACTCAGATAATTAAGAGCTACTTTGTAATATGCATAGGAATTGTCTTATTCTAATTTGAGTATCTGCGGTGCTTTAATTGTAAACTGTCGAAAATTGCATAAACCTTTTGTTTTTTTAAATACAAACTGGATGTGTTATTTCATCTACATAAGATTAAATATCAACTGCAAGAACTATGACGTTTTATTATTACATGTATCTTTAAATAATATAGCAATATTTGAAAATGTAAAATTGTTTTTCGACTTCGCTCCTTTTTGTCTTCCGCAGTGGGATGAACACTTTGACGCAACTCTGCGTAAACTGCTAACTTAGCTCGGCCAACATTCTTTCCGACGTTTGACAAAAGTCACTGTGACAAACGTCATTCGTCTTCCACCAATGGGCTAACAGTCTATATATGTGGGAAAGCAGCCGGTTGCTTGGAAAGAATGATGTGTTGAGAACTGGTGTGAGACAGCCAGAAAACGCATGAGTAGGTGAACTGGCGTTAAACCTTAATTACTCAATCAATCCTTTTTTGTTTCCGTTCGTCTTTAGTATACGGAATTATGATATTCCATTTGAACGGGTTCATCAAGTAGTCAACAATATTCCTTCACACTGCTATACAGTAACTGTAACCGGTTAACGGAATTACCCGGTTTAAGTCTTGTCAGTCTGATGCATTAAAATACACGGCCTAATACACAATAATGAACTTCCACTAGTCAAAACAATATGTCATATAATTTAAGATTCAATTATTGTGCAAACGTAAACGACGTCGAAACGTGTGTACAGTACCTGTGTATTTCTCCCAAATAGACGCTTCAAGTTGAGGGCTGGAGAAAGTTGGTGTTTTATCATTTACATCTGTGATAATAACACTGACGGTTGTCTGGGCGGAGTATTTTACATCTCTGACGCTGGCATTTAAAAAAAAAAAAATTATATGTTTACGTGATATATTTGAGAAGTAACAGCATGGAATCGGAACTACATTCGGGGCATACTTGTATGAGGTGTTGAAGTGAGTCTGAAGGAGCACAACTATATTTGACCGGCTTGCGACCAAAAAAATAAAAACTAGTGTAGTAATACTATTTGCAGGAATTCAAAAGATAAGAATTTGCTTTTAAAGATATTCATTGTTTTCCTAGAACGTGATGTAGATGTGCATGGTCTCAAATTAGACTTCGCGTTTCATTTACTTCAATTATTAACATGTGTCCAAATCAGCATTAAGTTTAAACCATATTCTGCCCAAGTGTTTTCAGATTCGTCTGAACTATTTTACTTGTCCTGACATTGACTTCACTCAATTGATTGATTTCATGCCTGTATTAACATATCGTTATAACTGCTTTGGAAATAAAGTAATTCGGAATGTTTAAAAAAATATCCCAAATTGATATTGATGGTCTAATGATACGAAGTCACGGCAAAGAAAGTTCTGGTAAAAGTTGGACCTATAAGACCAATCTCCTTCGCAGAGTTGTCGTTCCTTACACTCACCATACATGTTGCGTGTAAGGAACGACAACTCTGCGAAGGAGATTGCTATAAGACCTGCAGCACGGGAAGAGCAAACGCATTTGAGCCGTCACTCGATAAAACCAACATTGTGAACCATTTGGATCAGCATACGCATGCCGCGCAGACTTCCCGGATATACACTTTTCGCCTCCTGTGGATTTTCTGTTTCAGGAATCATTACTCTATACATGTACCTCCATCCCCCGAGATGGAATGTGCAGGCTTATCTGTGTCGATACATTACGAGACATAGTCTTGGTTTTCTCGCGGGACGGCTCATTTTAAACCTTTCTCTACCGCATGGGTCGATGTTGTTCCCGCATTCAGACAATTTCTGAGCCTCTTTATCAGATGACTTTTAAATACAATGTAGCAAGGAGAAAAAACGCTCATAATGAACTTTCGTCTTTTGCCACAATGTTTACAACTTTATTCAAAACTTGTTCTTTTATTTATATAGGCTTCACATGGTTTTGACTAAATGAAATTGTATCAATTGTTTCGCCCAGCAAACACTTCAGCTCATTCCATATAATTAGTGGTAACAACATTTTAAAACAACAATTAAGGTTGATTATGTCTCACCGTTTACGGTTTTGATAATATAAGTGTAAATAACAAAAACAAAAAATATGAAACATTTGAAGTCAATTTAGCAACAACAAAAAAAGGAAGACACTTCTCAATTTTCAAAATCCACAAACATTTACCACTGCAATTGTATGGTTTTCTTCAGAAAAAGGAACAAACAACAGAAGCATAATTATTTGTTGTACAAATGAATGACCTGAAATCGAACCCGTGTGTTATGTTCAAATGTTTTCTCTATCTATTCAATGTCGTGAAGTCATTCTAACATAAATAGGCAGCAGTTAAATTCTAAAAATCCTCGGGAATGTATGGTGGTTTTTGACCTAGAAAGTATAGGTTACACCGAAATTAGGATGGAGGGTATTACATGTTACATCAATCGAAATCATTTGTATTCCTTCAGAATATTTAACTAAAAGAGACCCACGAAACATACACAATTGTCTGAGGTCGACCTTATGTTTCTAGCAGCTGGATGTTTGAGAAAAGGCCAACAAAAAAACACACAAAACTTTAACTTTGAGATAAACGCAAATATTTGACGACACCGCAGCCAGAAAAGCAACACCTTTGTCTCAAATTAGTTGCTTCGTCGTGCAGAGAAAAGGTAAGAGTAAATCAATGATGATATTGCACTCTTTCTTTCAAACCATATTCTATGAACTGGTTTTCTTTCATGAAGTAAAGTAGAAGACAACGACGATGGAGACGAGTATGAAGGACAAAATGTGGAAGAAGATAATAAATAAAACGACGAAGAAGTAGATGTACAGTAAATACCTTATTGTTACGGTATAACTTTCAACTGGCTGGCCACCAGGCACTTCTAAGTCAAATGTAGTATTTGTAACGCTTCCACTTGTTTTCAGAATTGCTCCATCCATTTGAAACAATGTTGTCCCGGACGTGGGCTGCACGCTTTCCACGTTGTAGGTTAAAGCGGTTAGATCAGGACTGTCCTCATCCATAACTACAAACGTGTAAATAGCTTTGCTCCCGTCGGTGGTCTCAACGAGAGGTACTTCCGTGCTTGTATTCGATGGAGTCGTGAACTTTGGAGCTATATGTGAAGATTCAAATAATGCTCCTGAATACGGCACGTTCTGCATTGGTAATTGAGGGCAACGATCATAACATGAATTTGAATCACGATACATGTCGAAAAGTTCTAATGAAAACAGACTTGGCTTGCATTGCCATACAGCATATACATGCTGAATTGATTATGGAATGCATCTATTTCATTGTAAATTGTTGTCTAATCCAAAAAGGGAAACCTAGGTTTTTTGAAACACTAAAAAGGATGTCATTTAGTTGCACTGTTTACATTTAGTCAACGCGAAAATGAAAAAAGGGACTCTTTTGATTGGTGGTATGTGTTCTTAAAATGGGATCCAGCAGGGCGTTTTTTATTATTTTTGAATTTATTTTGTCCATTTGCTCTCAAACTACAGGAATCGGACTAGCATTCTCAGGAATGTTTTACTTTGATTTTAAAATAACACAGTTGTGTAAGCTGTGTTGTGCCCGCTTAAAGATGTCATTGTATCTCTATTTTAACATACAGCAAACATGATTCCATCGACGCGTTTTACCTTTTTAAAATATACTACTTCTTTAAAGCAATTGTCAAAAAATTATATTTAGTACAGTATAATTTCAAAAATAAATAATAAATTGTGCAAATACTAAATTCTGTGCAAAATATTGCATAATTACCACCTACAGTTGGTAATCCATCCCATTCAACACATTTTCATTCATTTACAGATCGTTTCAAAATCTTTGCTTCCAAATTGTTTAAGTCGTCATGTACAGATGTATTGTATTTGTGAACAGGATACAATCCTTGATTACGACCAGGAACTAAATGTTATACATATACTGCTTTACAGCTGGAGTGTCCGTATTGAGACTTAGATCTTTCCCACATACACCAACTCTTACAGCCAGAATGAGGTTTTGAACATATTTAGGAAATAACGATGTAATTACTCTTTAAATGAAAATATTATTACTTAATATAATTGAAAACGTTGCGGCAAAAGTTGTCTGCTGCAGATACGTCAATATGTATCTGTATAATGAGGTGATCGGACAAAAAGAAACAGGATAAAAAGCAACGGGCAAAAAGTAACAGTTTTTGCGCGGATAACAGGTAATAGGACGAAAGGCAACAGTCCTAATATTTTCATTTCAGGTTTAATTAATATTTTCTTTGATTTAATATATTTGTAACATATAATAGACACATTTCAATCAACGTATTTATAATTTATCTTTTGTTTATGTGAAACTTTACCTCTATTTATCTGAAATTGCAATGATGGTATCCACATTTCCCCACAATGTTTCCTTCCACATTTTCAAATATCTAACAGAAAATATAATTGCGTGCACAGGAGAAATTGCTCATTATAAGCAATTTCTCCTTTTCCGATAATGTTTTCTTCAACTTGTTTAAACATCTGACAGAAGACTAGCAACAGTTCTAATATTTGTAAAAATTGTTGACAGAATATATCATTGCGTCAAAAGGAGAACTTAATAATAAAGTCCAATTTCTCTTCTGCCACAATGTTTTCCTTTCGCTTTTTCATACATCTTCACACAGATATGCATAATACATAAAATAACATTGCAAAGTGAAAGAAATATTAGCATTCAATTTCTTTGAACAATGCATTAAGGTATAAACAACATATAAATGTATCAAAATTAAAGAAAATCATTACAATATCAAGAAGATACATTACTCCTCTGCTGGTTTGTGTCTTTTTCATATTTGTAGACTTAAACATATTGATTTTCATTGTATTTTGGAAATTGTGTTGCTTTTTATCCAGTTTCTTGTTGTTCGTTGCTTTTTGTCCTGTTACTTTTTATCCTGTTCCTTTTTATCCTACAATCGTATATTGACCGTAGTACCAGAGACAGAACAATTGAATTAATTGATATTTAGTCCCTGAGGTAACGTGTAATTTTTTTTTTTTTCGGCGTTTATTCAATTTTTTTTTTTTAAATTCTTTCCCACATATACCAACTCTTACAGCCAGAATGAAGCTTGAACATATTTAGAAAATAACGATGTAAATTCTCTTTAACTCTTTCAGCGCCAAAGGCAATATTGAGCTTTTTGCAAACAATGCAGATTCAGGTGAGTCAGCTCGTGACGAGCTGTCTTACCTGAAATCTGCATTGTTTCGCTGTGAGTTATAAATATATTGCAAAAATCATATAACATGAAAATAGAGTCGTCCGAGTTTGAACATCGAAGAGTCTACTTGAAACAATTCGGCGCTGAAAGGGTTAAATGAAACATTATTACTGAATAGAATTGAAAACGTTGTGGCAAAATGTGTCTGCTGCAGATACGTTAATATGCATCTGTATATTGACCGTAATACCCGAGACTGAACAATCGAAATAATCAATTTGTTGTTCCTGAGGTAATGTGTAATATTTGGTTTTTCGGCGTTTATAAAAAAACAAACGATTTTACATTTTTTAAAACGCCTTGTGAATTTGGTAAGAAATGAAACAAGAATTCTGAAACTAGATATGAAAATATAATAGACGTAATAAGTATTGACTTGCCTGTTTCTAGTGTCACATTAAATTGCGTCGTTGATGAGAGCCTTGTATTTGATTCCGTAGCTTTATCAGTTGCCGTGATAATAAGATTGTAAAAAGGTATGTTGGTATAGTCAAGTTTAGAAGTGTTCACCGTTATTGACCCTCCATCAGTGATTGCGAAGTGACTGCTACCTTTAAAAGGTAACATATTTATTTGTATATTAATCCTCTTTTTTCTCTTGCATCTAAACAAATGATTAAAATAATATTGTCACACTTCAATTGCATTTACGAGAAATGCAGTCAATGCCAAGAAATATTAATATGATATAATATTTCTAAGGAAGTTCAACAATGTAGTTTTAGCAAACGCAACGGACCTCTTTGTGAGAAAATATTAAATATAATAATAGGTTCATTTATTGTAAATCTGACACATGCCTGAACAAATAATGAGCCTTTACGCGAGAAAATTAACATTATAACCTCTGCGTAATGTATGGACTCAGATCAACCTGCGCAGTCCGCGCAGGCTAATATGGGCCAACACATTCCGTCTCAGGGGGAAAGATGTATAGAGTAACGAGTCCTGAAACAGAAAATTCACAGGAGGCGAAAAGTGTCTGTCCGGGTTAGCTTGTGCGGCATGCTTATGCTGATCCGGGTCCACAATGTAGGTTTTCTTGCGGAACGGTTCAGTTTAAAGGGGTTGCAAATAGCTGAGTATTGAAATCAAGAAGATTTGAATATGCAACAAACGTTGTTTTTATTTTACTACAACAGGGTGTTCTGATGAGCGGAACTATTTCACTAAGATCTGAACTTTCCACACCATTGAAGAATAATTAATGGAAATTCTGAACATAAGAATGTATATTTGGGATGGAGAGGAAGACATTGTGTGAGAAGAAAAATCATCAGAACCAGATGTATTTGTTCCTTTTCCTACATGTTTTCCAATGCTGTTTGTTTATGTGTAAATGCGTTTCTATCAGGAGATTGCTTAACACTTTCTCACCTGCAAACGCATATTGACACAATTGCAGCAGATGACTCTTGAAAAAATTTCTGGTTTTTGCCACTATGTTTTCAAAGTCGTCTGCTACATATTTATTGTATTTTGGAAAGGGTTAATATATCATGAACAACACCTCTCTAGAAGAGTCACGTTTATTTGTATTCGTCAGATGTTGCTCTGGAGAGGTAGTCAATAAAAACTGTTACAAAATTCATTACCAGTTCCTGCCAAACTGAATGTGAATTCATTATTTGGAGAGGAAAAATCGTCATCTGTAACTCTTACTTCAAGAATTTCGTCACCTTAAAATACAAAACAAAATGTTAAATTAAACTTTCCTAATTATTTATAAGAGGACATTATTATTATTAAAGCCAGATACCTTTATTTATATTCAGTATCAATTTAAGAGTGGTATTTATATTCAGTATCTCTTTAAGAGTGGTATTTATATTCAGTATCTCTTTAAGAGTGGTATTTATATTCAGTATCACTTTAAGAGTGGTATTTATATTCAGTATCACTTTAAGAGTGGTATTTATATTCCGTATCTCTTTAAGCGTGGTATTTATTTTCAGTATCTTTTTAAAAGTGGTATGTATATTAAGTATCACTTTAAGAGTGGTATTTATATTCAGTATCACTTAACGAGTGGTATTTATATTCAGTATCACTTAAAGAGTGGTATTTATATTCAGTATGTATTCGCAGGGTTAAAAGTACATTTACATTGAAATTGTATTTAACTTTCCAATCAACAATTGACATGCGCCTTCTTCGTATTCATTTTGTTATTATAATTAACCAGAACTGCTTCTGCGATGTTTACCTATTTGATTCATGTTTGATTTTATCCCTAACTTGCTTTTCATAATGAAATATTTTATGTTGTATAAAGGAATTTCGAAGCATACACTGCATGATTGAATTAATCATAAATCCAGTGCTCCCTCGAAGACGTCGATAAGTCGACGTAAACGACGACGTCAATTGGCTTAATATTTCGAAGCAACTGGCTGCTTTTCCACATAGACTGGTAGCCCAATGGTGGAAGATGAATGACGCTTGTCACAATGGCTTTTTTCCAAAAACGAAAGTACAAGTATTGGAAAGGGAGGAAAAAAGAAATTGTGACAGAGAGAGTACTTATACTTCTAGAAAATGTACGATGCAAAATAAAATACTATTCTACTCGTATGTTATCGATCTATACTGATGTTGAAAGGTTGAAATTAGAATGAATCAACATACGTTGCTATATCTTGAAGGGAAGGCAAAGCCCAATTCACCGTATTATAAATACTTGTAGTTATAAAAATACCGAGAGCATGGTACAACATCTCATGCCACGATATAACTGTTGATAACAAAGTAAAACATCGTGATTTATAATAATTCTATACAACTGTTGATATCAGAGTAAAACATCGGGATTGATAATAATTCTATACAACTGTTGATAACAGAGTAAAACATCGGGATTTATAATATTTCTATACAACTGTTGATAACAGAGTAAACCATCGTGATTTATAACATTTCTATACAACTGCGGTAAACAGAGTAAACACCATATACCATGATATAACTATACAACTGCCGTAAACAGAGTAAACAACCATATACCATGATATAACTATAAAAACTGCCGTAAACAGAGTAAACAACCATATACCATGATATAACTATAAAACTGCCGTAAACAGAGTAAACAACCATATACCATGATATAACTATACATCTGCCGTAAACAGAGTAAACAACCATATACCATGATATAACTATACATCTGCCGTAAACAGAGTAAACAACCATATACCATGATATAACTACACAACTGCCGTAAACAGAGTAAACACCATATACCATGATATAACTATAAAACTGCCGTAAACAGAGTAAATAACCATATACCATGATATAACTATACAACTGCCGTAAACAGAGTAAACAACCATATACCATGATTTAACTATAAAACTGCCGTAAACAGAGTAAACAACCATATACCATGATATAACTATACATCTGCCGTAAACAGAGTAAACAGCATGTACCATGGTACAACTGTTCAACTGCCGTAAACAGAGTAAACACCATGTACCATGATATAACTATACAACTGCCGTAAACAGAGTAAACACCATGAACCATGATATAACTATACAACTGCCGTAAACAGAGTAAACACCATGTACCATGATATAACTATACAACTGCCGTGAACAGAGTTAACACCATGTACCATGATATAACTATACAACTGCCGTAAACAGAGTAAACACCATGAACCATGATATAACTATACAACTGCCGTAAACAGAGTTAACACCATGTACCATGATATAACTATACAACTGCCGTAAACAGAGTAAACACCATGAACCATGATATAACTATACAACTGCCGTAAACAGAGTAAACACCATGTACCATGATATAACTATACAACTGCCGTAAACAGAGTAAACACCATGAACCATGATATAACTATACAACTGCCGTAAACAGAGTAAACACCATGTACCATGATATAACTATACAACTGCCGTAAACAGAGTTAACACCATGTACCATGATATAACTATACAACTGCCGTACACAGAGTAAACACCATGTACCATGATATAACTATACAACTGCCGTAAACAGAGTAAACACCATGTGCCGTGCTATAACTATACAACTGCCGTAAACAGATTAAACACCATGTACCATGATATAACTATACAACTTCCGTAAACAGATTAAACACCATGTACCATGATATAACTATACAACTGCCGTAAACAGAGTAAACACCATGTGCCGTGGTATAACTATACAACTGCCGTAAACAGATTAAACAGAGCGTCCAGAAGAGTCTGTATGTGGGAAAGGGTTAACAATGTACGAACATGTCACTAACAAGAAATCATATTATTATTAAAAATCAAAGTTGAAAACATTGTGATAAAAGGAGAAACTGTTTAAATGATGTCGTCTGCTACAGAGGCGTCCTGGCGAGTCTAAATGTGAAAAAGGGGGTCAACCATGTGAGAACATGTCACTAACGAGAACTGATAGTATAATTTATAACATAAATTGAAAACATTGTGACAAATGGAGACATTGCTCATCATGGCGCCTGCTGTAGAGGCATCTAGACGAGTCTATATGTCGGAAAGCGGGTTAACAATGTAAGAACATTTCACTTTCAATGGCTGACGATTTTTTTGCGCTCCGGATTGTTTAGTGTTCTACGCCGCTTTCAACAATTGTGCAGTTAACCCTTTCCCTCATATAGACGCTTTCTGACGCCTCTGTAGCAGACGGCTTTTTAAAAACATAGTGACAAAAGAAGAAATTGCACAAAACGTGCAATTTCTCCTTTTGCCACAATGTTTTCCACTTTTAGTCATAGGTTATCCATTCAATTATAAAGATTTTCTATTTTTTGACAAAATATGTTCAAAGTCGTCTGCTGCAGAATTGTCTTATGAGGGAAAGGGTTATATCACATATTTTCCTGGTTAAGTTACCAGTATTACTGGTCCATTTATCCTGGCGCCAGCGAGTCAGTCGTAATGAAAACCCCACAACCCCAAAAAGGGAAAGCCATTACTACCAATGTTTAAAGTCTTTGGTATGACCCGGCCGGGGATCAAACCCGCGACGTCACGTACCCTAGGGGGACGCTCCACTACAGCACCGAGGCGGTCATTTTGCGAGGTAAGAGACGATTCAACTATAACCTACCAGCGGCTGTTGATTCTAATAGGCTTATCGTAAACATTTCTGCTGGAGTGAACCTAGGGCTGTTGTCATTGACGTCTGTAACATTAATCCAAATAGTCGTCTCTGCTTTCAATGTCCCATCGGATACGCTTAAAATGAATAAATGGAATAATAGTTAAGTAAATAATTTATTAAAAGATGAATGAAACAAATAAAAAATAAAATAAAATAAAAAACCGAACACATAAAGAAGACATGCAAGCATATGAATAAAAACATCCAAACAATGTGACTATCTGGTACAAGTACAGCAGTATATAAAGAAGGATGATTAAAAGGTAAACCTTTACATATGATTAGAAATTATTATAAGTGGTATACACGGGATATTTTCATTTGCGCGACATATTAAAAGCTCGAAGATTTATTTATCATATTTGTGAGTTTAAAAGTATATAATTTGCACAAATATATATTTTCTAAACCAGATCTGACATCAAATTGTTCGTAAACCAACATAGTTTAAGTTAAAGGGAAATAAAGTAAAAACAGATTGCCCCAAAACTCAGATTATTCTCGGAAAAATCATCTGACTCGTATAGTTAAATCATTGTAGACTAATTAATGTTAACTGCTTTTCACTGATAGTGCGTCCTTTTGACAGTGACGTTTGTCACGGACAATATGAACGCGATGCCGCAAGAAAACCAACTTGAACGTTATCATAAAACATATGAGCCGTCCCAGGAGAAAACCAACATTATGGCCTCTGCGTAAAACATCGACCCGGATCAGCCTAAGCATGCCGCGCAGACTAACCCGGAAAGACAATGTTCGCCTCCTGTGGATTTTCTGTTTCAGGAATCATTACTCTATACCTGTATCCCCCTGAAACGTTATTTGTCGGCCGGA
The DNA here is from genome assembly GCA_031761405.1 of Serripes groenlandicus. Taxonomy (NCBI): domain Eukaryota; kingdom Metazoa; phylum Mollusca; class Bivalvia; order Cardiida; family Cardiidae; genus Serripes; species Serripes groenlandicus. The sequence goes on from JASEVX010000006.1 coordinate 47,304,557, forward strand.
TCAGTCTGCGCAGACTGCGTGGGCTGATCACGGTCTATACATTACGCAGAGGCCATAATGTTTGTTTTCTCGCAGGACGGCTCAGGACCCAAATAAATAAAGCTTCGCAGAATTACATCTTGACTAATTTGCGCATATTTCAGACCCATCACATAATGCGCGGATGCACTGGCTGATCTAGATATACACTGTTCGCAAATGCCTATCGGATGATTTTAGCGGAGCATCGCCCATATACACGCCCCTTCCAATGGAATATCCCATGATATTCCTTGACTCAATGGTCAATTATGATAATATGCATGGAATATTATGTTACACAAGTTATATGCCGCTTTGTTGTTTACTACTAGTCGCGTGTCAAAATGGATATCTCGCGAAACGGATGCGGAAGTACAACTACAAATTGTGTTTATCCATGCTTATTGAAATGATCAGTCATACACAAACAAATACTGAAAATATTACTTCGAACAAAACATATTTCTAAGACATCCCTAAGCAACTATTTCCGAAAATATAAACAACATTGAACGAAAATGTTGCGTTTAAATACAAACATTTTGCTCAAATTGAATAATTCCTACAAATACACTTTATAAAGGCATGCTCATTTTGGGTTCTATACCTTATTTTCAGCTGATAGCTTAATAAACCGTCAACATCAACATCGAAGTTATCGCCAACGTCATCTACTGTTTTGAGATCTGCACCATCTAGTTGAAATAAAGGCTGGTTAATCGCAGGAATCTAAAAAAAAGTATTCATAAAAGCGAGCTGTAAGGACAATATAGAATGATTACGCCGTTGTAGAGTTGTTCGTGTGTGTGTGTGGGGGGGGGGGGGGGGGGGGGGGAGCGTCCCGGATTCGATCCCAAGTCGCGACGGTCATGATGGAGAGCTCTTTGGCAAGGCATATTTCTTAACATAGTACTGGTTTGCTTCATCAGGGACTATGAAATAACGGCTGAAATAATGTAAATAACAGGCGTAAGACAAGGACCATAAATACTTGGAAATGGTACTTCGGCAGGGACTACGAAATAACGGCTGAAATAATGTAAATAACAGGCGTAAGACAAGGACCATAAAGTCTTGGAAATAAAGGTCTTATGTTTACGTTTAACAAATAACTTCATATATACATGTATTCTCGTCGGAACCCAGTAATAAACATATATTTTTAGCAATATATGAGCATGATAATAATAAGATGTATTACCACAGAATCGAAGGAAAACGTCAATTGGTCCATGTCCTGGTCTTCAGCTGACAGTGTTAAAATTGTTGTTGAGCTGGCTATTGTTTCTGGTATAGTTTTGTGATATGGATTTGCATCGAATGGAGATGTAAAATATGGTCCTAGACAATAAAACATGTAATGCATGAAACTGTGAATCTATATGAGCTGTGTCTGGTTACGTGAGGTATCAGTAGTTTAGTTTAAACTTATTTGTTTTACAAAGATTTTACATCTATTGCGAAACTAGCGTTCAGCTTATATTAATCACGCTCGATGTCTGCTTCCTGGAGACTTAACCAGTACTCGCGCCGTTTGTCTTAAAAAGTCCCAAAGTCATAACCCGGAACTTTTGGTACGAGAGGCCGACGCTCTACCTATGCACCGCTGTCTTTTACCAAGGTATCATTGTATCTGCGTACAGTCAAGACTCTGGTGAGCCTATGCATACACACAGTACCACCAGAATATTCACTGTCCGTGTATATTTCATATCAACGTAATATATACTTTTTGACACAAACTAGAAATGTTGGTTCAAATGCAGCCGTGCTCCCGTAGCTTAATCGATAGCGGAGCGGGTTGTCAATCAAGGGGTTGTGGGTTCGAGACTCAGCTCGGCAAACATTCCCCATTCTCTCCGACAAGCGTCATTCAATAACATCATAACAGTCTATGTTGAAAAACAGCCAGTTGTTTCGATAGTATAGTGTGTGGTGTACTGTGTGAGAAAGCCAAGAAACACAGGAGTAGATGAACTGGTAGCCGTAATATGACTGAACAATTGTTGAAAACGGCGTTTAACTCTAATCAATCAATCAATCAATCAATCGGAAATCGGATAGTGAATAAGACCCAACTCATCAGAGGCGGCTCGTTATTTTGATAGTATTCCGAAAGATACCCTTATTCTGTTGTATAGCAAAGGTAATATAGAGAATACCGTTTCACTTTGAGGAAGAGTAATATTATTCTTAAGGTAATACAAAATAACATTCATTTGAACTTAATGAAATCACTTCAATTAATAAGGACAAGTGATAAGTTTTAAATAAAGTAACACTTATCACTGTTGTAGACATTGTTCATGATGTTGGCGTATTGCCTGTTTCGAAGTAGAGTAGAACTTATCACTTCCTTTGACGTAAGGTAAACTATTTTTTGAAGTAGAGTAGAACTTATCACTTCTTTTGACATAAGGTAAACTATTTTTGAAGTAGAGTAGAAATTATCACTTCCTTTGCCGTACAGTTAATTCAATTTGAAGTACACTCACAACTTACTTTGAAGTAAAACTGACACCTTACTTTGAAGTAAAACTGACAACTTACTTTGAAGTAGAGTGACTGTTACATTCTCAGTTGTTTCTGCTGTCTGGGGGCTACCAAGTGTTGCTCTGATCTGAATAACGTAAGGACTCGTCTTTGTTGTTAGTGTCTTAACGAGATCTAAAGAGTAGGTATCTGCTGAAGTACCATGTTTCGCTTCGAATGCCACATCTGTTACATAAAAAGAAAATCAACAAAATGAGCCCCGTCAACAAAGAGGGTATCTTTGCATATCGAGGGCTTGGCGTGAAACAGTTGTAACTAAAAATCTATTTTGAAAACCTGGTTTAGGGGCAATTTTGACCCTTTTGTAAACAATGCATATTTAGGCACCTAAATTTCCATTGTTTACCAAAAAAATGATTTTATACTTACAAAGACTTTATAGCGAGGTGATTAACCTTGGTAAAAAAATACCGATTTTAGTTACAACCGTTTCACGCCAAGCCCTCGATATGCGAACAGTGAAACCTGTGCCTCCTCTTTATCTCGAATGTTGCTAACGGGTATTGTACCCGTCTGTAGCTTTTCCGGGGACTCTTAACAGAAAATACACGGAAAATACAGGGAAACCATAGAAAAACCATGGAAAATAAACAAGGAATTTAATGTTTAAATGCGGAAACGCTGGAAATGGTCCGAATACTCCAGGGACCACGGAACTATTCCAGGGTGTTCACAGAACCGTTCCGGGTTTTTCCATGGATTTTCCGGGTTGTCCACTAAAATGTACTAGATTTTCCATGGAAAGTGTCAGATTATCGCAAAGTATCCCTGGAAAGTTGTCCGAATACTCCGGGGATTTTCCGTGGATTTTGGTAATAGTCCCTGGAAAAGCTACAGCCGGGTAGCCCTATATGATTCTTCTAAAACAAACACCAATAAGTCAACCGACTCGCTGGTGTAGTGGGATCGATCCCCGGCCGGGTCATACCAAATTCTTTAACAATGGTAATAATGGCTGCCCTTTTTGGCGAGATTTGCATAACGACTGACTAGCTAGTGTCAGGATAAATGGACCAGTAGTATTGGTAACTTACCTAGGAAACGCCGTGATATAACTGAAACATTGTTGACAGTAGCGTTAACCACCAAACAATCAATCAATCAATCAATTAATAAGTCATGACCAACTAATTAGTATCACATCAATGCTCATGCACGCAGTACAGCGACGAAGACACTAGTTGACCCTATTTCGTACATGCGGCTAACAAAAAGCTATACCCGAAACATCACATCGTGGTTTCATTTTCATACATAATTGAGAGGTATGTATTGTCTTTTACCTTTATTTGTAATAATGGCAGTCTTTTTAGCTAATAAACTATAGTTATTATTCTTAATTAATCCTCTTCCGAAAATTAACAAAAGTGTGTTTGACAGATTACTGAAGTGTTCGAAATCCAGTTTCCGCCATCGACTTGTCGACTTCATAGCCAACTTATAACCTGACACAAGGCGTCTAACCTTGGTAGGGATCTGATTTCAAATTCTGACATCAGAAACGTGTATGACGTCTCTTGCAGAGGTGACGGCTTTGCTGCGACGTCGCATTCAGTGTACAAGATGGTTGATAGCAGATTGAGGGGTATAACCCCGTTCTTCAAGCAATGCATCTCGGAGCTCATTGACGTTACCGGGTTGTGTTTTAATTCTATCGGATTTAAGTTCGGGCTTATTTATGCCCAGTTGCCTATGTAGTTAGATCGTTAACCTGATATGCCTTGTCCCTTTGATGTTACCCTCGGCCTTTCGAAGTTGGTCACGGCGTTGGTCAAACATAGGGGCGATGTTCGTACATACCACTTTCCGCTAAATGATCATTTACTAAGTGTGCTGAAATCCGGGGGTTGTGAGTACCGGGATGACGGAAGCTGCAGTCATTAAAGTGATAAGGCAATGTCATCCTTGCTGCTTCAAAATATAGCGCCCTTGATCTTGAGTAGTTACGCGTGGTCTACCGCTACGTTGTAAGTCGTAAGTACTTCCACACAGCGCGAATCCCCGTCTGAGAAAAGTGAACGTATTATGACACCTCTTTACTAGTTATTCGTGCTTACAGCATCCCAATGGCTCTTCCCTGTATTTTTCTTGTAGTATCCATGGCATTAAAGTTTAGTAATCAAACCTTTTATATTGAAAGTTTTTGATTATTTTCTGACTGAAGTTGTGTAATGCAATATATTGAAGTGAACATCTATTCTACATGGAAATACATATGTTGTCGAATAAGTTCACCTTCGTTTACATCAGGGGATTATCTGACCATTTTTTTTTTATTTCAAAGAACATGGTCAATACATGAGCCGTCGCATGAAAAAAACCACATTATGGCCTCTGCGTAATGTATCGACCCAGATCCGCGCAGACTGATCCGGGACGACACATTCCGTCTCAGGAGGACAGAGGTATGGAGTAATGATTCCATAAACAGAACATCTACAGGAGGCGAAAAGTGTCTATCCGGGTAAGCCTGCGCGGCATGCTTATGCTGATCCGGGTTGATACTTTACGCAGAGTCCAAAATGTTGATTTTCGCGCGGGACGGCTCATATACTACTGCATTCGCAGTAGTATATTCATGTCACAAATAATAATTAAATTTTAATATCTACTTACAAAAGTTTCCTTTGTGGTCCAGTATATACTTACAAAGTAATAGTTAGAGTTTACAACGATTAATTACTTGTCGGTAGTTCGATTGTATTTTCCATGCAAAAGTACGTTTGTTTTAATGTAAAGCTAACCTTGAGGTACTGGGTCTCCGTTTTACACAAGTCAAAATAAGCAATTGTAATACTACTAATACTGTACTACTTGAAAAAAGAAATATACATGCTTGAAGACGAGTTTCACTTCTCCGTCGAATATCTGACCAAGGATGATTCAGGAAATAGTTATTTGATGTATCAGAAGGTATTGTACGGCCTGTTATTGCTGCCCTCCTTGGCTTTAAGGTTGCGGAAAAATATACAGCATTGCATAATTCATGAATAACGCATTTAAATTAAAAAGCGAAGCTCTACTTTACTACTACTACTACTACTACTACTACTACTATTACTACTACTACTACTACTACTACTACTACTACTACTACTACTACTACTACTACTACTTTACTACTACTTCTACTACTACTACTTCTACTACTACTACTACTACTACTACTACTACTTCTACTACAACTACTACTACTACTACTACTACTACTACAACTACTACTACTACTACTACTACTACTACTACTACTATTACTACTACTACTACTACTACTACTACTACTTTACTACTACTACTACTACTACTACTACTACTACTACTACTACTTCTACTACTACTACTACTACTACTTCTTCTTTTACTACTACAACAACTACTACTACTTCTACTACTACTACTACTACTACTTCTACTACTACTACTACTACTACTACTACTACTTCTACTACTACTACTACTACTACTACTACTACTACTACTACTACTACTACTACTACTACTACTACTACTACTTCTTCTACTACTACTACTACTTCTTTTACTACTACTACAACTACTAGTACTACTTACTACTTCTTTAAAATAACATAGATACAATAAACAAAAGCATGCCACAAACCTGTATCGGGTTCTACGGCGACCACAGTCACAACGGCGCTACTGTCCGACACTGCAAACACGAAATTGATAGCTGATGAAGGGTCTGTTGCTGAAATCGGAAAATACACACACATACGGTGACGGAAAGAGTGCATGAAGAAAAAAGAAATAGACTGGCGAAAATAAAAAGAGACAATTCAAAATTAATACAGACAGAAACAGCGAGAAGCAGACAAACAAAGTATATAATAATTATATAATATTATATACATACACACACACTGAACAATTAAGAATAAGAAACAGACCTCATGCATGTTTTTACGCAAAGTAAAACTAAATATTTGTTCACAAGAAATAAACATCTAAAACAAACTCACGGGTATGAAACAAACGTAATATTGAACACATTAAACGTAGAAATGTAACTTTAAACAAATAAATAGATACAGGAAAAACGTTTCCTTCTGGACACTCTAATTTTAAAATAAACATTAAAATATGAGCCGTTCCACGAGAAAACCAACATTTATGGACTCTGGGTAATGTATCGACCCAGATCTGTCCGCGCAGCCTAATCCGGGCCGACATATTCCGTTTCAGGGGGGATAGAGATATAGAGTAATGATTCTTGAAACAGAAAACCCACAGGAGGCGAAAGGTGTTAGCCTGGATTAGCCTGCGCGGCATGCCGAGTCTGATCTGAATCGATTCATCACGCAGAATCCATAATGTTGGATTTCTCGTGTAACTGCTCATATCTTTAGAATGAAGCAGCGCTAGTATACACTTAAAAAGGACAATTCAATAGAGAGAAAAAAACAGCAGATAAAGGACGTATACGTGATGTTTTGAATAAAACATAAAACAAAAACATATTTGAAAAGTGCTAAGTGATGATACGTTTTAAAATCCAACAGCGGTGGAATGCAGTAAATAAATGATTAAGCATCTTTCTACAGACTTCCGTATATTTCACGATAATTCAGAGAAGAAGAATTTACGTTACGTACCATGTGTAATTCACTATATAGCAAGACATTCCCAACATAATGTTCTTTTAAGTTATTTTAGTAACATCGCGGTGTCATATAATTCCCGTACATTTCCATCTGTTGAAAAGCGGCTTTCAATTTTAACAGATAAAGATGGAAAAGTACTGGAATTATATGACGACGCGACGGAAATGACGTCACTGACGACGTTTCTTCATCACAAGATTGGATTTCCGTTGTATTTTTAAACTTGATAAAGAACAAGTGGTCGAAAATTGTATCAGAATTAAATTTACACAATTTGTATCCATTAACTTCATTCATGAGATAATGGATACAAATTGTGTAAATTTAATTCAGATACACTGTATGTTATGTTATGTTATGGTTATTGGCCCTGTACTGAGATATCATCGTTGGACCGTGTTCTTTGGCTCACGATGCCGAACTTTCGAAGCAATGTCTGCCAAATAACAAGGTCCAACAGTGATTTCATAGTGCTTAGTTAATAATATTTACATTGCATTCTTTCATATTATAAACACTTGGTATATACTTTATTAAAAGGTTGACTTGTAATGTATATAAGTTGTAAACAGCGATGAAAATGTTTGCGAAGTTAAATACATATCACGAATATTAATGAGCCGATGCATTCTACTACACGACATTAGATTTCAAAAAATATATTTATCCCATGACAATGGTTGTATTCGATCTTATTTACCCATTACGTATTTCTTTATATGTAACATGTGTAATATAACATGACCGAATCACTATTTTTGTATTCATCCGCGAATGTTTACAAAATGGCTGAGAACTTGTATCCGGTAAACACAAACATAACGATATATGGACGAAGGTAAAGGGACCATTATCGGTCATAAAAAAACCGTGATTAGTTAACAGTTTATTAAGTATATCATGTAAGGACTATTTTCGTGACCGCGAAAACCCGATTTTCTTTTTGTGTTTCGTCATGTGATAAAAATAATCTGACATTTGTTGTCATTTCATAAAGTTTTATTAAAAATCTTTATATGAAATGACAACTCATGTCAGATCCTATATATATTCCGTTCACCATTTCATATTGTAAATACATTTATATATGTTTTACACAATTGACAGCTATTTTATCGAATGATCAACTTGAATCTTATATATTCGCTGCAAAAATATAAACAATTATTGTCGATTACATTTCATTTAAAAACAATTGTTATATTTTGTGTTAAACTAAGACAACATACACTTTTTGCTTTCGATTGATCTTGTTAGTTTTTCGCACAAAAAACCCAAAGATTTAACATCTGCCATGACAAAAAAGTGCAGAACTGCTCGGACAAATCGCCGTCCGGACCATAATATTGGTAAGACAAGTTTGACATTGGTCCATTATGTGTGTGCGTCAACATGCACGCGTACACCTTTCAGTGCGTGTCGGGGAGGAGGTCCGGATCAACTGCGAAGGACATCCTCACTGATATGCTATATTCTGTGTGAGCGTGTGTATGGTATATGTTGTTTCATTTTATGTCACGCGTTTACTTTGCATTACATGTCGGGGATGGGGATGTCCGTGGGGATGTCCGGGTCAACTACGAAGGACATCCTCACTAACGTGCTCTGCTTCGTGTGCGCGCGTGTATAGTATGTACAGTATATATGTTTATACGCACAAGTAAACTCTGCTTTGAGGCCAGAAGGGATGTACAAGTCAATTACGAAGGACATTCCCACTGACATGCTCTGTTCGGTGCGCGCGTGTGTTATGTTATATTTAGTAAATTGAAATATATCTGAAAATGTTTATTTAAATCAATATGAAACTGAAAACATTCTGTTCTACGATAACAAAACAGATGTATGTAAAACATGAAAGGCTTGCGACCTAAATTCGGGGCCGGACAAGTTATGCATCACTCAGACTTATAAGCAAAAGAGATACAAATTGAAAGCACAACTGACTTGAATAAAATATAATGTCTATAGCTTTAATGAAATTGTGCTTTCCCAACCAAACACATCTATCACGTGTAAATAACAACCATTATACTATTGTTCTTGAAATTACCCATATAATTGAGCCGTCCCTCGAGAAAACCAACATATGGACTCTGCGTAATATATCGATCCAGATCAGCCTGCGTAGTCTGTGAAGGCTGATCCGGGCCGACACATTCCGTATCAGGGGATAGAGGTATAAAGTAATGATTCCTAGAAACAGGAAATCCACAGGAGGCGAAAAGTGTCTGTCCGCGTTAGCCTGCGCGGCATGCTTAGGCTGATCCGGGTCGATACTTTACGCAGAATCTATGTAAATGTAGGTTTGAATTGACAAAGAAAGTGAATCAGAACAAATACAGATTTAAAGTCATGGCGAAGATATATTACACACTCATATGAGCCGTCCCTAACGGAATTCCGTAGATTATATCGAGGGCTTGGCGTGAAACGGTTGTAACTTAAAACCTATTTTGAAAGCCCTGGTTTAGGGGCAATTTTGACCCCTTTGTAAACAATGCAAATTTAGGTGCCATTGCTCAGAACGAGCAATGGCACCTAAATTTCCATTGTTTACCAAGAAAATTTATTTAACGCTTATAAAGACTTTATGGCGATGTGATTAACCTTGGTAAAAAAATACCAATTTAAGTTACAACCGTTTCACGCCAAGCCCTCGATATGCTTGCTTATAGTCTGATGTTTTCCAGGTTTTAAACAATGATGTATCAGCCCACTTTCCTGTTACATGTAAAATGATTCTTTATAAGAAATCGTCTGGAAATGATTTTAAAAATGGTATCGACGCAACTAATAATATTCTAGAATTGCCAAGGTTTCGATGGCGTGACGAGTGCAAACGTGATTTTCACGAGAACAACAATCTTTATTTTATTTATTAACGAGTTGTCTCTCTTTATTCGACAGAATTTTCATTACGGAAGACATACCGGACATTATTTATCTGATGTGTGCAGACGACATCGCCAACTGTGCTGAAACGGTAATTAAATTACAGCAACAACTTAATATTATTGAAACTTTTTGTAATGACACGATATTGTTATAGTTGTTAATTTAAATAAAACTGAGAATATTGTTTTTAGAAATGGAGATAATTTAAGGAACAACGAAAAACGGTATTTCGGTGGTACACCTGTTAATGTTGTTTATAGATATATGGGAGTTCATTTTATATAGACATTGTCTTGGTCATCTACTCATGAAAAACTTGCCATTCAAGCCTGCATAGCTATTTTAACTATCAAACAGTATTAATAACCATTTGGATATTTTCCAACTATTTTAAACTATTTGATTAAAATAAAACCGATACTGTGTCACACGTCCAAGGTATGGGGCTATTGTTATTCTAGTACTATAGAAACTGTTCACCTTGATTTTTTTTAAAGAATCCTAGGTGTAAATCGGACAACCAATAATTCTGTTGTCTTAGGCGAATGTGGAATATTACCTATTTGTATTTCCTATATGGCTAACTGTATAAAATATTGGTGTGAGACTCAAGGGTTTATTCCTGAAACACCCACTTTCTAATTTTCATATTCCTGAAACCCCCACTTTTTAATTTTCAAATTCCCGAAACACCCACTTTTAATTTATGTAACCCATGGTTACGGACTATAGTCTGTTTTACCTATTGGTATAATATTTGCTGCATAAGGAGATATAAATGTAAAATATTTATAATTTAAGATTTGATAAATTATGTCTAAATACATTAATATTATTAGGACCATAAATTAATATTGATATTAAATAATCAGAATTGCCAATTAATTATTATTATTATTATTATATCAAAGTATAACAGTTTATATCAATTAATTAAGATTAATAGCTGTGTGAAGTTAGCTAAACATACGACATTCGACATTCGACATTCAAAAGTTGGAAAAAAAAACGAATGTCGTGCTGGCACGACATTCGACATTCGACATTCAAAAGTTGAAAAAAAAAAAACGAATGTCGTGCTGGCACGACATTCGACATTCGACATTCAAAAGTTGAAAAAAAACGAATGTCGTGCTGGCACGACATACGACATTCGACATTCAAAAATTAAAAAAAAATCTCAACGGAGTGGAACAACGGCCTTAAGGCAGATTTCTACCCGAGTCTGCCGCGTGTATTACGGGGAGCTCTTGGGCCGATAGCCCTTGTCACGGGAGTCGAAAAAAAATTCACAATGGAGTGGAACACTTTTATTTTTTTCTTACGAGTGGGAACAACGGCATTAAGGCGGATTTCTACTCGAGTCTGCTGCGTGTATTACGGGGAGCATTTGGGCCTACAAGCCCTTGTCACGGTAGTCTAAGAAAAAAAATCACAATGGAGTGGAACACTTTTATTTTTATTACAGGTCCCGCAGTCTACCCGCGCTTACGGCGAAGTGCAGAGCTTTGTTTTACGCTAGCACTCCGCTGCTTGTAGGGGAAATGTGCGCCGGTGACGCATATGATATACGGCCGGTCCCGCAGTCTAGCCGCGCTTAAGGCGAAGTGCTGAGCCTTGATTTAGGCGAGCAATCGGCTGCTAGTAGGGGAAATGTGAGCCCGGGTCGCATACGCTATAAGGCAGGCCCTGCAGTCTATATTCGACATTTAAAAGTTGGAAAAAAAAACGAATGTCGTGCTGGCACGACATTCGACATTCGACATTCAAAAGTTGAAAAAAAAAAACGAATGTCGTGCTGGCACGACATTCGACATTCGACATTCAAAAGTTGAAAAAGAAAAAAACGAATGTCGTGCTGGCACGACATTCGACATTCGACATTCAAAAAATAAAACTTCAAAAAATTGAATGTCGTGCTGGCACGACATTCGACATTCGACATTCAAAAGTTGAAAAAAAAAAATGAATGTCGTGCTGGCACGACATTCGGCATTCGACATTCAAAAAATAAAAATTCAAAAAATTGAATGTCGTGCTGGCACGACATTCGACATTCGACATTCAAAGAATAAAACTTCAAAAAATTGAATGTCGTGCTGGCACGACATTCGACATTCGACATTCGACATTCGACATTCAAAAAATTAAACTTCAAAAAATTGAATGTCGTGCTTGCACGACATTCGACATTCGACATTCAAAAGTTGAAAAAAGATCTCACGGGAGTGGAACAACGGCCTTAAGGCGGATTTCTACCCGAGTCTGCCGCCTGTATTACGGGGAGCACTTAGGCCTACAAGCCCTTGTCACGGGAGTCGAACAAAAAAAAAATCACAATGGAGTGGAACACTTTTTTTTTTTTTTTTACGGGCGTGAAACAACGGCCTTAAGGCGGATTTCTACTCGAGTCTGCTGCGTGTATTACGGGGAGCACTTGGGCCTACAAACCCTTGTCACGACATTCAAAAAAAAAAATCACAATGGAGTGGAACACTTTTTTTTTTCTTACGGGCGTGGAACAACGGCCTTAAGGCGGATTTCTACTCCAGTCTGCTGCGTGTATTACGGGGAGCACTTGGGCCTACAAGCCCTTGTCACGTCAGTCGAACAAAAAAAAAATCACAATGGAGTGGAACACTTTTATTATTTTTTTCTTACGGGCGTGGAACAACAGCTTTAAGGCGGATTTCTACCTGAGTCTGCTGCGTGTTTTACGGGGAGCACTCTGCTGCTAGTTAAGGAAATGTAAGCCGGGGCCGCATACTCGTTAAGGCAGGTCCCGCAGTCTAACCGCGCTTACGGCGAAGTGCTGAGCTTTGTTTTACGCTAGCACTCCGCTGCTAGTAGGGAAAATGTGCGCTGGTGCCGCATATGATATACGACCGTTCCCGCAGTCTACCCGCGCTTACGGCGAAGTGCTGAGCCATGATTTATGCGAGCACTCGGCTGCTAGTAGGGGAAATGTGAGCCGGGGCCGAATACGCTATAAGGCAGGTCCCGCAGTCAACGCGCGCTTACGGCGAAGTGCTGAACCTTCTTTTACGCTAGCACTGCGCTGCTAGTAGGGGAAATGTGCGCCTGGGCCGCATATGCTATACGACAAATCAGGCCCCAGCGCACATTTTCCCAGCAATATGCGGAGTGCTGCCTTGAAACTAGGAGAGCACTTCGCCGGCAGCGCGGGTTCTAACGGCGGGACTGCCTTGTAGCAAATCAGGGCCCAGCGCACATTTCCCCAGTCATATGCGGAGTGCTGCCTTGAAACAAGGGGAGCACTTTATCGTCAGCGCGGATTCTAACGGCGGAACAGCAAATTCGGCCCCGGCGCACATTGCCGGAGGCATACGCAGAGTGCTGTCTGGTAACAAGGCGAGGATTTCGCCGTCAGCGTGGGTAAACAGCAGGACTTCCTTATAGCAAATTCAGCCTCAGCGCACATTTCCTCGGCCATACGCCTCTAAAACAAGACGAGGACTTCGCCTTCAGCGCTGGATTCATCGGCAGGACTGACTTGTAGCAAATAAGGGCCGTTGTTCCACGCCCGTAAGAAAAAAAATAAAAGTGTTCCACTCCATTGTGTTTTGGTTTTTTTCGACTCCCGTGACAAGGGCTTGTAGGCCCAAGTGCTCCCCGTAATACACGCAGAACTTTTCAACTTTTGAATGTCGAATGTCGTATGTCGTGCCAGCACGACATTCGATTTTTTGAATTTTTTTTTTTTCAACTTTTGAATGTCGAATGTCGTGCCAGCACGACATTCGACATTCAAAAATTGAAAAAAAAAAAAACTTCAAAAAATCGAATGTCGTGCTGGCACGACATACGACATTCGACATTCAAAAGTTGAAAAAAAAAAACGAATGTCGTGCTGGCACGACATTCGACATTCGACATTCAAAAAATAAAACTTCAAAAAATTGAATGTCGTGCTAGCACGACATTCGACATTCGACATTCAAAAGTCGGAAAAAAAAAACGAATGTCGTGCTGGCACGACATTCGACATTCGACATTCAAAAGTTGAAAAAAGATCTCACGGGAGTGGAACAACGGCCTTAAGGCGGATTTCTACCCGAGTCTGCCGCGTGTATTACGGGGAGCACTTAGGCCTACAAGCCCTTGTCACGGGAGTCGAACAAAAAAAAATCACAATGGAGTGGAACACTTTTTTTTTTTTCTTACGGGCGTGGAACAACGGCCTTAAGGCGGATTTCTACTCGAGTCTGCTTCGTGTATTACGGGGAGCACTTGGGCCTACAAGCCCTTGTCACGGCAGTCGAAAAAAATCACAATGGAGTGGAACACTTTTTTGTTTTTGTTTCGGGCGTGGAACAACAGCCTTAAGGCGGATTTCTACCGGAGTCTGCTGCGTGTTTTACGGGGAGGACTCTGCTGCTAGTCGGGGAAATGTAAGCCGGGGCCGCATACTATTTAAGGCAGGTCTCGCAGTCTACCCGCGCTTACGGCGAAGTGCTGAGCTTTGTTTTACGCTAGCACTCCGCTGCTAGTAGGGGAAATGTGCGCCGGTGCCGCACATGATATACGGCCGGTCCCGCAGTCTAGCCGCGATTAAGGCGAAGTGCTGAGCCTTGATTTAGGCGAGCAATCAGCTGCTAGTAGGGGAAATGTGAGCCGGGGTCGCATACGCTATAAGGCAGGCCCTGCCGTCTACATTCGACATTGGAAATTCAAAAACGAATGTCGTGCTGGCACGACATTCGACATACGACATTCAAAAATTAAAACTTTAAAAAAAACGAATGTCGTGCTGGCACGACATACGACATTCGACATTCAAAAGTTGAAAACAAAACCGAATGTCGTGCTGGCACGACATTCGACATTCGACATTCAAAAAATAAAATTTCAACAAATCGACATTCAAAAGTTGAAAAAAGATCTCACGGGAGTGGAACAACGGCCTTAAGGCGGATTTCTACCCGAGTCTGCCGCGTGTATTACGGGGAGCACTTGGGCCTACAAGCCCTTGTCGCGGGAATCGAACAAAAAAAAAATCACAATGGAGTGGAACACTTTTATTTTTCTTCTTACGAGCGTTGAACAACGGCCTTACGGCGGATTTCTACTCGAGTCTTCTGCGTGTATTACGGGGAGCACAAGCCCTTGTCACGGGAGTCGAAAAAAACAAAAACACAATGGAGTGGAACACTTTTATTTGTTTTCTTACGGGCGTGGAACAACGGCCTTATTTGCTACAAGGCAGTCCCGCCGTTAGAACTTGCGATGACAGTAAAGTGCTCTTCTTGTCTCAAAGCAGCACTCTGCATATGGCTGGGGAAATGTGCGCTGGGGCCGAATTTGCAATAAGGCAGTCCTGCCGATGAATCCAGCGCTGAAGGCGAAGTCCTCGCCTTGTTTTAGAGGCGTATGGCCGAGGAAATGCCGAATTTGCTATAAGGAAGTCCTGCTGTTTACCCACGCTGACGGCGAAATCATCGCCTTGTTTCCAGACAGCACTCTGCGTATGCCTCGGGAAATGTGCGCCGGGGCCGAATTTGCTACAAGGCGGTCCCGCCGTTAGAATCCGCGCTGACGGCGTAGTGCTCCCCTTGTTTCAAGGCAGCACTCCGCATATGACTGGGGAAATGTGCGCTGGGCCCTGATTTGCTACAAGGCAGTCCCGCCGTTAGAACCCGCGCTGCCGGCGAAGTGCTCTCCTAGTTTCAAGGCAGCACTCCGCATATTGCTGGGAAAATGTGCGTTGGGGCCTGATTTGCCGTATAGCATATGCGGCCCAGGCGCACATTTCCCCTACTAGCAACGGAGTGCTAGCGTAAAAGAAAGTTCAGCACTTCGCCGTAAGCGCGCGTTGACTGCGGGACCTGCCTTATAGCGTATTCGGCCCCGGCTCACATTTCCCCTACTAGCAGCCGAGTGCTCGCATAAATCATGGCTCAGCACTTCGCCGTAATCGCGGGTAGGCTGCGGGACCGGCCGTATATCATATGCGGCACCAGCGCACATTTTCCCTATTAGCAGCGGAGTGCTAGCGTAAAACAAAGCTCAGCACTTCGCCGTAAGCGCGGTTAGACTGCGGGACCTGCCTTAACGAGTATGCGGCCCCGGCTTACATTTCCCCAACTAGCAGCAGAGTGCTCCCCGTAATACACGCAGCAGACTCGGGTAGAAATCCGCCTTAAAGCTGTTGTTCCACGCCCGTAAGAAAAAAAATAAAAGTGTTCCACTCCATTGTGATTTTTTTTTTGTTCAACTGCCGTGACAAGGGCTTGTAGGCCCAAGTGCTCCCCGTAATACACGCAGCAGACTCGAGTAGAAATCCGCCTTAAAGCTGTTGTTCCACGCCCGTAAGAAAAAAAATAAAAGTGTTCCACTCCATTGTGATTTTTTTTTTGTTCAACTGCCGCGACAAGGGCTTGTAGGCCCAAGTGCTCCCCGTAATACACGCGGCAGACTCGGGTAGAAATCCGCCTTAAGGCCGTTGTTCCACTCCCGTGAGATCTTTTTTCAACTTTTGAATGTCGAATGTCGAATGTCGTGCCAGCACGACATTCGATTTGTTGAAGTTTTATTTTTTGAATGTCGAATGTCGAATGTCGTGCCAGCACGACATTCGTTTTTTTTTCCAACTTTTGAATGTCATGACTATAAGGCCTCTAGTACCGAGTGCTCCCTTGAATTACGCGGTAAACTCGGGTAGAAATTCGACTAACGGCCCTAGAAGCTGTCCCGTGAAAAAAAAAAAAAAAGTGTTCCACTCCATTGTGAAATGTTCGGGCTTCCACTGCCTTGATTAAGGCCTCTAGTACCGAGTGCTCCCTTTAAATTATGCGGTAAATTCTGGTAGAAATTCGACTTACGGCCCTGGTAGCTGTCCCGTGAAAAAAAAAAAAAAAAGTGTTCCACTCCATTGTGAAATGTTCGGGCTTCGACTGCCTTGACTATGGCCTCTAGGACCGAGTGCTGCCTTTAAATTATGCGGTAAATTCGGGTAGAAATCCGCCTTAAGGCTGTTGTTCCAAAACAAAAAAGTGTTCCACTCCATTGTGATTTTTTTTTTGTTCGACTGCCGTGACAATGGCTTGTAGGCCCAAGTGCTCCCCGTAATACACGCAGCAGACTCGAGTAGGAATCCGCCTTAAGGCCGTTGTTCCACGCCCGTAAGAAAAAAAAATAAAAGTGTTCCACTCCATTGTGATCTTTTTTTTTGTTCGACTGCCGTGACAAGGGTTTGTAGGCCCAAGTGCTCCACGTAATACACGCAGCAGACTCGAGTAGAAATCCGCCTTGAGGCCGTTGTTCCACGCCCGTAAGAAAAAAATAAAAGTGTTCCACTCCATTGTGTTTTTTTTTTGTTCGACTCCCGTGACAAGGGCTTGTAGGCCTAAGTGCTCCCCGTAATACACGCGTCAGACTCGGGTGAAATCCGCCTTAAGGCCGTTGTTGCACTCCCTTGAGATTTTTTTTCAACTTTTGAATGTCGAATGTCGAATGTCGTGCCAGCACGACATTCGGGTTTTTTTCCGACTTTTGAATGTCGAATGTCGAATGTCGTGCCAGCACGACATTCGTTTTTTTTTTTAACTTTTGAATGTCGAATGTCGAATGTCGTGCCAGCACGACATTCGTTTTTGTTTGCAACTTTTGAATGTCGAATGTCG
Source organism: Serripes groenlandicus (assembly GCA_031761405.1). Classification (NCBI taxonomy): domain Eukaryota; kingdom Metazoa; phylum Mollusca; class Bivalvia; order Cardiida; family Cardiidae; genus Serripes; species Serripes groenlandicus. The sequence goes on from JASEVX010000006.1 coordinate 47,322,294, forward strand.
AATGTCGTGCCAGCACGACATTCAATTTTTTGAACTTTTATTTTTTGAATGTCGAATGTCGCATGTCGTGCCAGCACGACATTCGGTTTTTTTTTTCCAACTTTTGAATGTCGAATGTCGAATGTCGTGCCAGCACGACATTCAATTTTTTGAAGTTTTATTTTTTGAATGTCGAATGTCGAATGTCGTGCCAACACGACATTCGTTTTTTTTTTTTCAACTTTTGAATGTCGAATGTCGAATGTCGTGCCAGCACGACATTCAATTTTTTGAAGTTTTATTTTTTGAATGTCGAATGTCGAATGTCGTGCCAGCACGACATTCGTTTTTTTTTTCCAACTTTTGAATGTCGAATGTCGAATGTCGTGCCAGCACGACATTCAATTTTTTGAAGTTTCATTTTTTGAATGTCGAATGTCGAATGTCGTGCCAGCACGACATTCGTTTTTTTTTTTAACTTTTGAATGTCGAATGTCGAATGTCGTGCCAGCACGACATTCGTTTTTTTTTCCAACTTCTGAATGTCGAATGTCGAATGTCGTATGTTTAGCTAACTTCACACAGCTAAGATTAATTATCAATTTTTTGAAGTTTTTTTTTTTGAATGTCGAATGTCGTGCCGGCACGACATTCGTTTTTTTTTTTTCAACTTTTGAATGTCGAATGTCGAATGTCGTGCCAGCACGACATTCGTTTTTTTTTCCAACTTTTGAATGTCGAATGTCGAATGTCGTATGTTTAGCTAACTTCACACAGCTAAGATTAATTAGGTTTCTTTGATCTTTTTTTAAAATATATTAGTTATAGTTTAAAACTGATAATTGATACATTGAAAAAGACAAGATTAACAGTTTGCAAGCAGTTTTCTTAATTAAAACTGATAATTGATACACGATGATGTTATTAAATGTTATCTTTTTGAATACTTTGATGTTTCATATAAATTCAACTGAGCAATATCTAAACAAAGAAATATTTATTTGAGTATATTAAAGGCGATAATTAATGTATTAAAAACAAGATATAAGACCATTAATTTTTATATAAATTGATACTGATATAATTTAGTTTCATTTGTGTACACGATTATCCTAGATACATGTAACATAATGGCTAATGCACAAGTACAAATACGATTTGTTAATAATCAGAAAGGTGGTGAAAGTCTTTTGATAGGTGGATTCAGATTTAATGTAAGTATACTTTTTTCTTTCTCTCCTGATGTGTGTCCGTCTGTCTGTCTATATAATGTGATGTTTGTTCGTCCATCTGTCTGTCTGTCTGTAAGTCCATCCGTCTGTCTGTCTGTCGGTCTGTCTGTCTAAACACAATATGATGTTTGTCCGTCCGTCTGTACATAATGTGTTGTGAGTCTGTCCGTCTGTACATAATGTGTTGTGAGTCTGTCCGTCTGTACATAATGTGTTGTGAGTCCATCCGTCCGACTGTCTGTCTGTATTTAAATAATATAATGTCTGTACGTCTGTCTGTCTGTATTTACATAATATAATGTCTGTCCGTCTGTCTGTCTTAACACGATATGATGTTTGTCCGTCCGTCTGTACATAATGTGTTGTGAGTATGTCCGTCTGTCTGTCTTAGCACAATATGATGTTTGTCCATCCGTCTGTACACAATGTGTTGTGAGTCCATCCATCCGTCTGTCTGTCTGTATTTAAATAATATAATGTATGTACGTCTGTCTGTCTGTATTTACATAATATAATGTCTGTCCGTCTGTCTGTCTTAACACGACATGATGTTTGTCCGTCCGTCTGTACATAATGTGTTGTGAGTCTGTCCGTCTGTCTGTCTTAGCACAATATGATGTTTGTCCATCCGTCTGTACACAATGTGTTGTGAGTCCATCCATCCGTCTGTCTGTCTGTATTTAAATAATATAATGTATGTACGTCTGTCTGTCTGTATTTACATAATATAATGTCTGTCCGTCTGTCTGTACACAATGTGTTGTGAGTCCATCCATCTTCGGTATCATTTCCATACTACAGCGGATTGAAGCTGCTTGCTACATTAGGGTTCTTCAATACCAGGCAGGGGGCGTTCGTCCAGTCAAAAAAAGAAAGTATCGTCAGCTCGAGCAAAGACTAGCAGCCCTGAAAACACGTTTGGAAAACGGAGACATGACGGCGATGGAATACTCTGACGCAGCATCGCAACTTCTTCAACATCATTAGTGATTGATTGACTGATGAGTACTGCAGATGAATCTGTGTTTAATGACTTGAACATGCGTTCATACGTGTGTATATATTTGTGACAATAGAAAATATATATAAATGTAAAATATTAAAAAAACTTTCTAATTTTCATATTCCTGAAACCCTGAAAAAAAAGAAGAAAACTATGCCTGTTTTAATGTAAAAAAAGAAGATTTTTATAAGTTAACATTATAATATTAAATAAAATCCATTAAATTATCCAAAAAAAGATGATATAAATGTATAAAAAACTTGTCTTGTTTTATTAAATCATCCTAAGAAACAGACTATAGCTATAATTTGACCTAAGGCCGTAGGAAGGTGTTAATTGGAAAAAGCAAAATTCCTGAAACACCCACTTTTTTTTTTATCAAAATTTGAAAAGTGGGGGTTTCAGGAAGACACCGACTCAAGATATCCTAAGCAATGCTATACAATGTTGAAACGTCATGAAGACAATGGCAGAATGAATTGGGCGTCAAAGTCAAGAAAATACTATTTATATATGGATATGGATATGCTTGGATATCACTAGAAATTGGTAACGTTTCACATTTTGTCAATTTATTTAAGCAGGGATTAATTGATAACTTTTCGCAGGATTGGCATAGTAATATTAATTTATCTAGTCAATGTCACCACTATAAGAATTTTAAATCATTGCTTCATGTTGAAAACATACTTAGTTTTAGATCTACCATATAAATTATAAAAGAGCTTTTTCTAAATTTAGATGTTTTAACCATAGGTCGGTTATTGAAATTGGTAGACATACCAACATTCCTATAGAAAGGAGAATATGCGTATATTGTCAGTCAATTACCAACAAAGAGGTAATTGTCTGTGAATATCATGCATTCGTCCATTGGCTAAAATGTTCTCTTGTGCCTGAGCAATTTCTTTTAAGTTGGTATAAAAAGGGAACTACGGCAGCTCTAAAGGGACACACACATTTTTATAAATTACATACGAATTGTTTTTATCTCGTGCGCACGAGATAGTATCTCGTTCGCACGACTTAGTATCTCGTGCGCACGAGATACTTATCTTGTTCGCACGACTTAGTATCTCGTGCGCACGAGATAAAAAAAAATCGTGTGTGTCCCTTTAGAGCTGCCGTAGGGAACATCTTTGGACGACTTTTATTTTGTTATGAGCTCTGATTCCGAGACTCTAAAACTTTTTTGTATATCATGTCCTTTATATAAATTTGAATATTAATATTGGACACAGCATGTATTATGGACGTATAGCAGCATATTTTGGGAAGGACCTTTATAATCAATGAATATATTGAATTGACTTGACTTGACTAAAGCAGTAATATTGAACAAATTAGTAAAACACGATATTCATTTTCGATCGTAACCATGTTACAATTTATGAAAATTCTTTGATGTTTGTCTATTTTTAAGTGTCTTCCTTGTTTAATTGCTAACTTCTGACTGGAGCGTCTGAACTTCGAATAGGTTATTCGGTATATTCCTTCTTTAATGCTTGATAAATAAATAAATCTAATTCAAGTTCAACTTCAAATAATCTTTACGATTATTTTTCAAAATTCAGACTCTCAAATCACACATAAGCGATTGCTTATACTACTGTACTCTTTTTTGTTTGTATATATGTGTAAAATATGTTGATTTGGTAGTTTATAGGTATTTCCTATATTTCGAGTGTTGATTCATCACTATATAGCTTAGTCCTGTGTTATTTATTAACTGTTTACTATTATAAGCCCAGTTAGCACCATTATAACTGATATCATTTTCCGTCGATTTACCTCATTTGTTTTATTTTATCAATAAAAGGATTATTATTTTGTTTTATTGTTAACCAATATTTGATCATAAGTAACTGTCTATGTGTGTTCATACAATATTTTTATGAGATGTATGAAATACAATATAGGTCAAAGTAGTGAGAATAAAAGATTTCGGCAAACAAATCATACGAGAGACCATTTAACTAGCCCGCGAGAAAACCAACGTTATGGCCTCTGCGTAATGTATCGACCCAAATCAGCCTAGGCATGTCGCGCAGGCTTACCCGGATATACACTTTTCGCCTCCTGTGGATTTTCTGTTTCAGGAATCATTACTCTATACCTCTATCCCCCTGAAAAGGAATGTGTCGGCCCGAATCAGTCTGCGAGTACTGCGCAGGCTAATGTGGGTCGATACATAACGCAGAGGCAATACTGTTGGTTTTCTCGCGGGACAAATGCCATTTAGTAACATTTTGGACCAGTGTTTTTCAAACAATTATAAATTGCAAATGTTTCCTCTCCTTAAAACAAAATCGGACAAAAGTAAAGGAAACCAACTTAAACTATTAACTGTTAACTTATAATATGTTTTCCCTTTTTAAAATAGTACATATCATGGGTATTTTCACTACTAATACCCGTGAACCTTACCTTTAACTATATGTGTGTGTATATATATATCCCCACCCTCAGACATATACATTCATACCTACATAGAAAAATGTAATGAATGATACTTACTTGCCTCGAACAGGTCTTTGGCAATAGCCATTGTGCTATTTGGCAACACGAGAGTCAATGGTGTTGCGATAACAAAATTGACGGTAAAAGAGACATTTACAGGTACAGTTCCGTCATTAACCCTAAAAGGTACAAGGAAAAAACGATGTTTTTCTCAGAAATCGGCTTTATACCGTTTTTCAAACAAACTGACGTTTAAGGTAGTACCAATCAGAAGCTCATCTCGTAAGCTCTAATATAGGATACGCATGATTAGTTAATCGGTTGGGTTTGCAGTTTTTAATATAATTTCTTAATCGTTAGCTACACTATTTGAAACAGCCCACGTGAACTAGAACGTGAACCACGTGGCTAACGTTTGCATTACATCACATGGCGCGTTATTATTCACGAGGTTTATTTTTTTTAAAAACCATTGGACCGGATCCGATTGTGATGGTACATGCAATATTTACCAAGAAAATTACACGATATTTTATATAGAAATTTGTTGACGGATGATCCATGCACTAACACCAACCATAAGTTATGGTTCAGTATTGAAATAGATCAGCCTGCACATCTGCGCAGGGCGGTCATAGAAGCATGCACAGTACTTTTAAAGAATGTTAAATAGATGATCACAAACCATATTATTGTTCTACACATGCCACATACTTGCCATCATATTGACTTTCCTGGCTCATATCGAGGGCTTGGCGTGAAACAGTTGTAACTTAAAACCTATTTTGAAAACCCTGGCTTAGGGGCAATTTTGACCTCTTTGTAAACAATGCAAATTTAGGTGCCATTGCTCAGAATGAGCAATGGCACCTAAATTTCCATTGTTTACCAAGAAAAAAGATTTAACGCTTATAAAGACTTTATGGCCAGGGGATTAAACTTGGTAAAAATTTACCGATTTTAGTTACAACCGTTTCACGCCAAGCCGTCGATATGTTGTTTACAAACTCAATGTTGTAGTGATCAAGGTAAGAGCATCCATCTCCTGATCGGGAGCCGAAGGTTAGCCCCGGATCGGGTCACTATACAATACAGTAGTATATAGTGGTAACGTTATTGCGGGGATATCAGTACGACTGACCCAACGGTATCAGAGCTAACATACAGTAGTACTTGTATTTTATCCAGTGCTATAAATGAACTAATGTTGGCAGAGGCATACATCACCAATGATATACACTAATATAAAATTTAACACTTACGTAGCAACAAAAGAATACGACTCAGCAACTATTAAGTTTGTCTCGCAAACTAATTTTCTACTCTGTATATCAAACGCAGTGGTTACGGGAACAACGCTAATAAGGCTACAATAAATAGACAAAAGGGTCAGGGTCTTGTTTCATCTACATCTAATAATATTGGCATTAGTACACAGAGGACTAGATACGGAGGAGTACATAAGTCATTCTTATATGATATATCTGTTAGCATTCTTTAAAACCTATGTTGTGGGTTCTCAAAATAATTGTCTCACTGAGACGATTCCTTTGAGTACTCACTACATAGGTTTAGGAGGTCAAAAAAAGATGTTAGAGAGTGAAAAACGCTGCTTATCTAGAGCTCTGAGTACAGTCACCTCATTATCCTGGGTTTTCGTCTATATCTAAAAATAGTAAATACGAACATAGTCCATACAGTGTCACTCTTTAATCCTTGTAAATGTGTTTAAGCAGTACAACAGAAGATGTATTGGCCTAACAACTATTAAATATGTTAGCCCTGTGCCATAGTTAAATGAACTGGTCTGTTCATGTTCTGTCATGAGATGCAAACATATAGAATTCAACCATCTTGTCAAAGTTTATTTTTAGATATAAATAAAATTTATACAAAGTTGATGTTGCGTCTGTATGGAAGAGTACTTTGTTTTAGAGTTCTTACATCGCAAGCTAGTCAATTTTCTGCAAAAATAACTCGTACAGCACATTATCTTCCGGAAAGAGGTGCAATAACATGTGATACACACATAGTATATAAGGTAGCATTACATCAGTGGAAAACATTCATCAACCATGAAGCAATTGTGATCTCTGTAATTGGACATGCGCTGCATGTGTTCGGAGAGCAGTTGCCCTTTTTTATAGCCCTGTTCCAAGACTAACCTCCTCCGTTTCAGTAATCTTCAAAATAAGGTAGAACAGAGATCCTTTGTCTTGCGGACTTGGTTATTTCTTTAATTATCGTAACTAGATTACATGTAACAGGACTTTGTCTCTCACACAACTCATTACATATTCTAAATGTTTGTGACTTTAGGAATATACTTTTTGCTTATTCACTAAGTAAACACGGAACATAATATTAGGATATATACATGAAGGCCACGGTCATCTAAGACCTAAATGTGACACTGAAAAAAAATAACAAGAGAAATGTGAACATAGGAACCTCAGATGCTGTGATTGAAATGTGTTTAGAGACAAACATTGTGTTTGAAATTGGAACAAATAAGAATTTTGTTTTCTTAAGATGAATTTTCCTGTGTATATATGAGGAACAGTACATACTAAATGACAATATCGATACATAATCAGATAGATCAGGGTAATGGTGCTGGAACGTTTGGGTAGTGTTGGGAAAGTGAGAGACAAGAACAAGGAGACATTGAAGAAGTGAAGGCAGTGGAATATATATAAGAGATAGTTGGGATGGACTGTGAAGAAGGTAAACTAATCGTATGTAGAACCAACAAGAGCGCCGAGATGGCCCTAAATCGATCACCTGAATGATAGTTAATTAGAAGCAAATATTTAACTGCAAATATCTGTGAAAATTTAATCAGGAGTTCAAATAAAACTGCAAGAAGTGGACACTCAGTAAAAGAAATAGTTTATCAGTAAAAGCCGTTTGTATCTTGAAATCTAACAATAACTTTAATAAGAATGGAATTATAAAGTTTTGTCATTTTGCAACTTTCCTGAAGCGGCTTTGCTGCCCTATTTGTTAACGAAATCAATATGGCTTGAACAGTTTTTGTAGAGAATCACTCAAAGAACATTTCTGCCAAATTATCTTGGAATCTGACAAATGGATTATGGATATGGAGGTTATTAAAGTTTGGGTATTTTTCTCAATTTCTGATGCCGCAGCAACAAAAGTTCTACATAGAAAGTAAGTCTTTGAACAATTTTGAAAGAGGACCATCAAAGGAACATTCCTGTGAAGTAACGTTGAAATTGGTCCAGTGGAATGGTAGGAGTTGTCATTTGTAGCCGAAAGTTCAATTTACCCCTTTTGTGATGACGCGAGGTTGCTATGATCTTGTAATCAATCAATACGGCTTGTAAAAATCAAGTAGAGGATCACTGAAGTTAGATTCCTGTTCAATTTTCTTAATATCAGACAAGGACTTAAAAAAAATGGAATTTCCAAATTTTGTCATTTTGCCCCTTTTCTGATGCTTCCTGAATGCCATGTTTTTCAACCAAACAGTATGCCTTGAACAATCTTTGTAGAGGGTCACCCAAGGAACATTTCTACTAAACTATATTGGAATCTGACTTGCAGATTCAGAGGAGAAGATTTTTAAAGTTTGGAGCTAAACGAGATGATTTTGCCCCTTTTCTGATGCTTCCTGACTGCCATGTTTTTCAACCAAACAGTATGCCTTGAACACTCTTTGTAGAGGGTCACCCAAGGAACATTTCTACCAAACTAAATTGGAATCTGACATGCAGATTCAGAGGAGAAGATTTTTAAAGTTCGGACATTTTGCCCCTTTTCTGATGCCGCAGCAACCAAAGTTCTGACTGGAATTTAAATCTTTGAACAATTTTGAAAGAGGGCTACCAAAGGAACATTCCAGTGAAGTTTGGATGCGATTGGTTTTGTGGTTCAGGAGAAGATGATGTTTAAAGCTAAAAGTTAATGATGACGGACGACGGACAGACGGACGGACGACGGACAAAAAGTGATCAGAATAGCTCACCTTGAGCCTTTGGCTCTAGGTCATCTAAAAAGCCACTTGGAGACATTGAAAGAGGGCAAAAGGCAAGGAGATTGGTGAAGTGACTAGTCTTTTCCGCCAAAACCAAAGCTGCCATACGTGTCTTGCTGGCTGTCTCCGGGATGAGGGGGGCATACTTATAGTTTTGACAATAACATTTAACATGTAATGCTCTGCACGCTTTTGTTAAAAAACCTAATCGAATATATTCACTCGTGATTTCAAGTATATACTATGTGTGCTCAGTGATATATTGCTAAACAGAAAAGAATAGATTATATGGTCAATTAGAGGGAGTGCAACAGTTTCTAGCATTACTTCAATATTTTTATAATATCTCATTTAACCCTTTCCCTCATATAGACGCTTTCTGACGCCTCTGCATCAGACGGCTCTTTGAAAACATAGTGACAAAAGAAGAAATTGCACAAAACGTGCAATTTCTCCTTTTGCCACAATGTTTTCCACTGTTTGTCATAGGTTATCCATTCAATTATGGAGATCTTCTATGTTTTGACAAAAAACGTTCGAAGTCGTCTCCTGCAGAATTGTCGTATGAGGGAAAGGGTTAAATGTCCACAAACGTTCATAAATGTATGAAATATAAGTCTGTTTTAATATAATATCTGACTCCGGACCAAACAATACACAAATGTACAGATTACATACATAGAGTGAAGTGTCAATAGCAGATGATAATAAATCACATGTATAACGTTAGACAGTAGTTTCGTGCTGAACGATACACTGCTAATTGAAGGTATAGTTTGAAAACACTGTAAGTACATGAGAAACTACTCGTGTTAATTAACGCATAAATTGTATCATTTGGAACACTTTATTGAACATAAAGACTTAACAAAACCTGTTTTGTATTTGAGTGTTTAGGTTGATTGTTTGGAGCTTTACTCATTTTTTTTAAATTTGTGACTCTGCGACTTTTCTTGTGGTCCTTTTTATTTTGTTCAACACACTTTATCCTCATAAAGATTATGGCATAAACCACTTCTTTGCACTAATTTTGCGTTTTGCAATTATTTTATTGGCTTTTTATATGTGTGTAGACCCATGTTTTGTTTCCACCCTTTCTCACTGTGTCCAACTATATGGGCCTGTGGCGTAAATAAACAAATGAAATAAATTATATATAGATAAGGGCTTTAACTTCCTCGTCAAACCATGGCGTTCCATACAAGTTTGACCAATGTTTGCATTTAAAAAACCGATTGAATAAAAAGCTGTGTCAACAAGCTAAATGGTTACGCTAAAGACTGTTCACAAATGTTTTAACCGAAAACGATCGTTTTACACGAACAACATACTTTAAGTCATGACAATAACGTTGACATTTGACAGGTCGGACACAGGTCAGTAGGCCAAATTTAAGAACAATTTGTGGGCAATTTATAGGTTACATGTTGTATTATTATATATTGAATTTTTTGTCAGTTTGTTTGTTTCAATGTTATCTAGGGTAAATGTGAATATGGATTATTTCTGTTTAAAATCTATCTCATGAATTAAATTGTAAATTAACATTGATTGTGTGATGCTTGACGCCGCTTTCATCACTATTTCAGTTATATCACGTTTGTTTCTGTGCAAGTAATAAGTACTACTGGTCCATTTACCCTGACACCTACCAGGCAGTCGTAATGCTAACCCCGTAACCTGAGCGCCAAGGAGGACAGCCGACCGGGGTTTGAACCCGCGACCTCTCGCACCCGAGGCGAACGCTCTACGTCTACACTACCGATGAGGTGGTGGGTAAACATAATGAAACCGCTATTCCCGCCCTCTTTTCTACTCGATATTGGTAACTTTTTTTTTTTTTAATTTAAAAGGTGTTTATGTCGTGTCTTTGCCTTTGTTTTTTTATTAAATATGTTATTATTGCTTATGGTCACCGTATCAAACAAAGCCATGATACTCAGGTGAGCCGTGACTCACTTATCTGTATGCTGTTATCATACGAGGTGTATATAGAAAGTAATGTAGTGTAGTCTATACTTTCAGCGTCCGTGCTATTGTGTTTCCGTTATGTTCGAATAGAACCAAACTGAAAACACCAATACAGACTATTTCGATAAGTTCACAATTTAAAGACAAAATTAAACATTTAGATAGCACTTATAAGAAAGATAATTATATGAAATATAGAACTCTGAAGCAGTTCAAATCATAGATAGATATTCACCCTATCGCCTCCCTTTAGACATGTATTGCATGCATTGCAGATAAATATAAATAATAGTTCAAACGTTTATACGTTTTAAATCTTAAGTCGTGTTGAGATTCATTAACAAACTAACGGATACTCAACTAAAATAGAATTCTATATTACTGGGTTAATCTAAAAGTAATACCAACCAATAGAAGTAGTATATTTCCATTTCCTGCCGAATGAATTAAAACCGTGATCTTTATTTACAAGATTTCATTGGTTAAAAAACTCGCTCAAAAGTGACAGTAAACAGCTGCGCCGACTATAGTTACTGACTTTAACATAATTTGAGGCATAAATGTTTTATGTAAGCATATATATCCGTTCGTTTAAAATTGAAATAGACTTGTAATAAATAGTAGACAAAATGTTGCATGAATGGCTTGATTTTTTAATGGCAAATGGCTTAATTTGGAATTACAAATATGCCAAAATTAACCTGTGTTCACTTTAAGGGATCAACAAATTCAATTAGGTGCATAGGAGTCGGTACGAACGATAAAGAAAATGTTGTACTTCTATGATATAACCTAAAATGATAATGATACATGTACAAGACATATCTCCCAATAACCGTTACTATTTTGGGATTTTTGCTGTTTTTAAATTATAAAATATCAGCATACTTGTCAAAATTGCAGCATAACTGTTACCGTCTGAGACCAGTAAAAATAGAATACTTAAAACAATACTTATATATGGCAGCGTTAAATGTGGCATATATATTTGCAGAAAATCTGAAATTATGCTTTTCCGACTCCTTCTTTACACCAATTGACACTCTTGTGGAATTTCTCTTAACATTGAACTCTTTCAGCGCTAGTGGTAATATTAGCTTGTTGGCAAACAATGTCATTCGTGTGAGCGAGATCATAACCAACTGTCTCACATGAAATCATCATTGTTTACCTTTTAGTCATCGAGATATTCCAAAACATTTAGACAATATAATATATCTTACTTACTTGTACGATACCGCTCCACCTGTTCCAGAAGATGCAGCAAATCGGAATATACCATTTTCACAATCAGTCACTGGGTCTTTATCGCTGTATACGTCCCCGTTTGTTGGTTCAATGGGTGTAACACTACATTCTGTTCTTGCTGTGAAGAGAATACGATTAATTCGATACTTCTAGAGGGCCTAACACATGCCATCAGAAAAAGGTGAAACCGGAAGGCAACATTTCTATGTTTCTGTAATAATGAAATATACAGGTATGTGGTGCTTCAGCGGCATGAATCCGCCGTGAACGAGTGGTTAGCGTTGGGGATTTACATCGGCCATCCCGGGTTCGATACAAAGTCGCGGCGGTCATGATGGAGTGCCCTAAAGCAAATCATTGTCTCTAGCCTAATACTGGTTTGTTTATCCGTGGACCCATTATTATCCTTAAACCCTTGATTTAACTTAAATTGTTTTAAAACCCACGATACAACTTTAAAGAGAGCACCAGATCGCTTTTGCAACCTACCACTTTTCATCTGGCACGTTTTCAAAGGTGGTAAGCCAGCCATGTCACACGGTTCCAATTAGGGATTATTTCTCTCTGCCAGTTTTTCGACATAAGCTCTGGGTTGGGAAATAAAATATGTGATTACTCGAAGTACGCTTACTGTTCTTATTCATCACTCATGATTTAGGAATGAATGAATGAATGTATATTGTTTTATGGCGCATCGACAGCTAAGGTCATTTAGCGCGCAATTAAATTTAATTATTCATGATCTCTGGGTAAACAAACCAGTACTAGGCTAGAAAATGTGCCTTGCCCAAGTGCACTCCACCATAACCGAAGTGCCGCGACTGGGGATCGAACCCGGGACATGATTTAGGAAGCTGGTACCAAATATGAAGTCAAATAAGAGCCTAAAATATGTAGCAACTGACAAATGTTGGTGTAACCGTTCCATTGTAACTACGATGACATATATTTGAACTATGTCAAATAAAACAGACCGTCACGGGGGATTGAACTCGATGACAATATCAATGGAATTACCGCCTCGGTGGTGTAGTGGGAGAAGGTCCTACTCGGGTGATGAAGGTCGCCGGTTCGATCCCCCGCCGATTCATACCAAAGTCTTAAAAAAGTGGTATAAGTGGTATTCCTTCATAGGCGATCAGGACTGTTGGGTTAGCATTACGACTTGTTCGCTGGTGTCAGGCTTAGTTGACCAGAAGTATATTTAACTTACCAGACAAACGCCGTCATATACCTAAATCTTATTGAAAGCGGAGTTAAACAAAAACAAAAAGCTTTTTTGTCATACTTTTTGTGGCGATTGGTTTGACAATCGCCACAATGCTAACAGAAACAACAACAACGAAAAATATTTACATAGTCGGTTTTGAACAATCGGTTGATATTATTTTTCCTTACTGCAAACTAATTTACTCACATCCGTTATAGTTCCATCATTGATGCAGAGACAATTATGTCAGTGCTACTTTGGTACCGGATTGTTACTAATATTTGAGTTTTATCGAGACATTATCTACATAGAGTTAAAATATGTAAATATTATCTTCGTCATGATTGGGCAGATAATAAATATCATTGCGCGTTCTATCTGCCTTGCAAATAACTCTGGAAATTCCAAAAGGTTCTATAAATAGCTCGCGAGGTTATCTCAATATTATAAACGCTTTATTGTGTAGTTGTTTAAATATATGAAAGCGTCTAGATGATAAGACTGGTTTACAAAGGTTTAAAGGACGCACGATGTCAGTGTGTACACACGTTATGTATACACGTCTGCACGTTCTAGAGTCAATTAGCAATCAATGCTGAAAGTGTAGCCTAATTTAGTTTGGCGATCGAGCATTATAATATATGCCTATATTTTTATAAATTAAACAGTTTGGCAAATAGTGAAATTGTGCTTTTTGAGCAAGTTTTGTGTTTGTTTTTGCACTCGCATTATTCGAAGCAGTTTAACAACCTCAGAGACATATACATACACTGTGTTTATATGTCTCTAACAACCCTCAGTTATGCAATGTGAAGGGACTAAATTGAACAGACCTGTTTAATATCGGACATCATTGAAACAAACACCAAACTTATGGATACTGTTTTCTCTCCTTTCTTGATAATTTAGTCATTTCTAAAGAGTAAACAATATTGTATCTTAACGCTTTCCCTCATACCACAATTCTTCAGACGAGTTTGAACGTATTTTGTCAAAACATAGAAAATCTCCATAATTGAATGGATTATGATAACTTATGACAAAAAGTGGAAAACATTGTGGCAAAAGGAGAAATTGCACGTTTTGTGAAATTTCTTCTTTTGTCACTATGTTTTCAAAAAGCCGTCTGCTGCAGAGGCGTCAAAAAGCGTCTATATAAGGGAAAGGGTTAATATGGCCTAGCGACCTGGTGATGAACATGTGATTACCCGAACAAGCTAGATTACAAATAGCCATTCTAATGAGCTAAAACGGTAGTCTATCGAATACCAACTAGATTGTTCATAACTTTGGAATGGCCTAATTTTGAACACATCATGACTAATTTCAGAACGTAACTAAAAAATCACCAAGACAACATACTGGCAAACTAACATTATTCTACTGTCAAAAGATGCAGGGTTGATACATTCTCAAATTTACCCGCACCAGAGTCATCGCAAGCCCTACACCGATATACTGCTTGTTACTTTGCAGGATTTTCCATACGATCGCCACTACAGTGCCATTGGCGCTTTGATTAATATCGCATCCCAATGAATTCCTATTATTGGAATCATCATCTCAGATTGATAACAAATTGATATATTTATGAGCCATTTGTTTTCTTAATAGTGTTAAATGAGTAAATTGCGATTGGGCAGTCCTCTTCTTGATTACAACTTTCGCAATGTCAGCCGAACTTGATTTACTAATTGTGTAAACATTGATTTTCGCAGAGCAGCACACGTATGTATATGCGAATAACAAGGTTTCGGGCGAATTTGTGAAACGCCACTCTAACCGGCGCCCTTTATGTCTGCCTCCATCTAGATGAGCCATGGGTTTTTAAACAAGAGCTGTCGGAGGACAGCGCGCTCAACTTTTGTGTGCTTGCCAATAAAACAAACTTTTTTGGGTGATAGAAAAAACATAACCAAGTACTTTATCATATTATTTATAAGCAAAGTACTTCATAAGTCGAAAAAGAGTCATAATTCTTACAAAAACCTTTACTGAATTATGCACTCTTGGCTGTTGGTGGATGTTATGACGGTAAAAAGATTTTTGTAAGTGTTTAAGCTATATCTCTTATTGTTTTGAAGAAATTTGATTAGGTATGAAAAACTTAACCAAATTTATAGATCGAAAAAGGGCCATCATTCTTAAACAAAACTTGACAGAGTTATGTACCCTTGTCGGTTGATTGAGGTTATGCTGATAAATAAGTATTGTAAGTGTATGAGCTAAATCAGTAATGGTTTTGAAGAAAAGTGGGGTGGTACGAAAAACTTAACAAAAATTTTAAGTCGAAAAGGGCCATATGTCTTACAAAATCTTGACAGAGTTATGTTCTCTTGTCTGTTGATAGAAGTAATGATGGAGAATAAGTGTTGTAAGTTTCGAAGCCATATATCTGTAATGGTTTTGAAAAAAAGTAAATTAGTACTAAAACCTTTACCAAGGTGTGACACCAACGCCGATATATAAGGATGTAGAAAATAAATTGCTTACCTGCAAAATTCAGCAATAAATACAACACTGCAAAAAACACCGACATCGTTTTATTACCACCTGAAAGACATAGGTAATAATACAGTGTTTACACTTGAACTTCGGGTTGAAGAAATTGGACATTTTCCCAAACTATCTTTAACTCTATATCACAATTGCAGATACTGTATGTATTTCCGAAAAGTTTGGTTAACTGATTGATTGATAGTTTAGTGTTTTAAACCGCTTTCAACATTTGTTGAGTTGTATCACGTCGTTTCCTGGGAAAGTTACCAGTACTACTGGTCCTTTTATCCTGACACCAGTCAGTCAGTCGTAATGCTAACATAGCATCCATGAGCGCCAGGGAGGGATCCATCATTATCATTTTGAAAGTCTTTGCATTGTCCCGGCCGGGGTATCAAACCCGCGACCTCCTGCATCTGAAAGTTTTGGAACCAAATGCAAATAACACATGCGTTGTGTTTATGATGCGTTCCTATTTATTCATCATTAAAACACATATAGTAATAACAAGAGAAAGTTGATGAAAGGCATTAATGTCGCTGGAAGACTGCAATCATTTTGTTATACAACATATCATCGTGGCATTCATTAGTATAACTATATACAGGGGGCTTTCATTAAGGATTCATCCAGGTTTTTTGAAATACCACATACATATTTTAGCATTTTGTTGGCAGAATTTGGAAAGTGTTGTTGTTATCGACAAAAACCACAAAGACAGACAATTTAGGATTTACGTGCAATAAAAGGCCATTGAACCTTTACCCTGTTGAAAGCAACATTGGACACATTCGCAGCAGTCTATTTTTAAACATTGAACCAAAGGTTAAATTGCTGAAAACATGAACTTTTTCCTTTACGCAAAATGATATTAACTTTTGTTCGTAATTATAATCATAAAGTCACAGATGTTAAAATATATCCTCATACTAGCTAAGCACGACTATAGGTTACAGGTACGAAGACATCATAAGAGATCAAACGACGAGAATTCAGTACAATCTTACTGTTTTTCACATCTCTAATGTCAAACCCTATAATACTTTTTTTTCGCTCATTTTGTTTTAAGCAGCTGTGTACTGTACTGTTTACGGTTTCGAGGAAAGACTCATGGCGCAGACACGACATTTCTTAGATTTGATTGGATGAAAAGTAAATAACGAATCAAAAAACTTCAAGAGGGAATTAAATAAGACAATACCTACACGATAAAGGAATGAAAACAAGGAATCGGATATGTGATAATTTGTGTGTAATTACACTCGATTTCTTTTTTTAAAATAATGTTTGCTCAACTAACTGGATGTAAACAAATCTAAATGTGATATAATTTTATAATTGTGACGCAATTGATAAATAAATACCAAAAGGAAAACATCAGAAATGGTAGGAAAGGAAAGTTTGACTCGTCACAAATATAGTTCTGTAAATTATTGATTTCGTTTATTGGAAGTACTATATGAAGGTCAAGACGACTATTTGGTCTTAACTGTTATTATATTTCATGGATTTAATATCTCGGCCATATCTAGAAGCAATAAACACTTCAACGGAAGTTATCGTTCGTAACGCTGTCAAAGTGCGCCAGACTAGCGAGGAGGCGCTTCGGATATTATTTTAACTGAAACAGACAAATAATTCTGGGTTTTTGTAATCGACATAGCTTATTTTAGGGTAAGATATTTATCAATAATTTACTAAAACATATAACTTAATTTCTAAAAAAATAAATATTATCTGTTGAGAACTGTTCCACGATGCGTTCGTTACATCGCTTTACGTCATATCACTTGTATAGTTTAGCTTTGTATATGTCATCTGTCATTTGATGCCGAAGCTGTCCTGTCAAATGTTGCCCCCATTCAAGAAAACAGCTAAAATATCATTTCATCGAAAGTCCAGTTTTATTGACCTTAAGAATTTGTATCGATATATTTCAGTTAATGTAGATAACAAACACAATTACAGCCAATTTCAAATTATTCGCCTTCAATTTACATTTTCTTTTACATTGTACAGTTTATATGTCTAAAACAGTGGTATTAGTGGCATTACGACTTGTTCGCTGGCTTAATTGACCAGTAGTATATGTAACTTACACGACAAACGCCGTCCTATAACTGAAAACTTATTGAAAGCGGAGTGAAACAAATAACAAGAGCTGTCCGCAAGACAGCATACTCGACTATTTGGCCAGTTGATACTACAGACAACAGTTGTTACTGAGATATTGGATTTATAGTATAGAACCATAAGTCAAGTTGGATAAGTCTTGTTTGAATAGCAGCTGCTGTTTTGTGAGAAAGGCCATGCATACAAAACTTAAACCCAAACTTCTAACATCAAAAAGGGCCATAATTTATGATATCATGTCATCGACTGTCCAGTTGTATTGACCTTCAGAATTTGTATCGATATATTTCAGTAAATGTAGTTAACAAACAAAATTACAGCCAATTTCAAATTATTTGTCTTCAATTTACATTCTTTTTTTCACATTGTACAGTTTAAAAGGGGAAGCAGATATGTATATTACCTAGTCTTTGTCAAAGTATGAAAGTAAGACAAGAATGAGTCCATTGAAAGAAATGATGTCACGTGTGGGCCATCAGAACACAGTAAAACACAGATCAACAGACTGAATTTCTTGTTGATTCATCTTTTTTTTGTTATCCAAAATGTGTTTAATGATCGAACTCTAATATCAGAACAGAACAGAACAGAACATATATTTTATTTTCAATAAGAAATAGTAATTAATTAAGATTAAATTCAGATTCATATGCATATGTATATAAACACATATATATACACACGCACATGTATATATATATATATATAGATGTACCCATACACATACCTACATATGTATATATATAAATTTATTTCAATATGAAATTATTTATTTTAAGAAAGAAAGTGGGAATGTTAACGCCTGTTTAATAAGAATGCTTGTTTTTCAAATAGAGAGTTGGAATGGAACTCATCCTCCAAATCTTTTAAATTACATAAAGTACAAACTCTTTGATTCCTTTCAATGTTTTCATGACGACCGGTTTCAATTCTTGATTCATGGGATGTCAGCCTAAGCTTAGATAGAATGTTTCTATGGTTTGGAAAAGTTGAAATGTCCAAATAGCTAGACCGTTCAAATGTTAATCTAAACTGGCTAAAAAGTGAAAGTGATGAACAATATTTGATATTTTCTTACCATGTACATATATACATATCCCTTTATCTTTGTCGTAGCTGAGGTACAAATAAATAAGTATTAACAGACTCTGGATACAACCAAATCTCGCGAAATCCGGACGACAGTTAACAATATTTACATCCTTTTCTGCTAAAAATCTTTGATCCAATGTAAACGTTCTGAGAATACAATTATTTCACTTTTTCTGGTATAATTTTAGCCAGTACTTAACAATACGTATATATCTAGATATTTGTAAATGATATCGTCCAAGTTCAGCGTATTTATCCAGAGATAACATTTAGTATCCATTTACAGAACTTTTTGCGCACTAATTCTAGATTTTCAGTAGATAAATGTTCCCATACCTCACAATTATAGTTTTAAACAGACTGGACATGAGAATCAAATATATCCAGCATGATATTGATAGGAACGTGCAACTGATTAGTGACATTAAACAAGGCGTTCATTGATCGCAACACTTTGCCCTTTAATTCGTTTGTTACTTGTAAAAATGATCCCCTGCAGGAGAACAACAACCCAAGATAGCTAAAACTTTCTCCATTTTCAATATTTTCACCTTGGTATGGCCATGTATAATCTTCTTTCAGAACACCCTTTTTCCTAAAAACTATAACCTTTGTCACAATAACTCTTTAAGCAGTTAAGATTCTCCTGCAGTGCCTCCTTCGATTCCGCAAACATTACTGCATCGTCAGCAAATAACAATAAATATGTTGATAGTTGATCAATGGTCAACGTATTATTATTACAACGGTGAAAAGCATTTTCAATATCATTTAGAAAAAGGGAAAACATCATCGGGGAAGTGTGTCGTGTTCTTGAGGTTTCTCGCAGACTTTCTCACTTTCTCTCTATCTGGGTAAAAAACAAATTTTGCCACTATAGGTCTAGTTTTGTTAGTCGCCGGGCAGAAGCCCGCGACTTATATTTTTATTAGGTTTTCGGAAATGACATGGGAGGCCGAGTCATTATTAGAAAAAAACAAATTTAAACGTCTTGAACATATTACAATTGTGTTTGTTTAAAAACACTAAGTTATGACACGTCTAAAATGAAATAAATATTCCGATGTTTTAAGTATTTGCAGTTTCTTTATTTTGACTCGCATTTATGTTTTTTGTCTTATTTATCCCCGTTAGACTTGCAGCAGACTGTTATGTGTCAATGTTAAGGTAAAAATCACGTCGAATTTTTCTTTTAATAGCAATTTTAACTTACTGAATGCTATGTTTATGTTCAAAGAGATGTCTTGATTTGTGAATAATTCATTAAATAATGGTTATTCATGTTTATCTAAAATATGAACTGTTTCTAAGCTAAAACTGTTGATCACTTGACCGCATAGATTTGTAATTTTTGCACACGCTACTATTTATATACCTCTAGATTGCACCGTTTGTCGTAAGCAAAGCTTGATCACGAGATTAATTGTTATGGATTTCCGGCGACATTGATGCGTTGCATCAACTTTCTCATGTCACTACTATATTTACCTACTCTATGGGCCCTATGTCATTTTATTTCCGATTTTGCATTCTTTACTTATCAGATCAGACACAATTGGTACTAAGAATTTCAACATCATTTTCACTAGGTTATTTAAAATACTTTGCATGTTTGTATTCAAACCAAATTTATAAAAGATTCAAAAGCTATTGACAGCAATTTTGTCCTACGTGAGACCACAACATCCAATGATGCCATACAACTCCTCAAATTGAAGAGTAAATGCAATATAAACAAGAGGGCCATGAGGCCCTGGAATCGCTCACCTGAGAATGGGCTATTTAAGACATAACTCTCTCATGCTCAAGCCAAACATGTGGCTTCCAGAGTGTTAACAAGATTTCCCTTAAATTTGGTCTAGTGACCTTGTTTTTGACATGACATGACCCATATTCGAACTTGGCCTAGATATTATCAGGACAAACTTTCTGATAAAGTTTCAACATGCTCAAGTTTAAAATGCGGCTTCAAGAGTGTTAACGAGATTTTCCTTAAATTTGGCCTAGTGACCTAGTTTTTGACCGGACATGACCCATATTCGAACTTGGCCTAGATATCATCAAGAAAGACTTTCCGACAAAGTTTCAACATGGTCAAGTTTAAAATGTGGCTTCCAGAGTGTTAACAAGATTGTCCTTCAATTTGGCCTAGTGACCTAGCTTTTGACCCGACATGACCTATTTTCAAACTTGGCTTAGATATTACTAAGACAAACATTCTGACAAAGTTTCAACATGCTCAAGCCAAAAATGCGGCTTCAGGAGTGTTAACAAGATTTTCCTTAAATTTGACCTAGTGACCTAGATTTTGACTCCACATGACCCAGTTTCGAACTTGGCCTAGAGTTGATCGAGATATATGTTCTGATAAACTTTTATAAAGATTGGATGCAAAATGTTGCCTCTAGTGAATTAACAAGCAAATGTTGACGACGGACGACGAACGACGAACGACGGACGACGGACGACGGACAAAAGGCAATCACAATAACTCACCTTGAGCACTACGTGCTCTGGTGAGCTAAAAAGTCACCGATTGAGGTGCGTCTACGAAACCAGGCAATGTACACGAACTATATCCAAGTTAGATAAGGTAAAAACAAACTGCACATTTAAACCGGCAGATACAGAGGATCAATCTCTTTTAAAATTCAATAAACACTCAAAATGTTTTTTATTCGATCAAATATATAGCCATTTTGTTTGAAAAGGCTATATTATATAAACTTAAATTGAGAAAAGTATCAGTGCACCCTGGTTTTTGGGTATATATAGTACATGTCTTAAGCTATATATCCTCAAACCTGAGAGAGAGGAAAACACTGTCATGCCTTCAAATGAATCCATTGTTTAAAAAGAAATGATGTCACATGTGTGCCATCAGTAAGAGAGATACATTTTCTTTCAACAGGCTGAATTTCTAGTAGATTCATCATTTTGTTATCCAAAATGTGTTTATTGATCAAACTCTAATATCAGATTGGACAAAATTGTTAATAAGAACTTTCAACATTATTTTACTATGTTATTAAATCAAAGCACTGCAGTGCTGAACGGCCAGGGGCTGCTGGAAGGTTGGAGAAGTAGGGGAAATGTGAAAGGAAATAACAATTGCAGGTTATGTTTATGTATTTATTGTCAAGAAGTTGAAAGATCATGTCAAAAATAGTAAATTTTATTAAACAACCAATTTAAAAACAGAAGGACCTTGTTGGCACTTTATCGTGAGTACAAGAGCTCACAAGTATACACATTTAAGACACGAAGAATCAAAGGGAAATTTGACAGCAGGTTTAGGCAGAATATTTTGAAGTTTCTGCATTATTATATTGAGAAATATGTCAATGTTCAAACTCATTCCACCAAGTTGAAATAGTTCTCTAAACCATGTACTAGACTGGGAGAAAGTGTTTGAAATATCCAAATCTCATCAAGACAATTATTCTGACAAAGATTCAAAATGCAACATCCAGTGTTATCAAGATTTTCCTTCATTTTGCGTAGTGACCTACTTTTGTTTACCCGAAATGACACTTATTCGAACATGGACTAGATATCATTAAGATAAACATTTTCACCAAATTTTAAAAAAACGTGGCCTCTACAGTGTTGACAAGATTTTCCTTCAATTTAGCCTAGTGAACTAGTTTTTCAACAGACATGACCAATATTCAAACTTGGCCTACATATCATCAAGATAAACATTCTGATACAGTTTCAACATGCTCAAGTTAAAAATGCAGCCTCCATTACGTTAACACGATTTCCCTTCAATTTGGCCTAGTAACCAATATGACCCATATTCGAACTTGACTTAGATATCATTAAGACAAAGATTCTAACAGAAATGCCGTCGATACCTCCACAGCACTTGCGGGCACCTGCACAGCACGATTGGGGGGAGAGGTTCGCGTTTGCACGCTACCTCTACAACTTAGCTATTGGTGCATTGCATCCCTTTACATCCACTCTCCCTCTCTTGTGGGTACTGCCCTCTCCTTCTCCTTCAGTCCTACCTTCTTTCATAGGGCATCTTGTAGTACTGTTACTCTGACACTTTTGTGATAAACTGTGTGTTAAATTGCTACTTTCTATGAAGAGCGTGACTGGAATCTGATTAATATTGCGATGATCCGGCTTTTATAACCTGCAAGACACATTGGATGGTCGGCCAGAGGCCGCCTTTCCCCGGTCAATGTCTGCCCGATGTCCGGCAGGGCTCTGAGCGGCGATTTTGGCCCGGCGCTCGCCAGATATGTATGATGCCCGACCGGGACGGGGTGTCTTGGGGTGGGGGCAGTCGGGCACGAGCCCTATGGCCCCCGCTAAATCCGCCACTACATTTGCCACGCTTTTTCTTTGTTTAACATTAATTTTTCGACACACGGGCCCTACGGCCCCCCGATTAATCCGCCACTGTATATTTCACGCGACTTCTTTCTTTTTTCCCGTTCTCTTCGCGAATGTTAATAATGTTAACAAGCGTCCATATTTGACCTCTCGGTGCATTAATTTCTAAAACATTCCTTAAACTTATATTGGAGTACTCACGCCTTAAGTTTTTCACTGATGTTCCAACAACATTAAAATGATATTTATAGGGGAGATCCTGACCTTTTAAATGCAGTTTTGTTGAATCCATGATGAACTATTTTTCTCGCGCAGTCTCAACCTAAAACGCGTTGTTTGGTGCTAACAGCAATTGGCAGACTGCCAACTCCGTAAAAATGGTATTATTACTATGACCAGGGGCTAAAGCCCCAGGCCAAAAATACTCTGCATGTATGTTATTAAACTATACATGTATTTACAAAAGATTCAAAAGCTACTGACAACAATATTTTCATACTTGAGACCACAGCAACCATTGATGCCATAGAACTCTTCAAATTGAAGAGCAAACTGAATTGATTTGATTTTTGTTGATCCTCGCCGTGCTGAATGAACTTTTTAGCGATTGAAGAGCAAATGCTGTTGTATTGGGATTTTACGCCGCTTTCAACATTGTTTCAGTTATATCACGGCAACAGATCACTTATGCATGATCCCAGGGTAAACAAACCAGTACACTCCACCATGACCGTCGTGCCGCGACTGGAGATCGAACCATCTACGAAACAGGGCAATGTACACTAACTATATTAAACTAAAATAATTCAATTAACACTCAAAATACTTTTTATTCGAATAAATTTATATAAACATTTTGTTTGAAAAATGAAGAAAACTGAGTCTGTTTTTCAACAGAAAATGCTATATTATAATCAAAGCACTGAAAGTGCTGACGGCCTTGGAGCTGCTGAAAGGTAGGAGAAGTAGGAAAAATGTTGAAAGATCATATGGAAAATAGTAAATATGATGCAACTACCAATTTGAAAACAGGAGGACCTTGCTAGCACTATATATCGCTCACATGAGTGCAAGAGCTCACACGTATACACATTTAAGACATGAAGAATCAAAGGACAGCAGGTTTAGACAGAATATTTTGAAGTTAAATCAACTTCCATCAGGTCGAAATATTTCTCTAAGCCATGTACTAGACTGGGAGCAAGTGTTTGATCAATGCAAAACTCATCAAGAAATTATTCTTACAAAGATTCAAAATGCAACCTCCAGTGTGTTATCAAGATTTTCCTTAATTTTGGCCCATACCCATTTTGGACTAGATATTATCATAACAAACATTCTGACAATGTTTCAAGCTGCTGAAGCAAAACGTGCGGCCTCCAGAGTATTAACAAGATTTCCTTTAATTTGGCGTAGTGACCTAGTTTTTAACCCGGCATGACCCATATTCGAACTTGGCCTAGAAATTATTAAGATAAACATTTTGACCAAATTTTAAAGAATGTGACTTTTACAGTGTTGACAAGATTTTCCTTTAATTTGGCCTAGTGAACTAGTTTTTGATCAGACATGACCAATTTTCAGACTTGGCCTACATATCATCAAGACAAACATTCTGAAACAGTTTCAACATGCTCAAATTAGAAATGCAGCATCTATAGTGTTAACAAAATAACCCTTCAAGTTGGCGTAGTGACCTAGTTTACGACCCAATATGACCATTATTCTAACTTGACCTAAATATAATTTAGACAATATTTCAAGCTGCTGAAGCGAAAATTGCGGCCTCTAGATTGTTAACAAGATTTTCCTTCAATTTGGCCTACATGTAGTTACCTAGTTTTTGACCCGGCATGACCCATATTCGAACTTGGCCTAGAAATTATTAAGATCAACAGTCTGACCTAATGTTATCATCTAGAAAAACATTCTGATACAGTTTTAAAATGCTCAAGTTAAAATTTAATGCAGCCTCCAGAGTGTTGACAATATTTCCCTTTAATTCGGCCAAGTGACCTAGTTTCTGAACCAATATGACCCTTATTCGAACTTGACTTAGATAGCATTAAGACAAACATTCTTACGAGAATGCCGTTGATACTTCTACATCGCTTGCGGGCACCTGCACAGCGCGATCGGGTCGCTCGGCTGATGGAGAGGATGGCGTTTGCACTCTACCGCTACACCTTAGTCATTGGTGCATTGGTGGCTGAAGATGCAGGTCTCATTCACTTCACTGCCACTCTCCCTCTCTTTTGGGTTCTGCACACTCCCTCTCTTGTGGGTTCTGCACTCTCCTTCTCCTTCGGTCATCCCATCTATTTGAGGGCATCTTGTAGTACTGTTATTCTGACACTTTTGTTATGAACTGTGTGTTAACTTGTTACCTTCTGTGAAGAGCGCGACTGGATGATCTGATGAATGATGCGATGAGCCGGCTTTCATCATTCATAACCTGGGAGCAACAGTGGGTGGTCGACCAGACACCGGACTGTCCCCGGGTCAATGTCGGCCTGATTTCAGGCCGGTCTCTAAAAGGCGTCTGGGTAGTCCAAAGTTTGGCCCGGCGCTCGGCCGATATGTGTGATGCCTATGTATTTGTTACTATCGAGTTACTTTTAACTCGAACTTAAAACTCCATTGCACACTTATCGGCTGATGCCTGTATAGTCCCGAAGGATTCCTGCCGAAATCCACCGCAAACAACTCGCAAGATAATTGTGACTTTGGTTAAAGTGATACTAGGTAGACTACGTTTTTTATTCATATACATATATGCCTGATTTCCGGCCGGGCTGTAAAATGAAGTCTGGGTAGTCCAACATTTGGCCCGGCGCTCGTCCGATATGTGTGATGCCCGGCCGGACATCGGCCAGGCATCAGCCGATTAGTGTGCGATGGAGTTTTAAGTCCGAGTCCGAGCTCGCGAGGAGTCCCGAAGGATTCCTGCCGAAATCCACCGCAAACAACTCGCAAACCTATCGCAAGATAATTGTGACTTTGGTTTAAGTGATACTAGGTAGACAACGTTTTTTATTCATATACATATGCTTTTGATAACAATATAAATCTGCAGCAGAAGAGTTTTGAAAGCATAAAGGTTGATATCCATATCTCTATGTGCAGACATAAGGCACATTCCTGTAACTGGTCGGTAAGATAAGGGTGATACACCACCCCATTTATTCCTCCAGCCCTCGATTTACACCTGGAGTGCATCGTTCGATGGCAGGTTTTTCCTCAAGCAGTTTACCAACTCGTCGTTAAGTGCTATATCAACTGGGCGGGAACAGTAAAATTAATTAAATGAAATGCATCGACATATGATGCGTTACTTTAGATAATATAAAAAAAGCAAAATAAAAAGTTTCTCAAGGTTTGTTTACCAATAAACTGTTTTAAATCCTCTAACTAGATGAATTAGATAAAAAAGAAAAAAAGAAAAGGTGCACAAGTTGTGGAAGGAGAGGGGGAAGTATATTCTCCTTCCAGTTTAGCAGAAGTATGATAGCAAAATATATAAACAAAACATACAAAGTAATTTTACAAAAATTAAAGATACATGTATTTATGATCAAGATTGAGCATTATGGAAGTTCACATGTATAGTCAAGATATAGCAAGAATTATTAAGTCTGTTTTGTTTGTTTATAATGCCACTTTAATTGTTTTGAACATGCCAGTAGAAAACTGAAAAATAAACAAAAGAAAATGGTCAAGTCAGTTCCCCAAGAGCAAAGAGCGAAAACCAGTTGGTACGAATCGTTCATCTCGAACGAAACATGAAAAACCGAGTAGGAATCTAATGAATTTTAGAAATCGGATGAAATCGTGAAAACAGCGAAGAAGTATACATAACGGAAGGAAGCAGAGACAACTTAATTACTCTATGGGAACCGATGACACCTTGTCCTTTATTAAATAAGAATGACTAAAATTTCGCCAAGCGATGACATACTGCATTTACAAATAATAGGATGGGTCACGTTACGGCCCTACCTATTGCGTACTTGGGTTAACGCTGTTTTTACAGTTTCTAGAATTATACTGTAATATGTAGTAATTAAAATGAATCAACGATGATTTTTTAAAGATTACCCATTTATTTAAAATTCTCAATATTGTAAATAGGCAAAAACATCGCCAGAAACTTTTTTTTAGGCTTTGATGATACGGGTCGTAAACCAAACTATAAAAAAAGCGTAGCCTAGGAGGTTGGGGGAAAGTTATTAAATACACATTAAATGTGTCTAAAGTTTTGTAATAACGGTAGAAGACATACGTATTTTGTATCTTGCTGTATCATTTTATACAATTTATTTATTCATAACGTTTTTTTTTTTTTTTTCAAACATATAACGGAGCTTTTCTTAACAATACTAATGTTGGTTGCTCCCTTTTTGATTACGTCACCATTTTTGACCTCTCGACGCATTAATTTCTTATATTGGAGTACTCACGCCTTAAGTTTTTAAGTGATGTTCCAAGAACATTATAATCATCTTTTTTGGGGAGATCTAAACCTTTTGAATGCAGTTTTGTTGAATCCATGTTAAACTATTTTTCTCGCGCAGTCTCACCCTAAAATGCGTTGTTAGGTGTTGTTGGGTGTTAACAGCAATTGGCAGGCTGCCAACTCCGAAATAATGGTTTTACTAATATGACCAGGGGCTAAATCCCCAGGTCAAAAACAAACTTAGAGGCAGTACATAAGTAATGCCAGTAATAATTCACACAGGGACCTCACATAAGTGTTCTGTCCTCTGTGAGAAATTGTCTAATCTATACATTACAAATGGTATAAACTGGTATACATTGTATCAGGAATCTAGAATTGTACTCTACATTCCTGATTGTATCAAATAAATTCTTATACTTTATTTTACATACTGATAATGCAATTACACATAATTTCATGAACTGCTGCTAAAAGTTAAAACCCAAACTGTAGTTGAATGGTAAAAACACCTGTTCTAACAAGAGTTCTGAGTTCAAATCTCAGCAGGAACTGTTTTGAAAGAAGCAACTAAACTTAACAAGTTATACATGAACCCATTATGTTGTGGAAAATCATCAGAGTTGTCTTACTTAAACACTTATCACATTAGTATCCAGGCCTCTAGTGGAAACATTTCATGAAAACCGTTATTTACCCCCTGTACCCTTTTCAAAAGCTTTTATAATTGAGCACTAACAATCAGAAAAAGGAACTTGAAGTTGATCAACAATGATGACTCTTAGAGGCTTATCATTTTCAAGGTCTGAATATATCCTTTACTATCCATATTATCAAACGACATATTTCATATACATGTATACATAATCAGTCTTAACCCTTTCCAAGATGCATCAAACCTGTAGCAGATGAAATTGACAATGTTGAGGTTAAAAGGGGAAAGCCAACGTTTAATTAATGAATATAATTGGAAACATTGTGGCAAATAAAGTAATTGCTAATCATGAGCAAGTGGTCCTTGTCTCCACAGTGTTTTAATATGCGTCAACAATTTTACCTTAAAATGCCTTTAACAGTTCTATGTCTTTCCATGAGTCATTTAAAGCAGCATATCAGTTACATAGTTTAAAGAATGATACGGGGAATGTCTATTCATCCCATATAATTGAACTCATTTCCCTAATATAGACATACCGTATTGAAATATCTTATACATGGGACTTTTGAAAATATTTGTCAAAAAGTAGTTTTCTCAGTCTTTATGCATAGTGTTTTCATCTTTGTCTCAAAATTATACATTGAGCCAGATCATGCAAAGCTAGCCAGTTGCCTTGCAAGATTGTTGTGTGGAGTACTTTTTCTAGAAAGTATGGGAGGAAATGTTAGGTGAACTGAAATTCCATTGAAAATAATATTAAGATGAAGACAATAAATCAACCATGGTAAGAGTCAGTTTCCAATTATATGTATTACAAGTACAAATAACTGACATTTGTAAAAAGAAATCAGAAATCTGTTCAATGCCTTCTAGTGTTGTTTTCCATTAACATCTCACAGTCTGTTACACTCCCGACCTTATAAAAAATAAAGCAGATATGTACTAATTACACTTAAATACATGATAAGTTTAGTTTTTGTTCAATACAGTATGTTTTTCAAATTCCTTTCTTGTTTGAGGACGGACAAAGCTTTTTTAATTGTTCTTGCTTTCAAACGACATAGGCTTTGACTATTAACATATTATGTATTACTAGTTTACAAATAACTGGCATTTGTAAAAAGAAATCAGAACATTATTCAATGCCTTCTACATGTAGTGTTGTTTTCCATCAACATCCCTAGAAATCTCACAGTCTGTACACTCCTGACCTTATCATCCTCGGTACCCAGGCTATTCATATCATATCATATAGTTTATGAATAGCCTGGGTACCCAGGATGGACCTTATACAAAATAAAACAGATATGTACTTATTACCCTTAAATACATGATAAGTTTAATTTTGTTCAATATGTTTTTCAAATTCCTTTCTAGTTCTGGGACTGACACAGCTTAATTAATTGATCTTGTTTTCACACAACTTGTGCTTTGCCTATTAACATATTATGTAATTTCAAACTTTACTTTATGTTTTTACTTTAAACATGAACATCAGTCTACATACCATGTACATTTATACTTATTCTTTCTTAATCCGTTTTAATAATTGAAAAAATGCAGCAAACTTTTAAAAATATATATATTAAGATGAGCGGCTTTGTATCATTGATGCATATGATATATGCATGGCGCAAGCAAAATGCTTGTTGTGAAGCCAATTGCAAAGTTAAACAAATGTTAAGTACGAAATTTATTGGGAGCGAAATAACCAATTTTATTGTTCCTATTGTTTTATATTATCATAGTTTGTTCTTTTCTAAATGTGTTTCAAGCCAAATAAACATCTTAAAGCACCATTATTTCATATTGTGAGGGTTTACTATAAAGCTTTAAATCATCTTTGAACGTTTTCAAATCGTGTCAAAATCAACGGTAGTGTTACGATCGTTCATCGTCGAATTTGAATAATAACCTAGCAAAGTGCTATGCATATTTTCCAAATAACATTAAATTGTGGAGAAGAAAGCAAAACATATTTTTTCCGTGTAAATAATATATTCTGAGTTTATCTAACTCAAAGGTCTCGATTTAACACAAATAGTTTGTGAATGTGCATTGTCAGTTTTCACTGGATTTGTGTTATCTCAAAGGATTTGGCAAATTCAATATTCCAATCATGACAGAATTTTGTTTACAATTTCCCCTTATTGACATGGCCGGTGATACAGTCACAGATCTCATTGTTTGTTAGGTTGTTCTGTTGTGATAAAGTAATAGCATATCATTTTGTCAAGTATTTTGATAAATGAAGAAGGAAACCCAAGATGATGAGGAAATTGGTTTATACCATAAACCTATAAATTTATCATTATTAAATAAATTAGCTGAACTAAAACATTTTGACGCCGCGTGGAAGAGCGGCGTCAGTATGGGATAGGTTTTAATTTTGTACCATGAGGTGACGTAATCGAAAAGGGAGCAACCAACATTGTTATTGTTAAGAAAACTCTGTTATATGTTTGAAAAAGAAAACCTTTATGAATAAATAAATTGTATAAAATGATTTAAGAAACAGCAAGATACAAAATACTTATGCCTTCTACCGTTATTACAAAACTTTAGACACATTTAATGGGTATTTAATAACTTTCCCCTAACTTCCTAGGCTACGCTTTTTTTATAGTTTGGTTTACGACCCGATTCATCAAAGCTCAGAAAAAAGTTTCTGGCGATGTTTTTGTCTATTTACAATATTGAGATTTTTTAAATAAATGGGTAATCTTTAAAAAATCATCGTTGATTCATTTTAATTACTACATATTACAGTATAATTCTAGAAACTGTAAAAAACAAAGTTAACCCAACTATGCCGTAACGTGAACCGTTCTATTATTTGTAAATGCAACATGTCATCGCTTGGCGATTTTGGTCATTCTTATTTAATAGACGACAAGGTGTCATCGGTTCCCATAGAGTAATTAAGTTGTCTCTGCTTCCTTCCGTTATGATTACCTCTTCTTTTTTTATTGAGTTCATCCGATTTATAAAATTCATTGGATTCGTACCCGGTTTTTCATGTTTCGTTCGAGATGAACGATTCGTACCATCTGGTTTTCGCTCTTTGCTCTTGGGGAACTGACTTGACCATTTTCTTTTGTTTATTTTTTTAGTTTTCTACTGGCATGTTCAAAACGATTAAAGTGACATTACAAGCAAACAAAATAGACTTATTAATTCTTGCTATATGTTGACTATACATGTGGACTTTCATAATGCTCAATCTTGATCATAAACATCTTCTTTAGAGGCAATAAATATTAATATATGTTAATATTTAAGCACCAATGTTTTTTTTTTTTATCTAATGGATCTAGTTAGAGGATTTAAAACAGTTTATTGGTAAAAAAACACTTGAGAAACTTCAGCTTGTATGACACATTATTGTTGCAGATGGTTTCAGGAAACTTGTCATTTCACGACTAAACTTTACATGCTGAATATCACATAGATCGTAGCATATACAACGTTTAATCCCTACGTCAATATTGACCCTTTCTGCTCTTGGTAACCTTTTTATATAGGCTATTGTAGCCAGGTGAGCAATATAGGCACATCTTGGCCTTCTTGTTTAAAATAAAGGGACATGTTGCCGTCTTGTTCGAAATATTTACATCCTGTCTGCTTGCACAGTTATTTAAATGTATATGTAGCTATATCCCTAATTGTTTTGAAAAAAAAATGATTTGGTATGAATAACTCAACCAAAATTATGAATCGAAAAATGGCCATAATTCTTAAACAAAACTTGACAGAGTTATGTACCCTTGTCAGTTGATGGAGGTAATGATGATAAATAAGTAATGTAGTCGTATAAGCTAAATCACTAATGGTTTTGAAAAAAAGTGGGGTGGTACGAAAAGCTTAACTTAACCACTATTCTAAGTCGAAAAAGGGCCATAATTCTTACCATAATCTTGACAGAGGTATGTACTCTTGTCTGTTGATGGAAGTAACGATGGTAAATAAGTGATGTAACTTTCAAAACAATATCTGTAATAGTTTTGAAAAAAAGCAAATTGTACAAAAAACTTAACCAAAATTCTAAGTAAAAAAAGAGCTATGATTCTTACAAAAACCTTGACAGATTTATGCACTCTTGTCTGTTGATGGAGTTTATGATGGTGAATAAGTGATGTAAGTTTCGAAGCCATATCTGTAATGGTTTTGAAAAAAAGTAAATTTGGTACAAAAAACTTAACCAAAATTCTATGTCGAAAAGGGCCCTATTTCTTACAAAAATCTTGACAGAGTTATGAACTCTTCTCTGTTGATAGAAGTAATAATGCTGAATAAGTGTTGTAAGTTTCGAAGCCATATCTCTAATGGTTTTGAAAAAAAGTGAATTGGTACAAAAAACTTAACCAAAATTCGAATTAAAAAAAGGGCCATAATTCTTACAAAAACTTTGACAGAGTTATGTTCTCTTGTCTTTTGATAGAGGTAACGATGGTGAATAAGTGTTGTTAGTTTCAAAGCAACATCTAAAAAGAAAGTATGACAATGTTATAAACTCAATCAACAATATGCTTACAAAAATACAGACAACTGACACTATTGTTTGTAGATACATGTACTTTCCTTCATAAAACAAATCTGTCACAGATGACTTCGAAAATCTCTAGGAAAAAATAGGAAACTCTATAAGTTGGAAGTATTATTTTGTAATAGAGTTTGAAACATTGTGACAAAAAGGGCAATTGCTTATTTTGCGCGAATTTCTTCATGTGTCACTTTTTTCCCCAAAAGCCGTCTGCTGCATTTGATTGGGGTTTAACGCCGTTTTTAACAATTTCTCAGTCATATCACGGCGGCCAGTTCACCTACTCATGCATTTCCTGGTTTTCTAACACCAGTACTCAACACAACAATTCTCCCAAGCAACTGGCTGCTTTTCCACATAGACTTAGCCCATTGGTGGAAGACGAATGACGCATGTCGCATTGACTTTTGTCAATCGTCGGAAAGAAAGTTGGCCGAGCCGGGATTCGAACTCACAACCCCTGGATTGACAGCCCACGTCGCTACCGACTGAGCTACAGGGGCTCGGCTTAAACAGTGGGAAAGGGAGGGTTAACTGGGTGTCTTTTATAGGCATGAAAGGAAAACTTAAATAATTCTAAATGTTTACACTATTTCAAATTCAATCATCCCTTTACTCTTTTCTTCAGATGTTTTCAAAAGGTATTCAGGTAGTTTATTGTTGGAATTTCATTTAAAGAACATGATGAACTATTGCAGACAATTATCATTTACCAGTATTCTATTCTCCAGAGGAACTAACAAAAATGATTGACATATTAAGTTTTTATTTCATTTGTGTAAGAATATAAGATGAAATGGGAAAGTTGGGCCTCGATGCATTAGAAACAGTGCACACATTGAGGAAAAGGCTGAGTTGGTTACTCTGTGCATACACACAGTTTTGACAAATCCCACTTAGATAAAATTCCTGTAGTTTTCATCTGAAGTGAAGACAACATTAAACTCAGTTTTCTTTAAAATTTAATTATCTAATTGAGTTGAAAAAATCTTGGCAAAGGAGGAGGAAAGTTTTAATCATTAGCAATTTCTCCTTTTAAAAATATTCTGCTGTAGAAGTTTGACAGGGTTAACAAAGTAACTATTACAGACTGTTAAAATACAAATTATATTCAATAATTTATTTTATTTTTCCAGTTCTTTTCATCTGGATTTATTGCAATCAATCTTAAAGAATTTAAATAAAAAGTCTAGCTAAAGGAAACCAACATGACTATAATTGCAACCAACAATTGAACATTTAGGAAAGGGTCAGATCTCAATACATAGAGAAACTAATCAAGTCAGTCTCCTTTAAACAGTGATAAGGTCGAGGTGTGTAATCTGATCAATCGGTGATCAGATTCCACATTTTCATCTGTACACAAGACTCTTTGGACTGTTCTGAATCTATGCTGTAGGCAAATGTGCTCACATAGTTTTTTTGCTTTTGTGTAATCAATGTTTAAGATCAAATCAGATTCCTTATCAATAATGTCTGCTGTATTTGAAACCGGTGTACTCCTTAGGTGGCCAACTGTCTCTTATTTTCTTTACTGCACATGAAGGATAAACCTTTCGGGCAACTCTTCAAAGGACATGCCAAACCCATCTTGAATATTGAAAATTTAAATTAAGGATCATTACAAAATAGAGTTGTGAACAGAGTGGCAAATAGGTGGAAATTGGTCATTATGAGCCATTTCTTCTTTTACCACCATGTTTTAAAGCTGAAGATGCCTTTGTAAGTGAGAAAGGGTTAAATTAACCACTGCTAATATTAAGTTTGCCTGTCCATTGGAAAATTTACAAGTTGACTTCCGTGAATACTGTGGTGTTGTTGTTGTTTGTTGGTGTCGTTTACCCTCGAGCTCGGCTGTATGGGGAGGAACGTTTTAAGTTTAGTAATACAACAGAAATAAATAGGAAAAAACATCACCCGAATCTTTTTTCTGAGCTTTGATGAATCGAGTCGTCAAAACAGTAAACCAAACAATTTAAAAAGCGTGGCCTAGTGAACTCCGTAAACCAACTCATAAAAAAATCTTAGCCTAGTTAGTTGGGGAACAGTTATTAAAAACAATTTAAATGTGTCTAAAGTTTTGTAATAACGGTAAACGATGTACATATTTTGTATCGTGTTGTTTCTTAAATCAGTTAATACAATTTATTCAACCATAAAGGCTGTTTTTTCAAACATATTACAGAGTTTTTCAATAATATGTGTTGGTTGCTCCCTTTTCGATTACGTCACCCCATGGTACACAATTAAAACCTATCCCATACTGACGCCGCGCTTCCACGCGACGTCAATAAACTGGTAACTGATCACACACAAAATATTGTTATGACCGATAGTTGTCCCTTTACCTCGTCCATCTATCGTCACGTTTACCCGATACACGTTCTCAGCCATGTTGTAAACATTTGCGGATGATTACAAAAATAGTGATTCGGTCATGTTATATTACACGTGTGAAATATAAAGAAATACGAAATGGGTATATTAGATCGGATGCAAGCATTGTCATGTGATAAAATGAAATAGTGTACTTAATATGTTTGTGAATGTGTATTGTGAAACTCTTGTGTCCAATGAAGACTCGTGTGCCCCTTTACATTCACACCGTCTCGCCAGAGCATTTACTGTACGTCTACATGCAATTCAGTCCATCTTTTAACAAAAACACTAAACGTGTAAACCCTCTATACTTACGCCCCATCTACCCCGCGAGAAAACCAACACTTAGGACTCTGCGTAAGGTATCGACCCGGATCAGCCTAAGCATGCCGCGCAGGCTTACCCGGATAGACACTTTTCACCTCTTGTGGATTTTCTGTTTCAGGAATCATTACTCTATACCTCTATCCCCTTGAGACGGAATGTGCCGGCCCGGATCAGTCTGCGCGGACTGCGCAGGCTGATCCTGATCGATACATTACGCAGAGGGTTTGTTCTCTCGTGGGACGGCTCATATCATCTCTTTGCGAAGTTATTTAGACGTTTAACAGCTACAAGCGACTGATTTTTTAACTGGGATTTAAATATGTTCAGGGCAAAGGTGTCTCATAAAAGGAAAATGACCTATTCAATATTGGTGAGCTATATAATAAACACACACTTCCCTTTAAAGTTTATGAGATATGAAGTTGTCAATTGAAAACCATGCAATTTTGGGCCGTACGGTTAATAAATATAACATTGCTATAAGCAATAGCGGTTTACTGTGTATCTCATCTTTTCAAGCCGTCGCTGTCCGCAAACAAAACTAGATCTATTTTCTTGTGGATTGTTTCAGATAATTTCCACAGAGCGACAACTGTGATAATCACACATCGTTCGATACTGGTAAAACTAGGTTCGGTGTATTTAGATTTCATACGAAATGTCTGCTTCATGAAAATTTAAGGCAATCTGTAACGCGTGCAGATCAACCTACACATGCCTGAAATATAATCTGAATCTGAACTATTCTTCGGAAAGAATAAATGTCGCGCCTCTATCCTCGCGTTGCAGACAGTTTCAACCTGTATGTACTTTCTTTCATAAGAAAGGTAAATTTAATGAATATGAATATAATATATCACAATATAAACATATTCAGACAGCGAAACCTTGGCATTTGTAAAATATGTGTTACAAAGCCACTCTTAAATTCTGAAAAACATATTCAATATTTTATATTTTTCTTGTTGTTTGTAATTTGTTCTCTGTGTTTTCGGTTGATTCTTTTGCACTGAATGGAAGTTGCAGTTCCCATTTATAACGGTGTAATATTTCGTCTTCCGGATAGCTTCTCATAGGGGATAATCTTAGAAATTAAATTTCATTATATTTTTTGAAAATCAAATGAATGTTATTATTTATATATACTAACAAAGATGTACGTATAACACATGTAGTGTGCGGTGTGAAGGAGGATGGCCGCGATATTCATATACCTTTTGGCAAATAAAGTTATATACTAAAAGATAAGAGCAAATAATTTGATATAACACTGAATTGGTGTGATATTAAAACACTCGAATGGGACGTTATCACATCTATAGACTCGTTATTTGAATTGGTTTTTAGACCTGCTAACGTCCCATTAAGTGTCATGTTGTTTATATCATATAAATTATATATATTTATTTTAGATAACTAACTTTAAGATAAGTGAAAAAGATAGAAGACGTCATATTATCATCGGAGGATTAGAACGGCTATTAAAAACACATTTAATCACGTCACGAGATTAATTTTTATATTGCATATGTGACCAGTGAAGACTCTGGTAAGCAGGTACATCCGCAATGTCTCAGCAGTGCTTTCACTCTCCGCAAGAATACAACACAATCATGTAACACGAAAGAAAGAAGACACTTAATATATCCCGTGTAATATTACTCCGATCTACATCTGTATAATAATTGAGCCGGCCCACGAGAAAACCACCATTATGGACTCTGTGTAATGTATCGACCAAGATAAACCTGCGCTGTCCGCGCAGGCTAATCTGGGCAGACACATTCCGTCTCAGGGGTATACAGGTATAGAGTAATGATTCCAGAGACAGAAAATCCACAGGAGTCAAAAAGTGTCTTTCCTGGTTAGCCTGCGCGGCATGCTAAGGGTGATCCGGATCGATACTTTACGCAGAGTCCACAATGATGATTTTCTCACGAGACGGCCTACACATTGATTATTGCCAAGCTACGCCCCTGCCAATGGCACTCCTCATTGACAGCTTCGACTGGGGATTAATCCAGGAGCGCCCCGTTTCAAAATACACAACGCCAATCACTCAGAGAGGCATAGATCCAATTTACTCCTGGCGCGGCTTTTGTCTTTGGAATTTGAACAACTTTAAGTTTCTCAATCACAGTTTATCATTTCAATATTGCCAGTCATTTTATTCAAATAAAGACTGAGATCATACTTTTCCTCGTGAAGCAATTATACCGAAGCATCTTTCAAGTTACTTATTTCAACGTGAAACAAACGCACAGATATCTTAGTTTGCAGATAAATATTTTTTTAGTAACGAAAATAAATAAAACTGTAAGAGACCCACCTTAAGTTACCGTGTTAATCCGCTTACCAGTCTAGAATAAAACTCATCTTGTCTGTATCTACCCATACCGTTTATGGGCAAGTTGATATTTTATTCACACATCAGTAATTCCTTTCATATTCTAACTATATAGCATACACACGTGAACACGTTAACTCTGTCATTTTAAAACAGGAGTGTACCTCAAGTAGTTTGAAAGCAAAAAAAAAAAACAGTACTTAACCACATGAAAAAATGGGAGAAAATGTTCGCAATATTTAATTTTTTCCCGTATGCAGACGCATTTTGACGCGTTTGCAACATACTGCGTTGGAATTCATGCTGGCAAAAGGAGATATTGCTAATGATGTAAAAGTTACAATTTTTTCACAATATTTTCAATTACATTCATTGAAGACTTCCTATACTTTTACCTAGATGTGTTTAAAGTCGTCTGCTATAGATTAACTTTATGTTGGGAAGAGTTTAATTGTATATATTGATATTAAAGAAGACATGTGTTGCAAGGCCGCTGTGAAGTATGTTTACGTTTGTGGCAAAAGGGTTTATGGTTTCTCAAGTTACAGATAATTATTTGTCAAATACCCTATTGCGTCATGTAAAATATACGCTCATACGTTCAATAAATAAGCTGAAGACTTTCTATACTTTAACCTAGATGTGTTCAAAGTCGTCTGCTATAGATTAACTTTATGTTGGGAAGAGTTTAATTGTATATAGTGATAGTATTAAAGAAGACATGTGGTGCAAGGCCGCTGTGAAGGATGTTTGTGTTTATGGCAAAAGGGTTTATGGTTTCTCAAGTTACAGACAACTATTTGTCAAATACCCTATTGCGTCATGTAAATTATACGCTCATACGTTCAATAAATAAGCGGAAGACTTCCTATACTTCAACCTAGATGTGTTCAAAGTCGTCTGCTATAGACGAACTTGATGTTGGAAAGAGTTCAATTGTGTATATTGATATTAAAGAAGAAGGCCGCTGTGGAGAAATTTTGTGTTTGTATGTAACATAAACGTTCATATGTTATGACTCATTATTTTGACAATAGTTAGTTACATATATTTTAAATTGATCATATATTTGAATGATAAAAATGATGTAGTTATTTGATATCGATCCTATTTGAATGATCAAAATGGTGTAGTTATTTGATATCGATCCTATTTGAATGATCAAAATGGTGTAGTTATTTGATATCGATCCTATTTGAATGATCAAAATGGTGTAGTTATTTGATATCGATCCTATTTGAATGATCAAAATGGTGTAGTTATTTGATATCGATCCTATTTGAATGATCAAAATGGTGTAGTTATTTGATATCGATCATATTTGAATGATCAAAATGGTGTAGTTATTTGATATCGATCCTATTTGAATGATCAAAATGGTGTAGTTATTTGATATCGATCCTATTTGAATGATCAAAATGGTGTAGTTATTTGATATCGATCCTATTTAAATGATCAAAATGGTGTAGTTATTTGATATCGATCCTATTTGAATGATCAAAATGGTGTAGTTATTTGATATCGATCATATTTGAATGATCAAAATGGTGTAGTTATTTGATATCAATCCTATTTGAATGATCAAAATACATTTCAGCGACTTAATATCAGCATTTACATTGTTTTCCTTCGTTACGTGTGCAAATAAAGATATTAACACTGAGACTGACTAGATGATATGATACGAATCAGTACATAAAGCATGGTACAAGTTTACTTTTGTGAACAAAATAGATGCAGATCAGACTGTGTTTCCCCACAGTCTGATCAAGACCTACACTGTTAAACTACAACCTAAACACGCTTGTTAGAAGAGTCTGTCAACGTGTGTAGATTCCGATATTTCTGTGCAGATGGACAGGTTGAACTGAGCACTGCTCAGAAATGCTCATGTGTACATTGTCTCATGCACTGGCTCATTACAGTACTATGGTCGGTCATAGAAACAAACAAAATAAATGTTTTAATTCTTTCTTCTGTGTACATTCTTGTGTCAATTAGTCATATTTGTATAATTTACAACCATAGGTGTGCCCAAATTTAATTTTATAAAATGCACGTGAAACCAGATGATTTCTAACACAGAATATTACGCGCATTTCCACGTCTATTGATTTAAGCAAATCCAGACCAGCAAGCGCTCACACGTAAATCTGATTAGGTGTTGCATGGTTTGAAGAAACTTCTGTAAAGCTGTAATCATTTGGGACCTTAGGATGGATAAGCAAACAAGTATACTTTCTACACAGTCATGAGATAATTACGTTAAGGTTGGTATTCGCAGTGCACTTCTCATTGATATGTATTATTGCAGTCGTACTTTTTGGGAAAAAATAGATACATGTAAAGAGCAAATAGTTGTACATATATGTTGATAGTTATGCCATATGTTCACTTAAGAAAACGACCACAATGTTGCGCGAAATCCGAGAAAGAAAGTCATAGTAATGTAAATCTTAACACGTTCTTTTTCGATAAAGAAACATTATCACATACAAAAGCTCGGTATAAAGTGTTTTTGAACCACTTTAAACAAAAGTTAAAAGGTTTGAATAAAAACATGATTTCGTATTTCGTTTGAGCAAACAAACCTTATTATGACGTTAGACTACTTTAATTATAACTGTAAATGAACGTAAACATGCAAATTATATTTGAGAAGGAGCGGGTTGTTGTCGCATATGTAGAGATTCGGTGAATACGCCTGTATCTAGCATAGCCCCAATATACATGGATATTCCTTCGAGAAATAAATTCTAGAAGAGCTCCGGTATTGTTGTTCTTAAATTATGACAATTATAATACATTCATAAGTATGACCACGCATTACTAAATTTTGGAGTTATTATCTGGTTGCATTTCATGTCGATTAGTGGACAACTTCTGGGTGATTTGTTTTAACATTTGTTTAAAGTATATTCATACATTATGTAAAAGCCTGGTGTTTATTTCTTTATTATAATGATACCACAGCACCTGTTTTGCAATTTGAATAGCAAATGAAACTGTATATTTAACTGGTGAATGTACGTATATGTTTTTGTTTATTATAAGTTATTGGGTTTGTTACTTACCCAGTACGGAAATATAGGGGGTCTGTAGGATGAATAGGGTGCGAGCTAGTCCCTCTATTCATCAAATAGACCCCCTATATTTCCGTAGTGGGTCAGTAACAAACCCAATATTGTATTTATTTCGTCGACCACTTTAAACTGAACTATACTGTAACTTGTCGATATGTGTTGGTAACATAATATGACGTCATGAGTAAAAAGATCTATCAATATTGATTAAAGAATTGGAATAGATATATTTTTCAAAAAATACACCGGTTCAACATGAACACATTTATTTCAATTCATTTCATTTCTTTCTGTGTAACTGGTAATATTTGAGAGCCACTTTACGAAAACCAACCTTTGAACTGACGTTTTTACTTTACTCACTCCCTATGGAATTTACTCACCCCCTATAGAAATATAGGGGTTCTGCACGTGACACACTTTAACCAATGAAATTGCTAGAATTTCGTGGGAGGCGAAATAAATTAGCATAGCAATATGATATAGACACATATCCGTATCAACCGTATATTTGCATAATTGTTTCATTTGTTTATATAAAGATATATATATCTATTTATGTTTCTATATTCACAATCAATCACTTCCAAACGAATTAAAGCTGTTGAATCTTTGCTCGAAAAGGTTTCCTATGTAGGGAGTCATTACATAAACATTTCATCGTCTTTCCTTGACTTTCAATTGCTAAACATTGCACCTAATTGTTGGTATGTGTTATGTGCATGCATGTACAAAACTACGCGTGCATGTACGCATGTTTATACATACACATACTAGCAGTTACAATTGCACACCACGATAAAAACACAAATCACATCATTAGCTTACATTCTTTTATCCACCTACCCACCCAATCATCAATGTATACTACCATTGAAAATATGTATACATGTTATGATATGAAATACTATGTTTCTGTTTCATCTTTTGTCATTGTTGTATAATAGTCTATGTTTCTTGTATGTTGTATACATATAGTACTCACCATATGTGGAGGCAATAAAGAATTATTACTTACTACTTACCTTAACTGG
This sequence comes from Serripes groenlandicus, assembly GCA_031761405.1. Lineage (NCBI taxonomy): Eukaryota > Metazoa > Mollusca > Bivalvia > Cardiida > Cardiidae > Serripes > Serripes groenlandicus. Next base: position 47,364,298 of record JASEVX010000006.1, read on the forward strand.
TGCCGAGCCCCGGTAACTCAGTCGGTAGCGACGCGGGCTGTCAATCCAGGGTTTGTGAGTTCGAATCCCGGCTTGACCAACTTTCTTTCCGACGATTGACATAGGTCAATGCGACATGCGTCCTTCGTCTTCCACCAATGGGCTACGTCTATGTGGAAAAACAGCCAGTTGCTTGGGAAGATTGTTGTGTGGAATACTGGTGTGAGAAAACCAGGAAATGCATGAGTAGGTGAACTGGCAGCCGTGATATAACTGAGAAATTGTTAAAAACGGCGTTAAACCCCAATCCATCAATTACCTTAACTGGTTCGTGAATGTGTTCAATCCATTAGACGAAAACGAGACAGTACAACCGGATACGCCATCCTCTTTCCTCATCCTTTTCAGTTTCAGCATCTGCAGTGCTCAGTTAGCACTAAAGATATGAGCCGTTCCACAAGAAAACCAACATTATAGACTCTGCGTAATGTATCGACCCAGATCAGCCTGCGCAGTCCGGTGTGGTATTTGATGTATTTTCGTTCAATTTGTTTTAATGTGCATGTGTTTTCGATAAATAGAAAGTGCACATTGATATGTATGGCTCAATACGTGAATGAATAACTGAGCCTTTCCACGAGAAAACTAACATTGTGAACTCTGCGTAAAGTATTGATCCGGATCCGCCTAAGCATGCCGAGCAGGCTAATCTGGGCCGACACATTCCGTCTCAAGGGGATAAGGGTATAGAATAATGACTCCTGAAGAGAAAATCCACAGGAGGCGAAAAGTGTCTCTCACGCTAAGGCTGATCCGGGTCTATACATGATTTGGCTAGAAACGTGAGACAATAAACAAATACATGAGATGTCCTTTGGAAGATTAATTGAAAAATGATGAAACATGCTTAACTACTTAGTAAATTGCAACTGGACCTATTCTATCAGTTAATTTCAAATAGCTTTCTATATATAGTAACTTAATCGAACTTTAAACAATTAAAATAAATAAGTCCATGTATTATATATTGAATTATCAAGGTCCTGGTGTCATTGTCATCCCTTTGTGTTGACAGCAGTCCACTCGATATGTGACCTTTTGAAAGCATCGCACTATGCACTAGCCCTACTGCAGGTGTGGCAGAAAGCTATAGATCGGGCTGGTCACCGGAAAGTTTTTAAATTTCGTTCTAGATTGGCAGCTTAACAGATTCACAACTACAGCGTATACTTATGAAAGAGTACTGGCTGCTGATGGAATCCATCCCGTTCAAGGACCATGTGCTTAACCTGCTATTATACATGCTTTGCATTTTTTAGTCACAGACTAAAAGCACAATAATTGAGCCGTTCCGCGAGAAAACCAACAGTGTGGACTCTGCGTAAAGTATCGTCCCGGATCAGCCTTAGCATGCCGCGAAGGCTTACCCGAATAGACACGTTTCGCCTCATGTGGATTTACTATTTTAGGAATCATTACTCTATACTTCTATCCCCCTTAGACGGAATGTGTAGACCCGGATCAGTCTGCGCGGACTGCCCATGTTGATCTGGGTCGATACATTACGCAGATGCCATGATGTTGGTTTTTCTCGTGGGACGGCTCATATATTTTGTCTCACAAAAAACTCGGCAATGTGGGTAAAGATCAAACAAGAATATGCAATCTTCGTTGAACCGGAAGCAGTAAAAGCGAATTTGAACTATTGAAATTTCAGAAAGCACTTGCATCGGTCTAAGAAGACTAAAAACGTCATACGCAGAAATATGGCAGAGCTGTGTCTGACCTAACTGGCGTTGTTGCTTGTCCATCGGAATCGACCTAAACGATTTCGATGCAGTGGGTCATAGACGTATTGCAATAGTATTTGGCAATATCAGATAACGGGAAAACGTCTCAGACGATGAGTAAACTGACATAAAGATACTAACTCTACATCTTTCCTTAAACAGAGAGGGAACGTATAACGAGGTACAGTGTTCGCAATTATTAAATGAAAACTAAAACAACTGAACTATTTAAAAAAAAAACATATGGGGGGAAAACGAAAGAAAAACTGTGCCGGCGAAAACATCGCCGCCTGATGAGACATGTACATAGTTAGATACCGAAGACATTTCAAGATAAATATTATTCTCAGAAGGTCGAACATATGTCAGAAGTTACCATGGATCTATATTTAAGAAAATGTCTCGTTACCTCACCGAAGTAAGGGGAACATCCCTCTATCACTCGGTGTGCATAATTCAAATCTGGCTACGTCCCGGAAAAGGGGCCCGTTAGAGATATATTTACGTATTGAAAATATTAACTACGAATCTATTGGTGATTAGCTTTTGCTTAGTTGTATATGTCAGCCCCATACATGAGCCGTCCCGCGAGAAAACCAACATTATGGCCTCTACGAAATGACTGATCTGCGCAGACTAATCCGGGTCGACACATTCCGTCTCAGAGGGATAGAGGTATAGAATAATGATTCCTGAAAGAGAAAAACCACAGGAGGCGAACAGTGTCTGCCCGGGATCGCCTGTGCGGCATGCTTTTGCTGATCCGGGCCGAGTCCACAGTGTTCGTTTTCTCGCGGAAAGGCATCAACCGCTGTAGTTTGACCCTGTAAAGGTAACGTTTTTAGTGTTTGTCTCGTACATTCAACATTAACGTAGTCATAGCGTCAAACAAGAGCAAGTGAATTTCTACTCTAAACTCACTTATAAATATATCATAAACATATTGGAAATGATTTACTGATGTACATTTATTTGAATAGAATTTAGATCATACAAATATCCTATTTCTTGTTTATGATGAAATATATTATACGAAAAAAAACCATGAATGGGTTTTTTCGCTTATAGGTAACAGGTGTGAGATTTTTTTATTTTTTTTTCAATAACCCATGAAGCTTTCTGAAATGAAACTGGAAAAATCCATGGGGGCCGCCATTTTGGATATGTATAAAAAGCAGACGTAAAACACAGATTGAAAATTATTGTTGTTTTTTTAATCGGTATTTTGGGTATGTATAAAATGAGCAGAAAAACACGGATTGAAGATTATTGTCGTCTTTTTAATATTTTTTTTTAAAATCGATATTTAAGATCATTAAAGTGCTGTGTTATGTGGGAATTAACATGTGTACGAAAAGTTAAAAATAAATGGAAATCTGTAAGAAATATGTTTTCCCGTTGGTCAAAAAAAAAAAAAAAAAAAAGCATTAGCCTTCTACGTCCGAAACTAAATTTTGACTGTATCGTAGCCAAAGAAGGACGTGACGTCATTTACGTTACACTTCATCTTGGCGTAACGTCAATGGATCGACGTCGTTTCCCGCAAAAAAATGGTTTCAACATGAAAGACCCCAACTTCCTATACATGAGCTATTGACTCACTCATTCAAAGTATAATTATTTATCAAACATTGTGGCAAAAGGATAACTTCCTCATAAGGAGCAATTGTTCTTGTGGCGGCAATCTTTTCCTAATTCGTCTGTTGCATAGGCCCCAGAAACCGTCTCTAATAGGGAAAGGGTTTAGCAGAAATGTGACCCCTTACATAATTTGTTCCAGTCATATTGACTGGTTGAAAAAGGCAGTCGCCTGGTGGCATCAGAAAAGGCTGATCTATTTGCTTCTTTACCATAATGCAGGTGATCGATTAAGGATCATCTTGGCCCTCATGTTTTAACCTCGTTCATTATAAATGTATTCCTTGATTTTCTGAAAGTCTTTACTTTATTATTTTCTGTTCGTAATAATAGACGACAGCAATACGAATTGCAAATATGTTTTGATAATGCAAGACACATGACATTAACATTATGATTGTCTAGTCAATTACTTATAAATCCTTTTGTATGGCCAAAGTATGCTCTTTACTTTTTGTTTATAATTATCTTGCGTTTTTTTCGTAAATAGGTAGCACCTATAGATATATTAAAGACACATTACATTTGTTTACTGCTTTTGAATAGCGTATGTATATCATATTTCGTAAAAACTATTCTTTATAGGTTCTCAACACGCATGCGGATGTGATCATATAAACGGGGGCATAAAGTGTTCACTAAATAAAAAAGACTACTGAATACTCTACAGCACTGGATTGATTGGGGTTTAACGCCGTTTCTAATGTTTTTTCATTCATATCATGGCGGCCAGTTCACCTATTCATGTGTTTTCTGGCTTTCTCACACCAATTATCCACACAGCAATCTTTCCAAGCAACTTGCTGCTTTTCCACATAGACCGTTAGCCCATTGGTGGAAGACGAACGAGGCTTGCCACAATGACTTTTGTCAAACGTCGGAAAGAATGTTGGCCGAGCTGGGGTTCGAACTCACAACCACTGGATTGACAGCCCGCGTCGCTACCGACTGAGCTACTGGGGCTTGGCGCTACAGCAGACAACAGACCACGAGAATTTGTCAAGTAGAACGAGTTTCCTTCATCCATACTTACAAAATATTTTAATTCCATTCATGTAATGCACCGTGGATTGTAAAGACAATATCGCTGTCTTGGTGCATGTTTAAAAAGAGTCTCAGGGTTGCCTCTATCGTTGACAGCCGCTTTAGTTCGAATGTTTTTGTCGAAAGGTTTGCTCTTCAAAACGTTACAATTATGGAAACACACACAGTATATTATATAATATATCGATGTTTCCAACACGCTTTGAACAGACGCTCAAAGAAAATAATGTTCAATAATAATAATTCTCCTGTTTACAGTTTACGCTGCAAAGCACATTATTTTTATAGTTTTAAACTGTCAACAAAGACATACACCATCATACGATATGAAGAATTTTTTTTTTTTTCTATAAGACGGAATCAGGATCATTTTTCTAAAATGAAAACATGGGCAAAACATAAGCACCAATAGATCCATATGAATATATTTCTAAAAAGTGAATAGAACACTTATGTGACCATTTGAGGAGGAGCAGATTTCGGTAAAGGTACACTAGTAATTTGATGAAATTGAACACAAGGGAGAAATCTGTATTTTGCTTCACTTTTCACCAAGTGTATATCATAATATCACAATACGCAGATCGACCCTAAATTAGAGCCCGGTCTTATTTAAAACCGACTCTACAAGTAAATACAAGAAGAATTTTGATGCAATGCATCAAAGACGCCGCGCATGATTTTGAAGCATGACTTAAAGGAAGCAGATGCATTACAGTACATTTAAATAACCTGTGCAAGCAGACAGGATGTAATTATTTCGAACAAGAAGGCCAAATGTCCCTTTATGTTAAACAAGAAGGCCAAGATGTGCCTATATTGCTCACCTGGTTACCATAGCCTATATAAAAAGGTTACCAAGAGCAGAAAGGGTCAATATTGACGTAGGGATTAAACGTTTTATATACTACGATCTATGTGATATTCAGCATGTGAAGTTTAGTCGTGAAATGACAAGTTTAGTCCTGAAACCATTTGGTTTCCGTTTTGCTTAAATTCACTGCAACTATAATGTGTCATACAAGCTGAAGTTTCTCAAGTGTTTTTTTTTTACCAATAAACTGTTTTAAATCCTCTAACTAGATCCATTAGATAAAAAACAAACATACGTGATTAAATATTAACATATATTAAGGTTTATTGCCTCTAGTTATAAGTTAAGTGTGACACAAGCTTTGGAAGGAGAAAGGGATGGGGGGTCTATTCTCCTTCAAGTTTAGCAGAAGTATGATAGCAAAAGCGGGAGTATATAAACAAAAAATGCGAAGTAATTAAAAAAAGAAGAAGATATTTATAATCAAGATTGAGCATTATGAAAGTTCACATGTATAGTCAACATATAGCAAGAACTATTAAGTCTGTTTTGTTTGTTTGCAATGTCACTTTAATTGTTTTGAACATGCCAGTAGAAAACTGAAAAATAAACAAAAGAAACTGGTCAAGTCAGTTCCCCAAGAGCAAAGAGCGAAAACCAGTTGGTACGAATCGTTCATCTCGAATGAAACATGAAAAACCGGGTACGAATCCAATGAATTTTAGATATCGGATGAAATCGTGAAAACAGCGAAGTATTCATAACGGAAGGAAGCAGAGACAACTTAATTACTCTATGGGAACCGGTGACACCTTGTCGTCTATTCAATAAGAATGACCCAAATCGCCAAGCGATGACATGCTGCATTTACAAATAATAGAATGGGTCACGTTACGGCCCTGCCTATTGCATCGTTGGGTTAACGTTGTTTTTACAGTTTCTAGAATTATACTGTTATATGTAGTAATTTAAATGAATCATCATTGATTTATTAAAGATTACCCATTTATTTAAAAATCTCAATATTGTAAATAGGCAAAAACATCGCCTGAAACTTTTTTTGAGCTTTGATGAATCGGGTCGTAAACCAAACTATTAAAAGAACGTAGCCTAGAGAGTTATGGGAAAGTTATTAAATACCCATTAGATGTGTCTAAAATTTTGTAATAACAGTAGAAGACATGCCTATTTTCAGTATTTTGTATCTTTTTGTGTCTTAAATCATTTTATACAATTTATTGATTCATAAAGGTTTTTTTTTTTCAAACAATCAACAGAGGTTTTTTTTAACAATAATAACATTGGTTTCTCCCTTTTCGATTACGTCACCCCATGGTACAAAATTAAAACCTATCTCATACTGACGCCGCACTTCCACGCGGCGTCAATGAGCGGTGCTATCATACTGTCGGTCAAACTAGTTGACGTTTGGAGAAAGACATGCATGCTTAACCCTTCCCCTCATACGGCAATTCTGCAGCAGACGACTTTGAACGTAATTTGTCAAAAAATAGAAAATCTCCATAGTTGAATGGATAACCTATGACAAAAAGTGGAAAACATTGTGGCAAAAGGAGAAATTGCACGTTTTGTGCAATTTCTTCTTTTGTCACTATGTTTTCAAAAAGCCGTCTGCTGCAGAGGCGTCAGAAAGCGTCTATATGAGGGACAGGGTTTATGATCCAAATAGATACAACTTTACAGACGGTTCTTTAAACATTTTTTAAGACAAATTGGCGAAAAGTGCAGAGCAAGCTGATCAGCTTCTACACTGGTCGGAAAAGCCAACCGTTAGCTCATATATGATATTTTTGTCGTAATAACTATTCGTTTTCAAAACCTCAGAAGGACGATTTCCGTATGGCGGAGCGCATTAGATCCTATTTTACTTGAACTATGGTAGTTAAATGTGACAAGCCGGTATCAGATAATAGATATGTATACGTTATTTTAGCTTGCTATTCGAAAGGTTTTGTGTTGGACTCTAATTCCAATCTGCCAGTATCGTATGACAGACTTCGTCTAGGGCATTTGAAAAGGTTAGCTATTAAATTGGTATATCTGCTGATCCTTTTTTCTTTTTATATCATAGTCTATTCTCAAAGAAAATTCACTGCTCCTTAGCATCCGTTTCAATGAAATGGTTGGCCGCCACAGTGATTTAGTGGTAGAGATTTTAGTGGTAGAGCGTTTAGTGGTAGAGCGTTTAGTGGTAGAGATTTTAGTGGTAGAGCGTTTAGTGGTAGAGCGTTTAGTGGTAGAGCGTTTAGTGGTAGAGATTTTAGTGGTAGAGCGTTTAGTGGTAGAGCGTTAAGTGGTAGAGATTTTAGTGGTAGAGATTTTAGTGGTAGAGCGTTTAGTGGTAGAGCGTTTAGTGGTAGAGCTTAGTGGTAGAGCGTTTAGTGGTAGAGCGTTTAGTGGTAGAGCGTTTAGTGGTAGAGCGTTTAGTGGTAGAGCGTTTAGTGGTAGAGATTTTAGTGGTAGAGCGTTTAGTGGTAGAGATTTTAGTGGTAGAGATTTTAGTGGTAGAGCGTTTAGTGGTAGAGCGTTTAGTGGTAGAGATTTTAGTGGTAGAGCGTTTACCTCGGGTGTGAGAGTTCGCGGCTTCGATCCTCGTCCGGGCTCATACCAAATACGTACTGATTATTGCTTTCCCTGATTTGCGTTCATGAGTGTGGGGTAAGCATAACGACTGACTCGCTGGTGTCTGGATACTTGGACCAGTAGTACTAATTAGTTACCCAGGGAATTGTAATACCTGTTAAAGTGTTGAAAGCGGCGTGAAACGGCTTAAAAACAAAACAAAACCATTTTTTCCTTTTTCAATGGTACATGAATATTTTGCACGAAATGCCCTTATAAAATGTAGACTACCTTTAACATATAAGATAATATATATCCATTAGAATACATGTGTCCATATAATAGACCAACGTATACCCTGGTAAAGAAAAATATTGACTACTCTACAGTCGACAAGAGAACATAATCATAAAATGAGAATTGGTCAAGTAGAACGATTTTGAATTTTCACTTCATTTTCTCTGTTAAAGCCCAAAAGTGTAAATCCATTCATGTAATTCATCGATTATTTGTGTATACGATGATATTAACCCGGATTTGGTTTGTAGGGTTTCCGTTGCATGTATTGGTCTCGTGTTCGATCCCCGACCGGCTCATATCAAATACTTGTAAAATAGTAGTCCTGGCGTTTCTTCCATTGTGTTCCGGGTTATTACGACTGACTACAGTGTAGCTTAGGTATTGTTACGACAAACTAGCTTAGGTATTGTTATGACTGACTAGCTTAGGTAATGTTACGCCTGACTCGCTTAGGTATTGTTACGACTGACTAGCTTAGGTATTGTTACGCCTGACTCGCTTAGGTATTGTTACGACTAATTAGCTAAGGTATTGTTACAACTAACTATCTAAGAAGCTAAGGTATTGTTACGACTTACTAGCTTAGGTATTGTTACGACTAACTAGCCAATGTAGTTTTACGACTAACCAGCTTAGGTATTGTTACGACTAACAAGCTTAGGTATTGTTACGATACAGCTTAGGTATTGATACGACTAACTAGCTTAGGTATTCTTACGATTAACTAGCTTAGGTATTGTTACGACTAACTAGCTTAGGTAGTGTTACGACTAACTAGCTAAGGTATTGTTACGACTAACTAGCTTAGGTATTGTTACGAATGACTAGCTTAGGTATTGTTACGACTAACTAGCTTAGGTATTGTTACAACTAACTAGCTGAGGTATTGTTACGACTGACTCGCTGGTGTCAGGATAAAGGGATTAGTAGTTCTGGTAACTAACACAGAACATATCTTTATTGTTACGACTAACTTGCTGGTGTCAGGATAAAGGGACCAGTAGTACTGGTAACTAACACAGGAAATATCTTTATTGTTACGACTGACTCGCTGGTGTCAGGATATAGGGACCAGTAGTACTGGTAACTAACACAGAACATATCTTTATTGTTACGACTAACTTGCTGGTGTCAGGATAAAGGGACCAGTAGTACTGGTAACTAACACAGGAAATATCTTTATTGTTACGACTGACTCGCTGGTGTCAGGATAAAGGGACCAGTAGTACTGGTAACTAACACAGAACATATCTTTATTGTTACGACTAACTTGCTGGTGTCAGGATAAAGGGACCAGTAGTACTGGTAACTAACACAGGAAATATCTTTATTGTTACGACTAACTTGCTGGTGTCAGGATAAAGGGACCAGTAGTACTGGTAACTAACACAGGAAATATCTTTATTGTTACGACTGAATCGCTGCTGTCAGGATAAAGGGACCAGTAGTACTGGTAACTAACACAGGAAATATCTTTATTGTTACGACTGAATCGCTGCTGTCAGGATAAAGGGACCAGTAGTACTGGTAACTCACACAGGAAATATCTGTATTGTTACGACTGAATCGCTGCCGTCAGGTTAAAGGGACCAGTAGTACTGGTAACTAACACAGGAAACATCTGTACTGTTACGACTGAATCGCTGCTGTCAGGATAAAGGGACCAGTAGTACTGGTAACTAAGACAGGAAATATCTGTACTGTTACGAGTGACTCGCTTGTGTCAGGATAAAGGGACCACTAGTACTGGTAACTAACACAGGAAACATCTGTACTGTTACGACTGAATCGCTGCTGTCAGGATAAAGGGACCAGTAGTACTGGTAACTAACACAGGAAATGTCTTTTATTGTTACGAGTGACTCGCTGGTGTCAGGATAAAGGGACCAGTAGTACTGGTAACTAACAAATGAAATATCTGTATTGTTACGACTAACTAGCTTATGTAGTGTTACGACTAACTAGCTAAGGTATTGTTACGACTAACTAGCTTAGGTATTGTTACGTCTAACTAACTTAGGTAATGTTCGACTAACTGGCTTAGATATTGCTACGACTAACTAGCTTAGGTTTTGTTACGCCTGACTCGCTGGTGTCAGGATAAAGGGACCAGTAGTACTGGTAACTAATACAGGACATATCTGTATTGTTACGACTGAATCGCTGCTGTCAGGATAAAGGGACCAGTAGTACTGGTAACTAATACAGGACATATCTGTATTGTTACGACTGAATCGCTGCTGTCAGGATAAAGGGACCAGTAGTACTGGTAACTAAAACAGGAAATATCTGTAATGTTACGACTGACTCGCTGATGTCAGAATAAAGGGACCAGTAGTACTGGTAACTAACACAGGAAATATCTTTTATTGTAACTAACACATGACATATCTGTATTGTTACGGCTGACTCGCTGGTGTCAGGATAAAGGGACCAGTAATACTGGTAACTAACACAGGAAATATCTGTATTTTTTGTTTACATACAAATCACGAGGTGTTTGTTAATTGATATGTATCAGGTTGAAATAATGATAACTTGATATTACCAAACTTAGTGCTTTATGGAACTGATTCCCATTTGGTCAATCGATAAAGTGTATACTTGTTGTGTGCCTGTGTGCTATCAGTGATAGACTGGACTACACATCTACTCTATTCTCAAAGAATATTCATAGCATCCCCAGTCTCCAGTCCATTTAAACAAGAATATTCGTAAGGATAACCTTCAGACGGGTGTAGCGTCAAGGGCATTTTCGTTTAATTTAAACAGCAAACGTAACGATCAATTGCTACAATTATTTCCTGATTAGAAATATGGTCAAAAGATACGCACCGCTAGAGACATATAAATATGTTTCTAGAAATGAATAAAGCACGTATGTGACCATTGGATGAGCAAGCTTCGATTAAGGTGCATTGATGTACGTAACGGTGTATATAATATGTGGAATAACATTCCAGGGCGCTGAATTAATTAACCGATATCTTTAAAAACCAAGCGACCACCACGGTGGTGTTTTGGTAGACCGTCCGTCTCGGTCGGGTCATATCAAAGACTTTAAAAATGGTAGTAATGGCTGCCCTCCGTGGCATTCGGAGTTGAGGGGTTAACAGTACGACTGATTGGCTGGTGTCAGAAAATTGGACCAGTAGTAATGGTAACTCACCCAGGAATCGCTGAGATATTACTTAAATATTGTTGAAAGCGACACCAAACAATCAATCACTGGACAGGCGTGTGAATGACATAACAAGGGCTAGATGTGCTTACGCTCTCTATATTGACACATACATTCTCACGCGTAGGTATTTTATGTTTCGAATGTGATGCTTAACTCTTTCAGCGCCAAAGGCAATATTGAGCTTTTTGCAAACAATACAGATTCAGGTGAGTCAGCTCGTAACGAGCTGTCTCACCTGAAATCTGCATTGTTTGGCAGTGAGTTATACAAATATTCCAAAAATCCTATAACATGAAAATAGAGTCGTCCTGAACATGGAATAGTCTACTTTAAACAATTATTTTCATAAAGATAATGTCGTTAATAGTCTGCATTCTAACTGTAGTATTTCAATGAAAGTGAACACAAGGGGAAAAATATGTATGGAGCTTCATTTTTGTCCAGACGTAGATCATAAAACTTTTCACAACATTTGCGTATGTGTTATAACCACCGATATATGATCCTGGTCTATCTAAATGAAACACTTTTATGCTCGACCGCACCACTCGAAAACCGATATTAAGAAACCTACCATATTGAAAAAGAGCCACGTCTATCGCTTTGGGGTTTTAATGAGTGTGTGTACATTAATTGCCGAGAAGGCGAACCTATGCACCCATACAATTCTCGACATTTCCTGGCCTTGTACTGGTTTGTTTACCCAGGGATCATGAATATGTGAACGGTCGCCGTGATATAACTGAAATAATGTTGAAAACGGCGATAAACCCCAATATACAGACAATGAATAGAACAGGTTAATCTGTTTTATAAACATTCGAAAGATGCACATTAGTTTATATTTATGCAAGGCAATCAACACTAGTTCTGGGTTAACAATTCGCGAAATCCGAAAGCACACTTCATTTTGAGACTGGAATCTAGACTAGTGTTTTACAATGTCGGCATTGAATTACTTCACATCTGTCTTTCTATATTAGCTCTCCGTTTATGAACACCATCTCGGGGTCAAAGAGATGTTTTGGTAGTTGCAGATCGTATATAATGTCAATGAAAGTGGATGAACTTTTTTTAAATAATGAATGGACTGTTGCCAGCTAATACCCATGTTGTACCCTTACTTCGAACCGCCAAATAGTTCTTGTCTAAAAATAAAAATGCGGTAACCTGTGGAAATATCAGCCGGAAAATGGATTTGATTCGACATCACTTACCCAAAAGTAAGAAATCGAAAGAAATGTTATGTTAAAATATATGAATTACAGGATTAACAAAATGTATTTCAACGATGTCAACATGACTTAATCACGCGCAACATGCATGGACAAATTAAAGCAGTATGTGCATACTTTCTTCATGTGTCACTCACACACTGAACAAATTAAATTATTATCTGCGTACTTTACGCAGTTGTAATTATGATTGCGATTTCAAAATTGAAATTGAACTGATGACTTTACATTTGAAAGGGGAGAGTGCTGTGTATATTGTCTTAACTAATTAACTTATGAATGAAAGTGTATCCACACACAGCCACGCCTCTTAGTGCAACATATTTCTATATAACCCATGTATGCCATAATAATCTTCGTAGTATTGAATATTTTGCTAAGCTATATGGTTGTTTCTTCATTTGATGTTATACACATTCACAAAAAATGTGTCGACGAGGTTGGGATTTTGTACCGCTATAAATGATAATGATTATGTTAATTGTGGTCATCGTGGACATTGGAATTTAATGGCTAATCACAATTGAAACAAATTAAAGCAGTATGTGCATACGTTCATCAGGTGTATTATGATTGCGATTTCAAAATTGAATTTGAATTGATGAATTTACATTTGAAGTGGGAGAGTATTGTGTATATTGTCTTAACAAATGAACTCATGAATGAAAGTGTATCCACTCAAAGCAACGCCTTTTAGTGTAACATATTTCTATATGACCCATGCATTTCATGTTAATCTTTGTAGTTTTAAATATTATACTGAGCTATTCAGCTGTTCCTTCATTTAATGTTGAACACATTCACAACACCACCCTTGCGTTTATAATTTCAAAATTTCTTTCGCATCGTGTTGCAATATCGCTAGGATGGTATAAATATCAATAGAAAGTGTGTATCGTGAAAAACACTACAAAGTAAAAAGTACCACCGACCGATCTATAATTATCTTTAGATCAATAACTTCTACAACCTGCTTATTGAATATTCACATTTATTGAGAATTCGAAAGAATAGAAAAATGTGCATCTATTTGTTCACCTAAGGCATGGACAAATAACAGGTTCAGTTGTTTTGAGGAAGCTGTGAATGTGACTGTATAAAGTCATGCTAGACTGACCCCTACCATTTGGATTATTTTGTATTAATGTAGTTTACTGTAAAATAATATCCAGGCACGGACCATTCATTATTGTTTTATTATAGCACAGTTTAAATATTCTTTTGTTTATAAAATGAATCATGTTAATTTTAAAAGTTTTATATACATTATTCCAAACAAGGTAAAACAAATATGCCACCATTTTTGGTAGACTTGCGCATGCGCAGAGGCTGCCATAGTCATAGTGAGTTTGAAGTCACGTGATGTATATGCCCTTCACCACCAACAATTAAGTGCAATTTTTGGTTTGACTAATTTACGAATGCTCGCAAAAGCAAACATAGAGTAACGAAAAAAAATCCGATTATTCAAGCTTATAATAGAAAATAACAAGTCTTGTAAGTGTAAATATCATATTTAAAGTGTACACAATTGTTTAGATATCACTACGCCAATATAGCACTGCACCGCGCAATTACCCTTTGTAAATTGTAACCCTTTTTTCCCTCTCGGCAGAGATGTAAACATCCACTCGCCCGCTAGCATAAGCGAGTGGAATGAAGGATCGGCTAGTACGAAATTCTAGGGGCTAGTCCATACATATTCGTTCATGTCCTTATTCATAAAGATAGTATGCATTGCTAAGCCTTTTCTTTCTCTTTCTCTCAGTCCATCTATTCCTTCGACAACGATAGGTGCTTTCGATAAGGTCCGCGTCTAAAGAAACAAATTTCATCAAATGATTTGAGCGCTTTAAATCACTTGTTTATAAAGCGTTTAGAATACTTTGATTATAATAGGCAGAACGAATAAATCTTGCAAGAAATCGATCATTTCTTTCGGCCAAAATCAGGTAAATGACCCGCGGATATTGGTTGTTACAACATAACTGATTCATCCTTTTATTCTAAATTTGTAATATGTTAATAGGCAAAGCCTAGGTCGTGTGAAAGCAAGAACAATTAATTAAGCACTGTCAGTCCCACAACAAGAAACAAATTAATAGGCAAATTGTAGAAAGTTGCCAAACAGAATTTGAAAAACATATTGAAAAAACACAAACTTATCATGCATTCAAGTTTAATTAATTTGTACATATCTGTTTTATTTTTTATTAGGTCAGAATTGTAACAGACTGTAAGATTTCCAAGGATGTTGATGGAAAACAACACTAGAAGGCATTGAAGAATTGTTTTGATTTATTTTTACAAATGCTAGTTATTTGTAAACTGGTAATACATATAATTGGAAACTGACTCTTACCATGGTTGATTGAATGACTTGAGCTTAACATTACTTTCGATGGTACTTCAGTTCACCTAACATTTTCCCCTGGCTTTCTAGAATACTAAAATACTCCACACAACAATCTTCCAAGGCACATGGCTAACTTTGCATGATCTGGCTGAATGTTTTTAAGATGAAAACACTATGCATACAGACTGAGAAAACTGTAATTTTTGACAAATATTTTCAAAAGTCCCATTTATAATGATGTATGTTGGAAAGGGTAAAGTTTAGCCCCTTGCCTGATGTAAATTACTTGATTTCTGTGACTAATCTGAATACATTGTCAGAATGGTGTAATTGATCCAAAATGAACATATCCAAAATGAACAATATATGTTCCTATTCAACAACATTTCCCTTTGAACCCCTATCTCCTTTTCTGGTCCTTAATTTGTAAAACATGAAACAGCATCAGGTTATTTGTTAATAAGTTCCAGACTTAGTGTCTGAACAACTGATTATGATTATGTATGTATATATGTCGTTTGAAAAAAAAGTGGATAGTGAAAGATCTTATCAGACCTTGAACATGTACAGATTCTCAGAGTTATCAATGATGATAACTTTTCCTTTTTTTAATTGTTATTGCGCAATTATAAAAGCTTTTGAAAAGGGTAACTATTTTTACTAGAAGCCAGGATAAAAATGTAATAAGTGTTTAAGTAAGACTACTCCCCACAACATAATTGTTTCATGTATAAATTGTTAAGTTTAGTTGCTTCTTTCAAATCATGTACCTGCTGAGATTTGAACTCAGAACTCTTGTTAGACCAGGACTGGTGTTCTACCATTAAACTACAGTACAGGTTTTTACTTTGAGCAGCAGTTCATGAAAATATGTATAATTTTATTACCAGTAAAGTATAAGATTTTTTTTTGTTACAATGAATGTACATGTATACTAGTTTAAATTTTACAATTTTTATTGTATAGATTATACAATTTCACACAGAAAAATGGATAAATTTCACAATAAATTACATAGAAAACAGAAAAGATATACATTTCGGTGGTATTTCAGTTATATCAGAGGACAGAACACTTATGTGAGGTCACTGGGTGACTTATAACTGACATTAATTATGATTTATAATATAGCCCTTTCTGTTGAAAAACAGTTCTATGACATCATTGGTTGTTGTGCTCCCAAGTATGAAAAGAGTGCTGTCAATAGATGTTGAATCTTTTGTAAATGTGGTTTGAATACATACATGCAGAGTATTTAAAATAACCTAGTGGAAAAATTGTTGAAATTCTAAGTAACAAGTTTGTCCAATCTGATCAATAAACAAATTTTGGATAAAAACAAATGAAATTCAGCCTGTGAAAGAAAAGTAATGTGTTTTACTGATAGCCCACATATGACATCATTTCTTTAAAACAATCATGACTCATTTGAGTTTGATCAATAAACATAATTTGGTTAAAAAAAAGATGAATCTACTAGAAATGCAGCCTGTTGAAAGAAAAGTAATGTGTTTTATTGATAGCCCACATATGACATCATTCCTTTAAAACAATGGACTCATTTGAGTTTGATCAATACACAAATTTTGGATAAAAAAAGCTGAAACTTCTAGAAATTCAGCCTGTTGAATGAAAAGTTATGTGTTTTTACTGATAGTCCACATATGACATCATTTCTTTAAATCAATGGACTCATTTGGAGGCATGAAAGTGTTTTCCTCTCTTTCAGGTTGGAGGATATATGGCTTAAGACTGTTGATTTACTATGTATACCTCAAAACCAGGGTGAACTGATTCTGGCCATACTTTCATGATTTGACAAATGCTAGTTCATATACATAAACTGTTAAACTGTACAATGTAAAAAAAAAAAAAGTATATTGAAGGCAAATAATTGCCTTCAGAAATTGACTGAAGTTTTGTTTGTTTACTACATTTACTTCAATATATTAATAAACGTCTTAAAGTAAATACAACTAGACAGTCGAAGATATGATAGTTTAGCTATTTCCTTGAGTGGGGTCAACATTTGACAAGACGGCTTCGGCTTCGGCTTCAAATGACAGATACAGACAAAAACAATACACACTATGTGACGTGACGCGATGTGACGTAAGCATCGTGGAACAGATACAGACAAAAACAATACACACGATGTGACGTCACGCGATTTGACGAAAGCATCGTGGAACGGTTCTCAACAGATACTAACAAATAATTTAGAAATGAAGTTATATTTTTAAGCAAATTATTGATATAATAAATATCCTACCTTGAAATGAAGCTATGTCGATACAGAAACAGAATTGCTCGTCCTTTTCAGTTTAAATAATATCCGAGGCCAGTGTAACGAACGATAACTTCCGTTGAAATATTTACAATATAAAATCCATGAAATAACTATGACAGGTACAAAAGAATAGTCGACTTACCCTTCATAAAGTCCTTGCAGTGAATGAAATCCATTTCTGACGAGTCAAACTATCTTTTCCTACCATTCCTGTCGTTTTCCTTTTGTTAACTATTTATTACTTGCCTTACAATGACGTTACTTTCGTTGCAATGACGTCACATTTGGATGTGTTTACTTCCGGTTGAGAAAATATCATTTTAAAAATAGAAAACGAGTGCAATTACACGCAAATTATCACGTGTCAGATTCCTTGTTTTCTTTCCTTTATCGAGAAGGAATTTAATTTAATTTTTCTCTCTAGTTCTTAGTATTTTTTTATTTGTCAAAACATACGAATATCGTGAATGCGGGTTTTACCGGTTACGAAATTAATAGGTTACGGTAATTTGTCCGTCCAGTAAGACCGGAAGCAAAATGGCCGAAAAAAAGTGCTATGGGGTTGAGATTTGATATGTAAAAAACAGTAAGATTGTACTGAATTCTCGTTGTGTTCGTACGTGTAACCTATAGGCGTGCTTCGCTCGAGCCTTCGGCTCGAGCTTTCACACGTATTACACAGTTCAAAATTAGATTTTGACAGTTTGTTCGTTATGATTTTGACGCGATTCAAGATTTTGACGCGATTATTTCATTCATAGAGTTGATTACTAACAGATGACTAAGTTGATGATGGAAAGAACATTAACAAGTTAAGTTAAGCTAAAACATGCACAGGCAGGCGAGTGTTTCATTAGGATAAGTGCAACACTCAATTCCCAATCATGCTTGCCCTTTAACAAATCACAACCCACCCCACAATATAAAAACTCTGCAGCAGACGAATTAAAAAAAATCTGAGCAAAGATACAGAAAATCACATTTATTGGAAGTGTAATCATTGAATATAGTTGAAAACATTGTTGCAAAAGGAGAAAGCTTGTTATGAGCAATTTCTTCTTCTGCATCAATGTTTTCAAAAGTCGTCGGCTGCAATTACGTATGCAAGTGGGAAAGGTTTAAATAAGAAACACTTTTTCAAATGATAGTCAGTTGGCTATTCTAGTATATAATGTCCGTCTTAAATAATAATGACAAAACTTTCAAAAAACAAGAAAAAGATTTTTTACAATTTAATTGAAAACATATTTAATCAAAGTTGGGAAAGTTGTCCCTTTCCGTGCTTTTTTTATGAGAGTTCAAATCACAAGCAAAACTTATGGGACAGAGTTGACAAATAACACATTGACACAATTTCAGATTTAGGCTTTGTTTCTGTCAAACTGCTGAAGAAGACAACACTGAGACACACATTTTGATTAAAAGTTTATTTAAAAAAAGGAATAATTTTATTTATGATAAACAACATTACAATGATGGTGTAGAAAATACATGTCAACAATACATTTTTCAATTTGTACATTCATTGCACAGACCAAATCTTAGCAAGTTTGAAATTATGGACCTCTCAGCACATTTTTTTCTCAATTCATTACTTCTTGGCAGGATTTTACTGCTAAAATTGATGAATTTTTTTTATTTTTGGCCGGATTGCTCTAGCAATTCCGGTCTATAGATTGGCGATGTCTGTCTCTCCGTCTGTCTGTTCGTCAACATTTTGGTTAAAGTTTCAGGTTGAGGCAAAATCTCAGCACTGGAAAGGGTTACACACTTGAAACTTTGCCTGAAGGTAACCGGTAAAATAAATATTCATATATGCACTTCTGTATCTCTTCTTAAACGATCGCAATTCTACCTTCAGTACTTTGTACTTTGATTTGTTTTTAGTAACCAGGTAATGTAGATACAGATTGTTTATTCTTTGCTTTGATATTTTAATTGGAATATTAATATAGTTGTCATTGTTATGCAGCGTTCTATTGATTTTGATATAGCATGCATTGTGATTAATGCATTAATGAGTGTGAAAACTATGCAACGACCTCTGTGAAATACCGCCAGTCAAATAAAAGTTATTTCGATAGACTCCTCTATAATATTGTATAACAAGGTCTTCTTGTGCATAATATGTGATAAAAAAAACCCGGCAAATCCTTGTCCTAATGTAATCCGAGATCTGCAGTTAGCCCTTTGCTGGCAGCGCTTTGAGTGCTTCCATTAACATAAGGAACTTGAACCAAGGTAATGCAGGGTATTTGTAGTAAACAATGTCTGCGTATTTTATATCCTGAATAGAATATAAAGGATAATTGTTTGTATAAGTGTATTGTTACACTTTCATTTCGTTCATCGAGTGAAACTATCACCCTTCGCTTTTCGTGAGATGAAAGAAACCTGGATAATATACGGTGAATAGGTAATAGCACTCGTTTACCCCTCTAGTCGATTCAAAAACAGGGATGTCATTCTCGTAGATTTTCATTTTAAAATTCACATCGGCTTACATTTTATCTATGCGAAGTACAATTGCGCAATCTGGGTAAACCAACCATTAGGCATTTACTAACAGTCTGATCTAGCTCTGCAGTGTTCGTCAATTAGTGATGGATTCACACGTACACTGTGTGTGGACCCGAAACGTATATGCCCAGGCATGTCTTTAAAGTGTTATAAGTAAGTAAGTAATTAAGTTAATATTTTATTAAAGTGACGTGCGTATAACATATCATAAAACCACTGTATAATACTATATAATACTGTAAGCACGCTAGCCATCGACTCGAGCGGTAGTTTCTTCAGGCTATTTATCTTGTCGGGATACCTGAGTAGAAACTCACGTATAAACAACACTCTTTTAGTAGCTATATGTTCAAGGTTCTCTCTCACTGAAGTCGTTGTAGTATTTTTAAGCTGTATATTAGTTCGATGCAGTTGTGTATATTCTAGTAAGAGCACCGTTTATACTGAACGAGAATTTGTAGCGAATTTCATAGGCATCTGAGTAACGTAGCATTTAAAAAGAAATATGGAAATTAAAAGACATTTGAAGTTTTAATAATGCATAATGTTTAATAATAGTAATATAATTCAACCAAATGATGATGATGATAATTTGTGAATAACGTTTAACAAATGACCAGTCGCCGAAATGCGCCAAGCATACCCAGTTACTTTAAATTGTAGCGACCATAATAAAGTTAGAGATAATAAAAATCAGGGCTAATTTCCCCTATGTAGGTGTTTCTATAGTTTATAAATACTTGTGTTTATAACCTTTTGGGATGACGAAGCCCGATGTTTCTTTTAGATGATGCATGTTGTATTGATTTATATGGCGGTTTCAAACGACTGGTGAAGAAGCTTGTGCGTTGCGCCTTTTATAGCCATTGGATGCTGGCAATGATGCTGGCGGGTGGCAATCCAATCAGGTGCGCTCTTTCAGATGCCAGCATACTGGCAGTTCTGAATGAGAGCTTTGGTCGGATTTAACAGCCGAAGAAAACAACAATTTTACTTCAATAATATTAAATCACTATGCCCTAAGGGCAGCAAGTTGCATGGAAAGACTGAGTGTGGATTGCTGGTGTGAGAAAACCAGGAAACACATGAGTATGTGAAACGTGATATGACTGAACAAAATGTTGACAATGGCATTAAACCCCAATCAATCAATCAATTACTTTAGTATAAACGCACGTGCTTGTCTGAGTATCAACTGAATGCACCTACAACTGATCTAATCTGTCAATCCTCATTTTCTTTTTGATTTTAATTTTCTAACTTGGGCAATTGTGTATGAAAACAATTGTAGTTTTGATATATGTGTTTCCATTGTTTTCACTTATGGAAAATGGTTATGGAAAATTGTGCTGGCGGAAGGTAACATGATGACCCGTGAGGGATTAGAATTACAGGTCAACCGCACATACATCTTTATATTATTGACGCCGCGTGGAAGTGCGGCGTCAGTATGTGATAGGTTTTAATTTTGTACCATGGGGTGACGTAATCGAAAAGGGAGCAACCCACATTATTATTGTAAAGAAAAACGCTTGTTATATGTTTGGGAAAAAAAAAAAACCTTTATGGATAAATAAATTGTATAAAATGATTTAAGAAACAGCAAGGTACAAAATACGTATGTCTTCTACCGTTATTACAACACTTTAGACACATGTAATGGGTATTTAATAACTTTCCCCTAACTTCCTAGGCTACGCATTTTTTGTTGTTTGATTTACGACCCGATTCATCAAAGCTCAGAAAAAAGTATCTAGCGATGTTTTTGCCTATTTACAATATTGAGATTTTATAAATAAATTGGTAATATTTAAAAAAAATCAATGATGTTTCATTTAAATTACTACATATAACAGTATAATTCTAGAAACTGTAAACACAACGTTAACCCAACGATGCAATAGGCAGGGCCGTAACGTGACCCATTCTATTATTTGTAAATGCAGCATGTCATCGCTTGGCGATTTGGGTCATTCTTATTTAATAGACGACAAGGTGTCATCAGTTCCCATATAGTAATTAAGTTGTCTCTACTTCCTTCCGTTATGAATACTTCGCTGATTTCATCCGATTTATAATATTCATTCTATCCGTATTCGGTTTTTCATGTTTCGTTCGAGATGAACGATTCGTACCAACTGATTTTCGCTCTTTGCACTTGGGGAACTGACTTGACGATTTACTTTTGTTTATTTTTCAGTTTTTTTCTGGCATGTTCAAAACGATTAAACTGAAATGATGAACAAACAAAACAGACGTAATAGTTCTTGCTATATGTAAACTATACATGTGAACTTTCATAATGCTCAATCTTGATCATAAATATCTTTAATTTACTTCGTGATTTTTGTTTATATACTCCCGTTTTTGGTATCATATTTCTGTTAAACTGGAAGGAGAGAAGACTTCCCCCTCTCCTCCCAAAGCTTGTGTCACACTTATCTTATAACTAGAGGCAATACACTTTAATATATGTTAATATGTAAGCACCTATGTTGTTTGTTTATCTAATTGATCTAGTTAGAGGATTTAAAACAGTTTACTGGTAACAAAAACTTTGAGAAACTTCAACTTCTATGACACATTATAGTTGCAGTGAATGTTAAGCAAACAGTAAACCAAATGGTTTCAGGACTTAACTTGTCATTTCACGACTAAGCTTTACATGCTAAATATCACATAGATCGTAGCATATGGAACGTTTAATCCCTACGTCAATATTGACCCTTTCTGCTCTTGGTAACCTTTTTATATAGGCTATGGTAGCCAGGTAAGCAATATAGGCACATCTTGGCCTTCTTGATCGAAATATTTACATCCTGTCTGTTTGCACAGGTTATTTAAATGTATTCAAAATCATGCGCGGCGTCTTTGATGCTTTGCATCAAAATTCTTCTTGTTATACAGTTAGTACGCCAATGTTGTTTTTCTGAAGCAACTGACTGATTGTCAATCTAAATCTCAATCTCAATTTCAATTTTGAACGTATGATATCACTTGTGGTTTGTATGTGTGGGTTTAAATTGTTTACAGTCATGGACAGAATACGCTTAAGGAAGGCAATATGAAACCGGTGATGGGATAATGTTTCAGGATCTACTATTTTAACCATTTCTCTCACACAAACACATTTTGACTCCTCTGCAACAGACGTCTTACTTTGTTACGTTATTACGTGATTTGGAATGAACAACTTAATGTCGCTTGAGGTTATGCAATAAATAAGTTGACCGTTGTCCGGGTGTTATCTACCAAAAAGGAATGAATGCCCAGATGGATCCATTGTATCAGAAAATGGGTTCAACATTGACCTCTCGATTGGGTTTACTTTATTTTCCTTGTCTTTAAATATATTGAAAAGATCAGGCCATTCCCTTTTATAATGTTTTTATACACTAAATATGTGAGTCGTTCCACTAGGAAACCAACAGTATGGACTATGCGTACTGTATCGACCCAAATATGCCTACGTAGTCCGTGCATGCTAATCCTGGCCGACAACTTCCGTATAAGGGGGATAAAGGTATAGGGTAATGCTTCCCGATACAGAAAATCCACAGGAGGAGAAAAGTGTCTGCCCTGATTAGCCTTTGCGGTATGCTTAGGCTCATCTGGGTCGATGTACATCACCATGATATAGGCAGGGTGTTAATAAGTCACGACATACGACCAGGTTTAGTACGTTTATTTATCGGTATTGGAACGACACCACACCAGGGACTACTAATACGTATTAGTAGTCCCTGACCACACCAACACCCACGTACTGATTTTTAAAATCGACAACAATTATCCCTTTCCAACTGCAGAAGCATATTTAGGCATCTACCGCAGACGATTTTGGAAACATTTTGACAAAAGGAGAAATTGCTCATTAGAATAAGGATGTTATCCTTTTGCCAAGCAATATTCAATAATCATGAATTCAATTTGAAAGGTTTCCCATATTGCAGTGATGTTTTTAAGGTTGTCCGCTTCAGAAATGTTGTCAAATCCAACGTATTCGATAACTACAATATCAAATTTAGAGGTTTTCCATATTTGCCGAGATGTTTTTCAGATGCAGAGTTGTTGCTATCAGGGGCGTAGCTTTGCAATAATCAATATGTAGGCCGTCTAGTGAGAAAATCAACAGTGTGGACTCTGCGTAAAGTATCGACCCGTATCAGCCGAAGCATGCCACACAGGCCTACCCGGATAGACACTTTTCGCCTCCTGTGGATTTTCTGTTTCAGGAATCACTACTCTATACATCTACCCCCCTAAGACGGAATGTGTCGGCCGGATCAGTCTGCGCGTACAGCGCAGGCTGATCTGGTCGATACATTACGCAGATGCCTATCGCCGCAGGTGCATTTTTTTTTGGGGGGGGGGGAAATGTAGGCACGTGCCTACAGTCCCTAACGGGAGCTACGCCCATGGCTATTGGGAACGGATTACGATCAGATCTAACACTTGTAGTTTCTCAATCGAGTCATAACCATGATTAATAGACTACGCTGATGAGTTCGCGCGGAGGGTACCAGGTAACCTTATTATTCACGGGTTGATACATTCGTGAGTGTTGGTTTTTCTACGACACGGCCTAATAAGATGCAAGTAAATTCGGCCTGTAAGGATTTGTAAGATTGTTTGAGTACACGTCCTTTATTCACCCTTGAAGTTGTAATTTTTGTATAATGCACTGGAGACGCATAAACAAGATACTGTTACGGCCCTATGACAACTTAGCGGCACGCCCAACACCTCAGTTTTTACATTCACCGAGGTAGAAATAACTATAATTATTCCATTAACCCACTTTCACACATACAACAAATATGTAGTTGACGAATTTGGAAAAAAATCTAGCCAAAAATGTTGAAAAACTCAATACATATGTGAAAATATGTGAAAATATTATTATTGAATTGAGTTAAAAACATTCCGACAAAAGCAGAAATTGCTCGTTTAAAAAATTTCTCCTTATATTACAATGTTTTCAAATATCGTTTACTGCAAAGGCGCCAGAAAGCGGCTGTATGACAGAAAGTTCAACATATTTTAATTTACTCATCTTTTTTGTATTCATAATGATAATGTGATAAGGTGACGTTCTTTACCTACCGTAAACAATCTATCGTCATCACTACCATCATCGTAGTTATAATCATCATTATCATCACCATCAGTATCATCATCATCTTACATTGTAGTTATCATCATCATCATTATCATCATCATCTTACATCGTAGTTATCATCATCATTATCATCACCATCATTATCACCATCATCTTACATTGTAGTTATCATAATCATCATCATTATCATCACCATCAATATCACCATCATCTTACATTGTAGTTATCATCATCATCTTACATTGTAGTTATCATCATCATCATTATCATCATCATCTTACATTGTAGTTATCATCATCACCGTCATTATCACCATCATCTTACATTGTAGTTATCATCATCATTATCATCATCACCATCATTATCACCATCATCTTACATTGTAGTTATCATCATCATTATCATCATCATTTTACATTGTAGTTATCATCATCACCATCATTATCACCATCATCTTACATTGTAGTTATCATCATCATTATCATCATCACCATCATCTTACATCGTAGTTATCATCATCATTATCATCATCACCATCATTATCATCATCATCTTACATTGTAGTTAATATCATCATCATCATTATCATCACCATCAATATCACCATCATCTTACTTTGTAGTTATCATCATCATCATTATCATCATCGTATTACATTGTAGTTATCATCATCATCATTATCATCATCATCTTACATTGTAGTTATCATCATCATATTCACCATCATCTTACATTGTAGTTATCATCATCATCATTATCGCCATCATCTTACATTGTAGTTATCATCATCATCTTACATTGTAGTTAATATCATCATCATCATTATCATCACCATCAATATCACCATCATCTTACTTTGTAGTTATCATCATCATCATTATCATCATCGTATTACATTGTAGTTATCATCATCATCATTATCATCATCATCATCTTACATTGTAGTTATCATCATCATATTCACCATCATCTTACATTGTAGTTATCATCATCATCATTATCGCCATCATCTTACATTGTAGTTATCATCACCATCATTATCATCATCATCTTACATTGTAGTTATCATCATCATCATTATCACCATCATCTTACATTGTAGTTATCATAATCATCATTATCACCATCATCATCATCATCATCTTACATTGTAGTTACCATCATCATCATTTTCATCATCATCTTACATTGTAGTTATCATCATCATCATTATCATCATCATCTTACATTGTAGTTATCATCATTATCACCATCATCTTACATTGTAGTTATCATCATCATCATTATCATCATCATCTTACATTGTAGTTATCATCATCATCTTACATTGTAGTTATCATCATCATCATTATCATCATCATCTTACATTGTAGTTATCATAATCATCATTATCATCACCATCATTATCACCATCATCTTACATTGTAGTTATCATCATCATCAGTATCACCATCATCTTACATTGTAGTTATCATCACCACCATCTTACATTGTAGTTATCATCATCATCATTATCACCATCATCTTACATTGTAGTTATCATAATCATCATTACCATCACCATCATTATCACCATCATCTTACATTGTAGTTATCATCATCATCATTATCACCATCATCTTACATTGCAGTTATCATCATCATCATTATCACCATCATCTTACATTGCAGTTATCATCATCATCTTACATTGTAGTTATCATCATCATCATCATTATCACCATCATCTTACATTGTAGTTATCATCATCATCATTATCATCATCATCTTACATTGTAGTTATCATCATCATCATTATCACCATGATCTAATATTGTAGTTATCATCATCACCGTCATTATCACCATCATCATCATCATTTTCATGATGCCAAGGAGGCGGTCATTACTACCATTTTTAAAGACTTTGATATGTCCCGGCCCGGGATTTAACCCGCGACCTCCCGCACCCAAGGCGGACATCACCGAGTCGACACCAAAAAGCCACTAGGTCAAATTGCTACCATATGTTAAAGAAGAAGATAGCAAGCACATTAACACACTTGATATACAGAAACGTCATAGGGTTCATATATCCGAATATATCATCGGATCATCAAAAAAAGGGCCAAGTCACACTAGCTCTGACCGTCGAAAGGTGTTAACCCTTTCAGCGCCGAATTGTTTAAAGTAGACTCTTCCAGGTTCAAACTCGGACGACTCTATGGTCATGTTATAGGATTTTTGGAATATCTTTATAACTCACAGCCAAACAGCTCAATATTGCCTTTGGCGCTGAAAGAGTTAAGTTGATGGTTCATGTAATTACTATTATACAGTGAACTCGCGATAACATCTATCGTTTAACTCGATTCAACTTCAAGAACGGATCTGTATTTCGATTGCTTAGACGACCAACTGAAACCGCAACTGCGCTGTTTTATTGGTATGGTCTTTTCACTGGCTGGCTTTTCATAATATACATTAAAGAACAAATGAATTTCCAAGCTGAAAATATATGATTAAGATTCAAACAATGGATGTCTCGAATACGTCGATAACTCGATATGATTTTATTTGTCCCTTTCAATTTCGAGTTATCGGGATAACACTGCACTACGGCTTTAAATAGTCGTTATGTTTGTCATAAATGCTCTCAAGAGACTTCAACGTTCTTGTAGGACTAATACTTATAGGACTATATCGCTGCGAACAGGGCCTTCTGATCAGACTGCACGGAGGCGTATACATATCTAAATAAATACAGAGTTTGCACGTCCCCAAAGTCCCTTAATCTACTTTTGCGTGGCGTGGCTCAACATTTTGAATACCAAATGGTAGCTAAAGTTACACAAGAGCTTCACTACCAGAACAGACAAAGAGTGTCATGGTTGTGATAATGAAATACTCTTTGGTGACACGACTATGGAACGCTTTCAGCGCTGAATTTCATAATGTAGACTCTTCCATGTTCAATGCTGGGAAACTTCATTTTTCATGTAATAGGATCTTTGAGTCATTATAAAACTTAAAGTAAAACAAAGCTGATTTCAGGTGAGATAGCTCGTCACGAGCTGACTCACATGAATCAGTATTGCTTACAACAACCTCAATATTGCCATTGGCCTTGAAAGAGTTAAGTAGCATTTAGACCTAGCTAACCTGTAGAGCGGCCAACACATTTGAGCCGTCTCGCGAGAAAACCAACATTGTGATTGCTGCGTAAAGTGTCAACCCGGATCAGCATAAGCATGCCGCACAGGCTAATCCGGCCATTCACTTTTCGCCTCCTATGGATTTTCTGTTTCAGGAATCAATACTCTATACATTTATCCCCCTAAGACGGAATGTGTCGGTCGGATCAGTCTGTGAGGACAGCGCAGGCTGATCTGGTCGATACATTACGCATATGCTATTATGTTGGTTTTCTCGCGGGACTGATACAATTGACCGTTTGTCAAATTTCATACCAGTCGTCATACTATCATGATCATTCGTCGCTTCTATTCATGATGAAAGTAGGTCACGTTACGCGTAAACCGACCATCGGGAATTTACGAATTTCAGATCAGCCTTCCCCTCCGCGCAGTCTAATTACTATTTCCTCTGTTCACCAGCTAGTGATATATGTATACTGGGCGTCTCTGTAAAACAGTTGTGGCAAAATTCCAACTTAAACGGAATACATTTCGGTCGTGATTACCAATTATATCAATACCTCCGAATATCGATGTTCATGTTTGTTTATGTAAATATACTAAATTAGAGTTCTACAAAAAGATTCCTCGCACATGTGTTAGTTTAGTAAAAAATTATTTATTCCACAACGAATGCGAAACAAGTTTTCGGCTAATACTAATCCCGCCCGATATCTATTTCCTGGATACTTAATCAGGACTCGCTGCCTTTTGTGTGAACAAATATCAAAAGTAGAACCTACTCATCATGCGATTCGAACCGACTACATTTGGTATGGGAGAGACTGACGCTCTACCATAACACCACTGTCTTCTATTCATGCATACTGTGCATAGTGTGCATAGTGTTACGCCGACCTTGCACAATTGTAGGAAGCGGGTGCTAAGGCAATTGATTAATTTACACACAGTTTTGCCGACCTAATACGTGTGTTGTTCCGGGATGTGTTGGCTACAGGTACTTATACAAAGGATTTAACCCGGCCGGGTAGCTCAGTTGGTAGCGTATCTGACTTGTGATATGTAGGTCACGGGTTCGATACCCGGTTGAGGCGAACATTCTTTCGGGCGATTTTTCCCATTGCCTCTCACCTCTGATTTATGTGAGAAAGTAGTCAGTGGCTTCGAAAGAATGTTGTGCAAGAACTGGTGTGGGAAAGCCAGGAAAACATGGGTAGGTGCACTGACCGCCGTGGTATGACCAAAGCTGTTGAAAGCGGCGTTAAACTACAAACAAACAAACAAATGATTTATGTTGACACTGTTTCGCCGACCTAACACATGTGTTGGATTCGGGTATTTATCTAATGATTTCCCTTCACCCTGTGTTGCTGACCTAGCACATGTGTAATCCGGATCAGAAGACATTTGATTAATGTGTATACTGTTTCGCCGACCTGACACATGTGTTAGCTTCTAGTACTAAGACAATTGATTAATGTGTTCACATGTGTTGTTCCGGGTCCTAAGGCAATCGATTAATGTGTTCACATATGTTGTTCCGGGTCCTAAGGCAATCGATTAATGTGCACATTCTTTCTTCGACTGCTTCGGGTATTTATTCAAAAGATATATGTTAACATTGTTTCGCCGACCTTACACATGTGTCGGCTTCGGATACTTTTACAAACAGTATCTGTGTACACAGTTTTGCCGACCTAGCACATGTGTTGTTCCGAGTGCACACTGTTTCGCCGACCTAACACATTTGTTGGCTTCAGGTACTTATACAAATGATTTCTGTTCACACTGTTTCGCCGACCTAACACATGTGTTGACCTCGGGTACTTATACAAATGATTTCTGTTCACACTGTTTCGCCGACCTAACACATGTGTTGACCTCTGGTACTTACACAAATGATTTCTGTTCACATTGTTTCGCCGACCTAACACATGTGTTGACCTCGGGTATTTATACAAATGATTTCTGTTCACATTGTTTCGCCGACCTAACACATGTGTTTGCCTCGGGTATTTATACAAATGATTTCTGTTCACATTGTTTCGCCGACCTAACACATGTGTTTGCCTCGGGTACTTATACAAATGATTTCTGTTCATCCTGTTTCGCTGACCTAGCACATGTGATATCCGGGTCCTAAGGTAATTGATTAAATGTGTACACTGTTTCGCTGACCTGTTTTTGTTGGCTTCTGGTAGTCAGACAATTGAATACTATGCACAGTGTTTCACCGACCTAGCAAATTGTTGGCAGCGGGTTCTAAGGCAATTGATTAATGTGTACACAGTTTTGCCGACCTAACACGTGTGTTGTTTAGGGTCTTAAAGCAATTGATTAATGTGCAGACTGCTTCGCCGACCTAACGCATGTGATTGCTTCGGGTACTTATACAAATGATATCTATCCACACTGTTTCGCCCGACCTAACACATGTGTTGGTTTCGGGTACTAAGACAATTGAATATTGTACATACACACTGTTTCGCCGACCCCGAAGAAGCGAGATAGGGTCTGCTGACATGTGTGCTATTTCTCACATCACGTGAATTTTGATCGACGATGCTTTTTATGAAGCAGATTGATAAAATAATGTCTGTCACTCTAGTACAACGCTCTGGATAAAATAGATACGTAGTTATCAACACAAAAATGAAATAAAGAAAGTAAAACACACATATATACAGTGTCAATGTTTTGAAATGTCTTTGTTATGATAATTTGAACGGTTATTGTCACGGTCAATGTTCTAAATAATTTCCGTCTGTGTCATCATTTACAAAGGTAAACGATTTTATTTCAAAGTATACGATATTCATCATAAACTTGCTTTCGGACTTATTCTGAGAGCCATCATTTTCAATTAGCGCTTTACTTGCTTTCGTTTCTATTAAGGTTTCCGTTATGTTAGTACTTACCAGGTTGATCAAAAGCTTTCGACTAATTATCGGCATGTGACAAGTAAAGTTAGTACGTGTGCCGTAACACACATCTACGAGAAAGAGGCGACTTTGCGCATAATTCATTTAAACATGTACTATACTTACATGTCAGAAGGATTAAATTTAAACAAACTCCTTACATTATCTTTCGACCAGGAGTGTTTTTTGGCGCCATCTTTTATATCACTGCTAAAATGACGGTCGTGTGACGTGTCCTTTGGCAGATACTCTTTATCTTTATCAGCGGTAGTTTTTAAACTGATATATTCCATCGATAATTCTTTACTTTCGTTAAGTGCCTTTTTACATTATAACTATACATGTAATGCACAAACTGAAAGCAAGTGCAATAAATTCGAAATAATATTTATATCAACAATAAGTATGGGGGGAAACCCACAGCGATACTTAACCCTTTCTCTCATACAACAATTCTGCAGCAGACGACTTTGAACGTATTTTGTCAAAAAATAGAAAATCTCCATAATTGAATGGATAACCTATGACTAAAAGGGGTTAACATTGTGGCAAAAGGAGAAATTGCACGTTGTGTGCAATTTCTTCTTTTGTCACTATGTCAGAAAGCGTCTATATGAGGGAAAGGGTTAAGCTAACAATGAGACATTTTAAATGATTGACGACATTTAAAAGCCAACCCTAAATCCTTGCAAGCAGCATTTAACTAGAACAGCTTGTGCATCCACGAAATAGGATAACGGTCTTCAATAAATTCTCGAACTTACTACGTGGTATAACTTAAAAAGGTATTTAATGCGGGATAAAACCTCACACAAATAGTCAGTGAAAGTTCAATTTGTAATTCTGAAGAACTGTTGTGACAATAAAAGACTGCACCTGTGTAAATCTGTTTTTTGATCATTCTGAATTCCATCCTTATCTGAGCCCGTTCTTGGTAAAAGGTACTTGAGAACAGAGTAGATCCAGATCAGCATATACGTCCGATGTTCACTTCACATATGTAATTTACACAATCGTGTTTGAAGCTCTTGTCAATCTCTGATAAGTCAGAGCAGGTGTAACACGCTGATCTGAGCGTACACTGTTCAGACTCCGGACATGCAATGAATAATGTGAATTCGCAGAGGAGATATAAACAAAATGTTAAAAAAAAATTGATTTATTGATTGGTTGGGGTTTAACGCCGTTTTTAACAATTTCTCCGTTATATCACGGCATCCAGTTCACCTACTCACGCATTTCCTGGTTTTCTCACACCAGTACTTCACACAATAATCTTCCCAAGCAACTGGCATAAAAAAAAGACATACAGAGTCAATTGTTTTGGTGATTAACGCCGCTTTCAACACATGTTCAGTTATATAACGGCGTTTCCTGGGTAACCAGTAGTAATGTTAACCCCGTCACCCAGAGCGCCAAGGAGGGCAGCCATTACTACCAGTTGTTAAGACTTTGGTATGACCCGGTCAGCGATCGAACCCACGACCTCCCGCACCCGAGGTGGACGCTCTTTCACTACACCTCCGAGGCAGAAAGAACATGCCGACAATTTCAGAGTAACCAGATATAATTATCGGTTTAGCCCTTTCCCACATACAGACGGTTTCTGACGCCTCTGTAGCAGACGCTTGTTTTGGAAGCATTGTGACAAGAGGAGACATTTCTCAAAAGGAGCACTTTGTCGTTTAGCCTTTATTCTTTTCAACTTTTTCAGTAACTATAACATTCATTTGAGGCGATTTACCATATGTTCAAAGCTGGGACGACACATTCCGTCTCAGTGGGATAGAGGTATAGAGTAATGATTCCTGAAACAGAAAATCCACAGGAGGCGAAAATTGTCTGTCCGAGTTAGCTTGCGCGGCATGCTTAGGCTGATCCGGGTCGATACTTTACGCAGAGTCCACACAGTAGGTTTTCTCGTGGGACGGCTCATTTGTTGTTTGTGGTAAAGGGTTTAAAAGATGGTCCAGCTCCAGTGTTACTTTGTTCCTCTGAAAATTAGAATTAGCTAGAACCTCGCGTATACGTGCCCTTGATCGACAGAGTTTGAATAGCAAGTGAATATCAAGTGAGATCCCCTTTTCCCCTAGTCAGAGGTCAACGAGTGTTTTCTATGTCACGGTCGTTCACTCCGTAATTAAAAGTTCAGTATCCCCTATTGAGTCAACTCCTTGTATTTAAATGTAAATGTACCGTATGAGCTGCGTGTAGTGATTTGGGGGTCTTAAAGAATATGCGAGAAGTGAAGATTTCAGGCAAAACCTCTGCATCCACAGGGGCGTAGCTTGGCAATACTCAATGTGTAGGCCGTCTCGTGAGAAAATCAACATTGTGGACTCTGCGTAAAGTATCGACCCGGATAAGCCTAAGCATGCCACACAGGCGTACCCGGATAGACACTTTTCGCCTCCTGTGGATTATCTGTTTCAGGAATTTCAACTCTATATTCCCCCCTTAGACGGAATGTGTCGGCCGGATCAGTCTGCGCGAACAGCGCATGCTGATCTGGTCGATACATTACGCATATGTGTATCGCCGTAGCTACATTTTGGGGCATTTTTAGAAAAAATGTGTAGGCACGTGCCTACAGTGCCCAACGAGAGCTACGCCCCTGATCCACACTGTCTCATCAGAGTATTTACAATCCAAACACATGTAATTGAAGCAAAGAGGCATTTCCACTATTAATTCTATAAGTGTAGCTCCAGTAGTTCTACGCGATGTTACCTCATTATGGTCCTTTTAACGGAGTGTCAATAAGACCCTTTATCGCTTGACACGGCACGTCTGTACCTGGGGTGTGTCAACCGAACCCTTAACCACTGTCACCACTGTTTACCACTGAGTGCTAGAAGAACATAGTAGCTCTCTAAAGAGCGGTTCCGTTGCAGACTCATACTCCTCTCGCACACAAACATACATATGTGTTTTTTGGCAAAGCGATTGGACTTGTCGCCCGACTGTCCTGTTGATTACACCTTAATATAATACAGACACATCTTTATTAAAAAAAAAACTAAAACAACAACAACAACTTCAACCTTATGTGCACCATTAATCGGAAAGGCAATCGCTTTGACGATAACCTTATATCGCCATCAATTCTAAGGGCAGCCAAACCTTTAACAGGAATATCAAATATTCAAGTAATTATAAAGGCAGACACGCCTGAACTGAGTTATATCATAAGAATA
Organism: Serripes groenlandicus; assembly: GCA_031761405.1. Taxonomy (NCBI): domain Eukaryota; kingdom Metazoa; phylum Mollusca; class Bivalvia; order Cardiida; family Cardiidae; genus Serripes; species Serripes groenlandicus. The sequence goes on from JASEVX010000006.1 coordinate 47,398,407, forward strand.
TAACCAATTACAACCCAAGTGATTTAGAACTCTTGAGTTTTTCATTCACTGTACTTTTCACATACCCATCGTTTGCCGATTCTATCCTTTTTAATCCCAGTTTCCTGACCTTCTCTTTTGTTCGTTACACCTAGTAAAAAACGACACATGTTTATCAAAAAGCCACGAACAACAAACCACAGAACTACCACCCTTAATATTAAACCATATATCGCCAGAAATTCTAAAGGCAGCCACGCCAGTACCAGTTAACTCCAATTCCTTTACTTCTTTACTATTTCTCTGGAAGAACATACGTATAAAACATAAATAGCGTTAAAAAATCATCAATTGATTTAATAATGTCCCTATGAATGAACATAAAAATACAGTTCTTCTAGTGAAAAGTCAAACCAGAAAATCCAAATATTAATGATCAGGCTATGGAATCAAGGGAGATAACCAGTGTTCGACATTTGCATTTTCATAACGCATTACTGCCCCTTATCTAACATGTTTTCCTCCCTTTTCCACTATAAAGCTACCATTCTGAAATTCAAATTGTCAGCATCAAAAATGCTTTCTCCATTTTTACATTTTGTTTATAATTCTTTTGAAGTAGGCATTTATATAAAATCTTGAATAAATGAAAAATTCTCCATCGAAAGAACATAACATTGGCAAAAAAGCAGCCGATTTCCATTCCGGGACTACTAGCACTCCCCACGCATAGGAAACTTTCATCTTCCCTAGCAATCTGGGTATTAAAGTGATAGGTGGGACAAGAATTCCACATTATTTACTCCCCTCATAAGTAAATGCATCCACTCCTAACGTTCCATTAGACCAGAATCTAAAGTAGAAATGAGGCAATTTAGCATTTTACTCTGACGCAAAGTAATCAATGTCTAACGAGCCCCATCTCCGATTTTAAAATGCTAATGATATCTTGAGATATGCCCCAATCATCTCTCTCTCTATTATCTTGAATAGATAATCAGCTTTTCCGTTTTCATCCCTAGGTTTTTACAAAATGGTAGCTGATCCTTACTTTCCACAGACAATCTAATACAATAATTCCAAGACTTCGCTCGGGCTATATCTATACTTATACTTCTAGTCATAATCTGTGAAACAGGGCCTTAAACAATATTCATCGATATAATTTGACCAAAACAACAAGCCACTTTCCGAATAGGTAGCCATGGTAGCGACTATAAATACTTTAAAAACTCTATAGTCTATTCATTAGAATGTTGACAAAATATTCATTCCAAATAAGCGATTCGCCAAGCCTCTGTAATTCCTGAGTTGGTATCGAACATGATTTATCAGCCTTGGGTATGAAACCAGCGGCCAATAATTCACACTTAATATCTGTCCCCGTATTTTCCGTTGTCAAATACGTATCAAGTAGAGCCAAAACCATCATCTAGAAACATCACAACATTGTTAACTTCTCTGTATTTAGCTATCAATGGTCTAGTCAATAAGTAAATATATACGAGGCTGAGGACAGCCCAAATGGAAGAACTATTAAACGAAAATAGGTTACTGTACCATCTTCCATAACCCATGAAAACCCCTGGACATCGAAAGTGTATGTGGAGAAAAATATATCAATAAAGTGATAAGCAGAATGCATATCGAACTTAATCATCCAGCAATTTTTTCTGTAAATATAGCAACGCTATTCTGAGATTTTCGTTCTTCACTGTCTGCTTCCAAATATGCACATTATCTTATCTAAAGTCTAAGAATTAACCTTCTTTTCCCATTGTTTTGAATTGAGACCGTCAAAGGAATAACGACAATATTTATTTGTGTACATTGGGCTATCAAACCACCGTCCAATAAATCCCTAATTGTATTTTTAACAAAACTTCTCACCGCACACTTATTATTTTTATTAAAAGATTTGCTTGGTAATGAATAGAAAAAGATATATCCATACATTTTAGTATTTAGAATGCATTCATTCGTGCCAACCCTTTTCCAGAATTAAATATGTTTCCTTAACATATTTTTCACAATAAATTACTTCTGACCTAATCGAAATATTCATGTGTAAACCTATTCATATCATAACGACAACTAGAAATAAAACACTCATCTTCTATATTATGGCCGAGCCGAGGTTCGAACTGTCAACACCAGGATTGACAGCTCGCGACTCTACCCACTTAGCTACCGGGACTCAGCTTCCTTTTGGAAACTCTTCCGCCTTACCCACACCATTACGTTCTTTTCCCGTATTGTTGGTCTGGTTGAATCCCGGGTCTGTTATAAGTACAGTTTCGTCTAAAATGCGTGTTCTTTCTGCACCGAAACAAGGTCCGAAGTTTCTAAAGGACCCGTATGCCAGACAGGAACGAAACCCCTGTTAATGTGCTGGTTTAGTCTGGTAACTGGTACCAGCCATTTTCCTTCATACCGCCATGTAAAGACCTGTCCAGTCTTTAAACGTTTTACTTCCGACCTAACAGTAAAAAAGGTCCCAATATACCTCCGCCTTTAAGGAGTTAATTTCTTGCCTTTGTCCTCGAATTTCGGATACTAAAGCCAATCAGTCGTAATGCTAACCCCGCAACCATGAGCGCCCAGGTTGGCAGCCAATAATACCACTTTGGTATGACCCGGCCAGAGCTCGAACCCGCGACCTCCCACTTCAGAGGCGGACGCTCTACAACTACACCACCGAGGCGGTACATGTACATAGCAGGGAATACAGATGATAACGTTTACACGATTAAACATATCTTCTTCTTAACTCTTTCAGCGCCAAAGGCAATATTGAGCTTTTTGCAAACAATACAGATTCAGGTGAGTCAGCTCGTGACGAGCTGTCTCACCTGAAATCTGCATTGTTTGGCAGCGAGTTATAAAAATATTCCAACAATCCTATAACATGAAAATAGAGTCGTCCGAGTTTGAACATGGAAAAGTCTACTTTAAACAATTGGGCGCTGAAAGGGTTAATCATTTCACACCCATTACATATTAGTATCAGATGCATTTGAAAACATCTTTGTTGATTGATTGATTGGGGTTTAACGCCGTTTTTAACAATTTCTTAGTCATATCACGGCGGCCAGTTCACCTACTCATGTGTTTCCTGGTTTTCTCAAACCAGTACTCCACACAACAATCTTCCCAAGCAACTGGCTGCTTTTCGAAAACATCTTTGTAAAAACTATCGAAAATCTGAAAATAAGATATAAATTGAGTTAAAACATTGTGACAATAAGAGCACTTGCTTATTATGGGTCATGTCTTCTTTAACCAAACTGTTTTCAAAAGAGCGTCTGCGCGTTGGAAAGCGCCAAGTTGTACAGCCCGCATAATTGATCACGACCATTACCTATTACAACACGAAACATGGTCATTAATTGAATGCTGATTTTCGTTTTTCTGTGTTCTGTTTTCTGGTTCCTAGTTTTCTATATGAATTATGTGTGTGTAAAGTATGTATTAATTACTGAATGAAATATGTATGAACTACTGTAATGCAGTGATACAACTACATGACATAAGTATAGTGTGGTTTTCACAAAGCCAACACAAAAACATGTATAACCCCTGTCCTTCTGGATTCGTCATACTAGTCTGGTACCCGGCATCCTGCCTACATCAGTAGTCATCATACTAGTCAGGTACCCGGCATACTGCCTACACCAGTAGTCATCATACTAGTCAGGTACTCGTCACAACTGCCTACATCGGTAGTCATCATACTAGTCAGGTACCCGACACAATTGCCTACATCAGTAATCATCATACTAGTCAGGTACCCGACACAACTGCCTACATCAGTAGTCATCATACTAGTCAGGTACCCGACACAACTGCCTACATCAGTAGTCATCATATTAGTCAGGTACCCGACATCCTGCCTACACCAGTAGTCATCATACTAGTCAGGTACCCGGCATACTGCCTACATCAGTAGTCATCATACTAGTCAGGTACCCGACACAACTGCCTACATCAGTAGTCATCATACTAGTCAGGTACCCGACATCCTGCCTACACCAGTAGTCATCATACTAGTCAGGTACCCGGCATACTGCCTACATCAGTAGTCATCATACTAGTCAGGTACCCGACACAACTGCCTACATCAGTAGTCATCATATTAGTCAGGTACCCGACATCCTGCCTACATCAGTAGTCATCATACTAGTCAGGTACCCGGCATACTGCCTACATCAGTAGTCATCATACTAGTCAGGTATCCGGCATACTGCCTACATCAGTAGTCATCATATTAGTCAGGTACCCGACATCCTGCCTACATCAGTAGTCATCATACTAGTCAGGTACACGACATCCTGCCTACATCAGTAGTCATCATATTAGTCAGGTATCCGACACAACTTCCTACATCAGTAGTCATCATATTAGTCAGGTATCCGACACAACTTCCTACATCAGTAGTCATCATATTAGTCAGGTACCCGACATCCTGCCTACACCAGTAGTCATCATACTAGTCAGGTACCCGGCATACTGCCTACATCAGTAGTCATCATACTAGTCAGGTATCCGACACAACTTCCTACATCAGTAGTCATCATATTAGTAAGGTACACGACATCCTGCCTACATCAGTAGTCATCATATTAGTCAGGTACCCGGCATACTGCCTACATCAGTAGTCATCATACTAGTCAGGTATCCGACACAACTTCCTACATCAGTAGTCATCATATTAGTAAGGTACACGACATCCTGCCTACATCAGTAGTCATCATATTAGTCAGGTACCCGCAACTGCCTACATCAGTAGTCATCATACTAGACAGGTACTCGGCATATTGAATGCACCAGTTGGCTCAGTACAGTCAATACATTGGAAGACACTGTACTGTCATGAATGTCCTTAGAGCTATTGTTTAATATGATCATTAAAAAAGTATTATGTGGACCGAATGATATTTTCGGAGTGGGTGTCAATTAATTTTCACAAGACCAACAAGAATTTATGATCTTGGAAATATTTCATCCTGGCATTATGCATCATTACTTGCCTGTCATGGTGGGGATTTCTTTTTTTATAACTATTTCTTTATTCACTTCTGCATCTCCTTTAACCGATCGCAATTCTACCATCAGTACTTTCAGTACTTTGATTCGAACTCACAACCCCTGGATTGACAACCCGCGTCGCTACCAACTGAGCTACCGGGGGTAACGGTTGCTACCATTGGGATAAGAGGTAGTTGGATGATAATACAGTTTAGTTAGCATATAATTCACAGAATTACTAATTGGTCAGCTTTATTGGTTCCAATTAGTTAACAAATAACAAATACATGTTGACAGGTTTTACAAAATGGTTGTGATAATTACTCTCGTAATACAATTCCATACAATATATCGAGGGCTTGGCATGAAACGGTTGTAACTAAAAACCTATTTTGAAAACCCTGGTTTAGGGGCAATTTTGACCCCTTTGTAAACAATGCAAATTTAGGTGCCATTGCTCAGAACGAGCAATGGCACGTAAATTTCCATTGTTTACCAAGAAAAAATATTTAACGCTTATAAAGACTTTATGGCCAGGTGATTAAACTTGGTAAAAAAATACCGATTTTAGTTACAACTGTTTCACACCAAGCCCTCGATATGTTATTGCATAAAAACTACAAGTTTTATAAACAGATTAAGCAAACAAAAATAAAGACATTACAGTCAAACGAGAGCCTTCAATCTCTTTTCCTTGTGCTAAATCAGGTATTCAGAATTGCGTGACTCTTTCCCACATACAACGACTTTGTATATATCTAAGCACAAATGTGAAAAATCAATGTAAATGAAACTATATTGTTTGATAAGGGTTGGAAACATTGATGCAAAGGGAGAAAGTGTACGTTTTGACCAATTTCTCCTTTTGTCGCAATGTTTTCAAACGTCGTCTACTGCAGAGGTGTCAGAAATCGTCCATAAGTGGGAAAGTGTTAAACTGTGAAAATATATATTATATATACATCTACTACAGTTACATTCTACGTCAAATATCAACGAATGAATGCATTAACAGCACGTTGTTGTTGAAATGATGATGGTAATTATATATGCCTACCATGAATACATTTGCATATATTGATAAAATTAATAGATGAATATATAATTTAATGTTAGCCATGGCCTTTCAGAAATTGAAACCATTCACGTGTATTTTCAATTCATGGCAGTTAAAATAAGTCATACAGTAGAAACAATACCGTAGACATAATGATATATCAGTATGTCATCTCTTGAATTTAAAATGATGCATTTTATAACAATTGTTTAGAGAGTTTATGGCTCACAGATTACATCCTATTTGAGCGATGTTCTGCGAAAACCCACCTTAATGCATTTGCGACCAGTATAGATCCAGATCAGTCAGCCCATCCGCGCAGTATAATCTGCTTAAGACTGTTCGCTTATTAGTCGGAAAGGCATTCTGAAAGTTTCATACAGCCGGTATATGCATCATACAGAGTGTATGGAAGAACAGATTGCTCCTTTATACGCATCATACAGAGTGTATGGGAGAGCAGATTGCTCCTTTATACGCATGTCACACGTACCCAAAGATTGGTTTTTCCTGGAGCACCACTCGTTTATACACGATCCGCGTCGAGCGATTTGGGGTCTTAATGACACTCAGCTTTGAAATCGTTTTACGGCATTTTGGTCTGAAGCTATCAGGACTTCGCTTCCAGTAAGTTTTTTTCAAATTGTACATAGCATACATGAGCAGTTTCACGAGACAACCAACATTGTGGAATCTACGTAAAGCATCGACCCGGATCAGCCTAAGTATATCGCGCAGGCTTACCCGGACAGACCTTTTTCGCCCTTTTCTCTATACCTCTATCTCCCTGAGACGGAAATTGTCGGCCCGGATTAGCCTGCGCGTATTGCGCAGGTTGATTTCGGTCGATACATTACGCAGAGTCCATAATGTTTTCTCGTGAAACTGCCCATATGTGTATGCGAATGGTGACGATTATAGTGACACTGTGTGTATTTACAGGCCCGCTCGATACTTCACTATACCCGGATCTGTTTGTACCACAAATTGCTAAATGCATCTCTCTCGTTTTGAGACAACATACACTATGCTTTTAACAGTAGATATATGGTCATTCAAATGAAAAAAACAAAGAACTTATACCAACATAAAAATAGTGTTTGGTAAATAATAAGAAAAGTACAGATGTCAAAAATGTTTGGAAAATAAGCCGTATTCTACATTGAGCATGTTATACTGCTTGGAATTCAAATTATTAATCATGCCATATAAATCAGTCTGGTTTGGACAACCACCAAGACGACCATTACGTGCCCTGTATCACTCACAATATACGCCTAGTGGTCCTGTTTTCAAACCAATCAATTTTGTTCAAACATGTATCTTAAAATCAGACCAGCCGGTTCTGAATAAAGTATTTTTGTTCTCACGATGATCACTAGTCATGTTAAACGGCTGTCGACGAATACAGGGTGATCACAATATTAATAACTCACCTTGAGAACTTCGTGCTCAGGCAAGCTAAATATTATACAGAGTCTATAGAGGTGTACCCATTAACATGTCAGGATAGTTTGCTATGGATTGGTGGAAAACATGTTTGACCTAGCACTCTCCTCAAGCTTTAAACCTATAAAACTTTAATCTATGCTCAGAATGTGTGCTCAAGTATCTGATTGGTCAGATTCAAGTTCGTTCTCGAAATTGACCGATCAGGTGTTTTATTTGAAGCATGGAGTTCATTTCTGAGCACTGAAAACTTTTCAGAGTTTTATAGTTTCGAACCCTGATTGACACGAAACCATCTTGACAATCTAAACTAAATAATGCTGTTTTAATATAACATACAAGAAATATATTTAATGTAAACGCCAGACGTTAAACCGGTACGTTTATTATGACCCTTTTTGAGTAATCATAAGTGTCGGTAATGGGAAATACATTAGCGGAACTGATTGGGACAGCGATATGATGTTCTTAATTGTACTACTATTACCAGACAGTTCTATGACCCGCGCGCAAAAAAAAGGAATGGCGTATTAAATGTAACAAAACAGATACACCAATACTTCAAACAAAAAACAAAAGTGAAGTCTAGCTTCTCGGTATAAAAACATAACAATAAGATAAATGTATACACAATTGAAAAGAAATGGGACTAAGAGATTCAGTGATCTCTTTTATTTTTATCAATTAACCTGGCTCAAATTCTACCAATCTTACTTAGCGCTAGGTAAGACTTAAATACCTAAAAGCAAATTTCATTATTTTAGTTTCCCTAATATTGTGTAGAACATGAGTGGTGGAATGTATTTAAGCAAATGACTAAGTTAATATAAATAGTTACCTTGCTAACTAACAATACTTGTTAAGAATTGAAATATTTTGACATTTTTACAAGGGAAACAAGAATGATGAAATCTGCTGTTAAGTAATTAAGAATTACTCAACGCTAAGCAAGTTTGTTTGAATTTGACACAGATATGCTTTGTAAGGGACTTGCTACTTTGAAAAAAACACATGAGGCTGTACATATTCACCAACCATTCTAAATCAATTTACAATCCATATTTTGAAGACTAATTTAATTTTCGATGGTATACCATTTCTGACAAGATAAATCAAATCGAAAATTGCATTTCTTTGTGAATTGTAGTTTGAATGGTATTTAGGGTGATGAATGAATACAGGTCCGATCCCACCAACCTAACTAAGCGCTAAGTAAAATTTAAATACTTAAAAGCATATTTCATCATTTTCGTTTCCCTAATAAAATGCCAAAATATTTCATTTCGTAATAAGTATTTTGAGTCAGAAAGGTAACTATTTATGTCAAGTTGATCATTTACTTCTATAAGGGAAACAAAAACGATGGAATATGCTTTTAAGTATCTAAGTATTACTTAGCGCTTAGTATGGTTGGTGGAATCCAACGCTACAACCTTATTTAGATTGACAGCCGTTTTATAGCGATTGACCAATCAGAAACAAGCTGGTGTCTGGCAACTGCATCCGACACTGAGTCCGCCATTTTGCTAGACTGTCAGACAAACTCCCGAGCTTGTCTAACAACGAAGGAAAGTTAATACACGTAAATAAAGATGTGTTATTGAAGTTGTATTGTAACATATATTCGAACTTAATAAGATGGTGAAAATCCATTTGTGTATTGGTAGCTTCGTAATGCATGTGTACTTTAATGTGCATTACGTACAGCAAGCCGGTGATACAATC
>JASEVX010000006.1:47407844-47432161 GCA_031761405.1 Serripes groenlandicus
TAGTGTTGCATTCCTCTGCTCCCGACATACCCATGTAATTAATACAATCAGAATGTACTCTTTGTAAAGATGATTCCCTTCTCACACCTCACGATTCTCTGCGTCTACCGTTTGTTTGGAGACGTTCAGCCACGCTGAAATAGGTATGGTGCCCCCTTTACGTCAACGTACATAGGAAGATATCGAGAGCAAGTTGTCATCTTTCTTCAGTATCATCATCGGGTATTCCATAATACGATGGAGTGTGTCTGAAAGTAAATTATCATCATCACCATATAAATCATCAGAAGCAACAAAATCAGCATGTGCATTGGCTCGTGGCCACCATAGAACCAGCATCAGCATGATATCGACGCAGACATGGTACTGGCTTAGGCATAGCATAATGAATACAATAGTTATTCAGTTGCACTTGTTAACAGATTGCTTTAGTTAAATACTGAAATTGTGTTTAATGGAGTTATTTCTTTTTTGTCCTGGACAAAAGGATCATTTCGACATCGAAAGGAACCCTTTTTAAGGGACTTGACTCGTAGACGCCCCCACCATCCCCCCCCCCCCCCCCCCCCACCCCCCCCCACTTCCAACACTCAACAAATTAACAGCAGACAACCTTGAAATAAGCAAACTTATGGGAAATTGATATTAAGTCAAGTTTAATACTTTAAAAGAGATGAAACATTTTGGAAAAAGGACATATTTCTCATCACGAGCAATTTCTCCTTTTGCCACAATGTTTCAAAATTATCTACTGTTAAGGCGTCAAAAAACGTCTATATGTGTGATGTTCGTTTAATGTGTTTGATATAATATGTGACTATGTAGTAAATTAAACAAACCAACACGTGCGTCCCGGGGTCGATCCCCAGTCACGGCGGCGGTCATGGTGGGGTGACATTAGGCAATGCACACTTCCTAGCTAAGCACTGGTTTGTTTACCAAGGGATCATGAATATGTGAACTGTAGCCGTGATATAACTTAACTAATGTGGAAAACGGCGTAAAGGACATATTTCTCATCACGAGCAATTTCTCCTTTTGCCACAATGTTTCAAAATTATCTACTGTTAAGGCGTCAAAAAACGTCTATATGTGTGATGTTCGTTTAATGTGTTTGATATAATATGTGACTATGTAGTAAATTAAACAAACCAACACGTGCGTCCCGGGGTCGATCCCCAGTCACGGCGGCGGTCATGGTGGGGTGACATTAGGCAATGCACACTTCCTAGCTAAGCACTGGTTTGTTTACCAAGGGATCATGAATATGTGAACTGTAGCCGTGATATAACTTAACTAATGTGGAAAACGGCGTGAACACCCCCCCCCCCCCCCCCCCCCCCCCACACACACACCAACACACTCCCCCACATCAACTCTCCCCCAAAAAGCATACATACCAACAACACATGGTGCTGTATCACTTTGTAACTCAGCTCTGACATTATCCTCGTTTGGATTCCCGTCCATTTCCAAACTATCGTTGCTTTGGAACAGTTTAGTCTTCGAGCTGACGTCTTGGGCATCTAATAAATATATGATAAAATCATTCTTCTCATTTGCTTTTCCTTTCAGTATATTTGGTAAAGACAAGACCAGGCTGTAAACTGTTTGGATATATCCTAATGTATAATAGTAACATTACACAGAAAATGTGTAAGGATGTTTTTACACGAATCTGAATGCCAAAAGTAATTATAATAATAATGAGCAATTTCCACTTTTGCCACAATGTTTTCAATTTATTCAATAAATATAATTTCATTTAGTTTAATCTTATTTATTTTACATCGATTGCGAAACAAGCTGTCAGCTTATATTAATCACGCTCGATGTCTGCTTCCTGGAGACTTAACCAACTACTCGCGCCGTTTGTGTGGAAACATATCAAAGTCAGAACCCGCTCATCACGGACTCGAACTCGGGACCTTTGGTAGGAGGGACCGACGCTCTACCTCTGTACCACTGTCTTCCACTAATAATTTCATTTATGAAGCTCTTCCAAAAAAAAATATTTTTCTGTAGTTGTTTTCAAAGTCATCTGCTGAAGACTTGTTGGATGTGGAATAGGGTTCAATATCACACGTTCGAGTGTTGGGTGAGATCGTTGTGTTAGGTACATCTGTATATACCACTGATATGCTAATCTCAGAATCGCCTTCATTAAAAAAAACACATAAAAAAATGATAAATCACAACATTCGGAAATACCATACTCATATACGATCAACGCCATTCGCAGGTGTTGACATCCATGTTAATAGTATTTACTATCAAATTGCATACGTGTATAGTTAGACTTTACTATCAAATTGCATACGTGTATAGTTAAAATTTACTATCAAATTACATACGTGTATAGTTATAATTTACTATCAAATTGCATACGTGTATAGTTAGAATTTACTATCAAATTGCATACGTGTATAGTTAGAATTTACTATCAAATTGCATACGTGTATAGTTAGAACTTACTATCAAATTGCATACGTGTATAGTTACGTGTATAGTTAAAATTTACTATCAAATTGCATACGTGTATAGTTAGAATTTACTATCAAATTGCATACGTGTATAGTTAGAATTTACTATCAAATTGCATACGTGTATAGTTAGAATTTACTATCAAATTACATACGTGTATAGTTATAATTTACTATCAAATTGCATACGTGTATAGTTAGAATTTACTATCAAATTGCATACGTGTATAGTTAGAACTTACTATCAAATTGCATACGTGTATAGTTACGTTTATAGTTAAAATTTACTATCAAATTGCATACGTGTATAGTTACGCGTATAGTTAGAATTTACTATCAAATTGCATACGTGTATAGTTACGTGTATAGTTATAATTTACTATCAAATTACATACGTGTATAGTAACGTGTATAGTTAGAATTTACTATCAAATTGCATACGTGTATAGTTACGTGTATAGTTACGTGTATATTTATAATTTACTATCAAATTGCATACGTGTATAGTTACGTGTATAGTTAGAATTTGGTCCATGGCAGAAGTCCGCAGAGTGGTTATCGTCGGGGATTTTAAACCGAGCGTCCCGCGGTCATGACGAAGTAACCTTGGGTAAGGCACATTTTCTAGCTTAGTACTGGTATGTTTACCCAGGGATCAAGTGAACTGCCTCAGTGATAAGACCATAATAATATTGAAAATTGTGTACAACCCGAATAAAACGAAAACAAAATGGTCTAACCCATTCGTGGGAGTATTCCAATGATGTTCGCACGACTGGAAAGCGAACAGGACAGATCCGGATCTGGCTTCATAGAGGAGCACGCGGATCTTTCCTGGTCGCAAAACCACGAAGGCAGGTTTTTGTGTGACGTGGCATAATTATTATGAAAAAATGTTATCATAGGGAAGTGAAGGATTTAGCGTGTTTGGTGATTTTCGCCGCTTTCTACAATTGTTCAGTTATATCACGGCGTGTCTTTCGTAAGTTACTCGTACTACTCACTGGTCGATTTATCAGTTATATCACGGCGTGTCTTTCGTAAGTTACTCGTACTACTCACTGGTCGATTTATCAGTTATATCACGGCGTGTCTTTCGTAAGTTACTCGTACTACTCACTGGTCGATTTATCAGTTATATCACGGCGTGTCTTTCGTAAGTTACTCGTACTACTCACTGGTCGATTTATCAGTTATATCACGGCGTGTCTTTCGTAAGTTACTCGTACTACTTACTGGTCAATTGTTCAGTTATATCACGGCGTGTCTTTCGTAAGTTACTCGTACTACTTACTGGTCAATTGTTCAGTTATATCACGGCGTGTCTTTCGTAAGTTACTCGTACTACTCACTGGTCAATTGATCATGGCACCCGATCGAAGATCGAACGCGGGAACTCCCGCACCCGGGGCGGACGCTCTAAGTCTACACCACCGAGGTGGTCGTGCATTGAAGAAAAACATGCTTATAAATGCAATAGGCTCATTAAATCAAATTTTCCAAATGGTATCTACCACAGAGGCGTCAACAGTAGTCAGTATCAGGAATAGGGTCAATACAATGTATAAATGTGCCCATACCAATAGGTCTGGTGTTAGATGTGCGCGTGGTTGGTTGGCTTTTCAGGAACTTGTTTAGTCCACAGAATACTATTATACCGAATACAACGATCAGGATGGTGTACACACACATCAATAGAATATCTGAAATAGTAAAAGAAGACGCATGTACTAACCCTTTCCCATATACAGACGCTTTCTGACGCCTCCGCAACGGATGACTTTTGTAAACATTGTTACAAAAGGATAAATTGCTCATGATGAGCAATTTCTCTTTTAGCCAAAATGTTTTCAACTTTATTCATATTGTTCGAACATTTTTCATATTTTTGTCAAAATATTTTCAAAGTCATCTGCTGCAGATTTGTTGTGCGGGAATTACCTAGACAATAGACGTTAGGTAGTTTCTAATTCTAACTGTTAACTGTATCATATACAATCGGCTTCTATACATGTAGCCTAAAAAATCGTTCAAATTTTATATTATCAATCAACATTTATAAGAATAACATCTAGCATTTGACAATGTGTTAACCCTTTCACACCTGCGAATGCATTTCGAAACATCATCAGCAAACGATCTATGAAGGCGTTGTGGCTATAGAAGAAAGTGTTTTATATTGAGCAAATTCTCTTCTTGTTACAATGTTTTCAACGCTTTTCAATAATGATACTTACATTCTTATAGAGATTTTCGGCATTTTTACAAGGCTGTGTGTTAACTCGTTTGCTGCAGATTTGTTGGATGTTTGAAGGGTTAAGATTGAGTCAATCTTATAACACCCCTGTTGTATTTTCTATGCATCATGTTTGGAAAGCCGCGAGAACAATCTAAGAAGGATCAACGTCACGAAAACGGGTCGACCATAAAAGAAATAAGCCGTTCCACGAGAAAACCAACATCATGGCCTCTGCGTAATGTATCGACCCAGATCAGCCTGCGAAGTCCAGGAAGGCTAATCCGGGCCTACACATTCCGTCCCAGGGTGGAGGAGGTATAGAGTAATGATTCCTGAAACATAACATCCACAGGAGGCGAAATGTGTCTGCCCGTATTAGCGTGCGCGGCATGCTTAGGCTGATCCGGTTCACACTGTTGGTTTTCTCGTGGAACGTCTCAAATAATCAAATTCTATATACTATAGACAATTTCTGATGATAACTGGGAACCAGATATTTAAATAATGTTTGTGAGAGTAGAGTAGGAACTCTTCATCAAACTGTGCGAAGATGCAGTCTGACCTGGTTGGTTGTTTGTTTTTTTACGCCGCTTTCAACAATGTTTCAATTATATCACAGCGTTTCCTGGGTAACTAACAAGTACTACTGGTCCACTCATCCTAACACCAGCTAGTCAGTCGTTATGCGAACGCGCAACCCTGAGCGCCAAGGAGGGCAGCAATTACTACCATTAAAGTATTCTGTATGCCCGGCCAGGGATCGAACCCACGACGTGCAGTCTGGTGTAGATCCTCGTGGGTAGCAAATTCCGTATAAACTAAGGGAAGTAATTCAACCTAATATAATCTGATATATTTTCAATTAAACCCCTTCCTTCGGAACAGTGCTTATGCAGACTTGTGAAATTAAATCGCTGGAAAAGGAGAAACTACTCAACACGAGCTTATTTGTCCATGTTTAATAATGTACCATTCTGGTTCGTGCAAATAGTTAACTTTTACCCACATACAGACGCTTCCTAACTCCTCTGCATCAGACCACTTTTGAAAACACTGTGGTAAAAGGATAAATTGCTCAAAATTGACAATTCCTCCGAGTTGCTGTTTGTGGGAAATGGTGAACTATGTGAGTGCATTACACTGACAATTATAACAGGTAGCTAAGCGTTCATTCGAGATAAGTTATCAATTCGAAATGTCCAACATACAGTTGTTGTTGTTGTTGTGTTTTTTACTTTCCCCGGTGTCTTGTGAAATTCGTGTGTTTGGAGAGGGACCCAACGAAATAACCCTTTGACGAACTCTAATGTAAAATGCCGATTGCTGCATTTGTTTTAATCATTCCCCTAATGCAAACGACGTAAGAAAATAGAATACGGGGAATAAGAAACTAATTCAAACTAATTCCATTACTCTACATAGCACAGTTCTGCTCTCCAAAGTTTCGACGCAAACGACTCTAAAACATGTAACATGCATACATGTTAACGATTTGTTACAATTACCGATGCTCTGCGAAACCCAACCGGGTGGCAATCTGCGATCGGTGCAGATCGTGATCAGCCAGCGCAACCGCGCAGTTCGATCTGAATATATACTGTTTGTCAATAAGTAGTATACAGTTTCAAGGAACTTCTGCCAGGCATTGGTCAACACGTGTAATATTTACGATAATGTTGGTGTTCGCGAAATGACCCTCATAATAAACTATCTTTATATCTTACCTTTTAAGTCTGAAGATATGAGTGGGGGTTTCGGCTTATCTTCACTAGTATCTTTAGCACGTTTCATCTCATTCTCTAATAAAAGACATGAGGGCAATGAAGACAAAATCAATATTTACATGACATTCAAGTATCTGATTATCCCATTTAAAGTCAATCATTTTATAAGCACAAAGGGTCCTTATGCATCGGAGTCATGTCTTTGTTTACCCATAAAACAACATTTTGCAAAATTATTATGAAATTAACAAAGCACCTTAAACGGTTTCTCATTTTGTTTATTTTTTTATGCCACCAATCCTATGTTTTTAAACAAATCCAAATGAACGGATCATTGTTTCAAGAATCATATAAGAACATGTTGACACCTTACGTACGAGCACTTTCAGAGAAGAATCTCAATTTTGTCGTTTATCCCATTTTGTTATGCCGCCTGGGAGCCATGTGTTTTTTTTAACAATTCACTATGGTTTGAACAATGAAAGTAGAGGGTCACATTACGAACATTTCTGCCAACATATCTTGTAATCAGGCAAACACTTTCAAAACAGAAGCTTTTTGAGGTTAGCCATTAAATACAACTGGTTTCTTTGCAGCCATTTTCAGGGAATAATTGATGGTCCTCTTTAAATTTGATCAAACAAATAAACTCAAATTTTAACTTCGGTTGCTGTGTCATCAAAAAGGACTTTGCAATTAGTGTAAGACATCGCCCAAATATAATGTTATGATACGAGTTGTCAATAAAAGGGGAATGCATTCGAATCCAGGTTTACTTATTATTCCGATGATCGACAGAAAAATTAATTTATTACACTCATGAAACATTTGAAACAAAGCAGTAAATTGCATGGGAAAATGTTGTGAACTGATGCGAGACCACCATTAAACATTATAGATGTGACGTTTCATTTAAGACATTTAAACATGCTTTTCACATTTCTCGACTACGTACCTTATCTTAAACAACGTAATGATGCATTTATCTCGTAACGAGATGCAGTAATGGTCAGTATCGAAACAAAATGGAACCGCTAAATATAGTTCACTCTATTGCTACTTTTACCTATTTTTTCTTTTCTTTCTTCTTTTCTCAGGGTACAAGGCATCTCTGTGTTACCACTTGTGTCGTCAAACCTAAGCAAAGTAAAAATTACTACTTGATCTTCAATCGTCTCAGAATAATATACTCTTGCAGTCTGTTCTGTTTAGTTATGCTTTTATTCAAAACTCGAATTATATATGAGCCGTCCCACAAGAAAACCAACATTGTGGACTCTGCGTATAGTAACGACCTTAATCAGCTTAAGCATGCCACGCAGGCTAACCCGTACCGACACTTTTCGCCTCCTAAGGAGTGTCTGTATCAGTAATCATTACTCTATACCTCTATCCCCCTAAAACGGAATGTGTCGGCCCGGATTAGCCTGCGCGGATTGCGCAGGCTGATCTGGATCGATACATTACGCAGTGTCTATAATGTTGGTTTTCTCGAGGAAGGGCTCACATCATGAGTACCATGATGCTTTACTAAGCTATATATCAAATGAAGTCGATTTTTTTTCTGTTGGGTACTCGCTAAATGGTGTAATCGAGGCAGCAGATAATGTAAGTTTATAACTAAAATTGTATAAAACTGTAACAAAATCGATGTAAAAGTGTACTATAACTCAGCTAACACAATGACAACTCGTTTTACTTGGATGATTAAAATGAAAATGCTATGGTATTTGTTATTCCACTTTGCCTTTGAAACTATTTCAGATCCGAATCGTGTATTGAACACTGTGAATGACACATATGAGCCGTTCCACGAGAAAACAAACATTGTGGACTCTGCGTAGAGTATCGACCCGGATCAGCCTAAGCTTGCCACGCAGGCTTACCCGGACGGTCACTTTTCATCTCTAATGGATTTTCTGTTTTAGGAGTCATTACTCTAGACCGTTTTCCCCCTGAGACGGAACGTGTCGACCCGGATTATTCTGCACGGACTGCGCAGGCTGATATGGTTGATACATTACGCAGAGAATATAATGTTTGTTTTCTCGTGGAATTACATATTTTGAGTGAATGCGCTGTTCTATCCTTAATTGGGAAAAAACGTGAACCGGGTCTGGCTTATGTTTGGCGTCTTCACGTTTCTGCGTCAAGTGAAAACTCGGGTGAGTCTGTGCACACAGAGAACCCAACTGCATTGAATAACACGATAAGCTAGAAGTATATCGCACTTAATCACACGATAAGCTAGTAGTATATCACACTTATTTAACGCAAATATACAAATGTTGTTAACGTTGAGACAGTAACACCCCACACTAGCCTGACACGGCTCATACACGTGTTTAGAGTACATGTAATTTACACATTTTGTTTTCATTGTTGTTGTTTTTTCGACGTTTAACAACTTTATTTGAGTTATATCATGCGACAGTTCACTTATTCATGATCCCTTTGTAAACAAACCACTAATAGGCTATAAGCAATGTGCCTTTCCTAAGGGCACTCTACCATGACCGCCCTGACTGGGGATGCAATCCGGGACGACGCCCGGTTACGGTAACCACGCAGCCACGGCGAATTCCGATAAATAAACAAAAACGCATAGTGTATCATCATCTTACATCAGTGTTCGAGGCTTACGGAATTTGCCGAGTCTATCCGCTTGATCACGAGTAACCGAACCCCGGTAGCTCAGTCTGTAGCGACGCGGTCTGTCAATCCAGGGTTTGTGAGTTCGAATCCCGGCTCGGCCAACTTTCTTTCCGACGTTTGACAAAAGTCAATGCGACATGCGTCATTCGTCTTCCACCAATGGGCTAAGGTTATGTGGTAAAGCAGCCAGTTGCTTGGGAAGATTGTTGTGTGGAGTACTGGTGTGAGAAAACCAGGAAACATATGAGTAGGTGAACTGGCCGCCGTGATAGGACTGAGAAAATGTTAAAACGGCGTTTAACTCCAATCAATCAATCAATTGATCACCAGTACGAAGGTAACACTTACCCAGACAGGCAGCTGCCACAGTGACCCCTCCTTACACCCCCACATTGAACGTCAAGGTATCTTTTCAGGACATTACATTTCAATAAACAGGGGGAGCAGGTACTAAGTGTGTCTTTGTCCTTGTAAAAGTTATCTTTACACGGTACACAAGGGTAACACTCTAAATCACCATGGTCCTTCGATGTCATTATCTTGGCCTGAAAATCATAACAGGATATAATGTCAAGTGAATTCTTTTAACCCTTTTCCACTTATTCATGCATGTTGACGCATTTGCAGAAGAGGGCTTTTGAAAACATTTTGACTAAAGGAGAAATTACTCATTAAGAGCAGTTCGAGGGCTCCACGCAACAGTGTTGTACATGTAACTCCATTTTTTCACAAATCCATTTATTTTTGCTTTTTTGATGTCAAAATAAAAAGTATAGCGTACTTAAACAGATGAGTTGCCACAGTGTTGCATAGCAACAATGGGGATGAAACTGAATTTTGTGATATGCAACACTGTTGTAACTTCGAGTTACAACAGTGTTGCATAAATGAAATGTTCCTTATGGCGATACAAGGTTTTGACCATCTTTACTAAGTTTAAACTGTTATCATAATTAAGGGACAGTCAGTTAGTTCACACTATTTTAACCCTTTGTCTCATGGATTTATTGTTTTACTTTTCTATATTGATTACATCTGGAGACAAAACAGTTAAGTCTTTAAAGTTAAATCAATATAGTAAACTGTTTGGTTAAAGGAAAACTGCACATTATGATCAACTTTTCCTTTTCCCTGAACATTTTTTAAAGTCTGTCTCATATGCATATAAACATGTCACATTGAAGACAAGCTTAAAAGGCTTAACCCTTTCCCACATGCAACAAATCTGCAGCAAATGACGTAGAAATGATCTAGGCAAAAAATAAGAAAAATCTGTATATATACAGAAAGTAAAATAATGAAAACATTGTGGTAAAAGGAGAAAAAGTGCATGATGAACAATGTTTCCTTTTGTCACAATATTTTTATAAGTTGTCTGCTGCTAATGCAACAACATTCTAAAACACATCTACACTTGGGAAAGGGAGGGTCAAACAAATAATGAGCCATGTTACACAAAGGCTACTATTGGGACTTCTGCGACCGGTGTATACCAGTTCTTACTGCATGATCTAGTAAACTGATCCAAGTATTTACTGTAAAACTTTTGATGACCTTTGCAAAATGTTATTAGAATAGTCGTTATTATACCCATCATTGAAGTCTGATAAGTTTTGAGACCCTATGGATACTTGATGTTTGTCTTTTTAAAGATATATACCTGAAGTAAATATACACACACAAATTTTCAGGTAGTGCAGATCTTTTGGCAACAGAGGCAGAGTGTCAGAAAAACAGCCTTCAACTCAAAGTTGTTTACATGGTAACGACTTACCACCGTTGACCAAACAGCCTGTGCCATCAGACTCAGATGCACAAGTTAATCATACCCAGTTCGAAAGACACTGATGGTCAAAGGTCATTTGGAAATAAATAACATTATAAAGACTGACACTAGAAAAATCCAACTGCTATTTTTATGAAACTGTTCACAATGGTGCAGAAATTGAAGTGGATCTTTTCAAGAGATTCAGCTCAGATCCTCTAGAAGCTTGTTTCTTACAGTTAAGTCGATGAAGAGAGGACAGTGCACCAATCAGAAAACTGACGTTTGCTGACTTGATCAGTTTATGCAGAATGCAGATACCTCCTTTATATCACATTTTGTTTGAAAAGACCTCTCATACCAAAGTCCCGTGATGAGCGGGTTCTGACTTTGGGATTATTCCACACAAACGGCGCAAGCACTTGTTAAGTGTCCAGGAAGCAGACATCGAGCGTGATTACTATAAGCTGAAAGCTTGTTTCGCAATCGATGTAAAATAAATAAGTTTAAATTAAACTAAAAGATTAGAAAACAAGACTTGCCAAAAGACTACAGATCTATCAGATTAGGCATTTTGTAAATTATCATTGCTTATGAAAATAATTTCAATTGTTAATCATTACAAATGGCCTAACAATAACTTTGTAAGTTATGAAGCAGCTTTAATGTCTGTCCAAAAGACACATTAATTAAGTTAAATTGCCAAGATAAGGTATTTGGCCATTTTCAACAGAATTCCAATCATACCATATAAACAATATGTTAAGTGCATAAGAAAGTTACAGTCTAAATGTACCAGCTGTCCCCAACATTTTGACCTTGACTTTTTTTAGTTTTTTATAAATAAATTAATAAATTATGCAAAGTTTCAATTAAACTGCTTTAGCATCATAGTAAAAGAGGCATGCTGCTATGCAGTATCAGTACAAACGTTGACCTTAGCTGTACGCATAATGTCATATCCATAGCCCTTGTTTTCGGGTTGAATATTTGTTTTTTTTATGGCATTTTCAACAATTTACAGTTATATCAAAGTCACCACATTGTTTTCTGGCTCTCTCACATAAGTACTCCACACAACATTGCTTTCCGAAAATTGCTGCTTTTCCACATTGACTGTCAACCCATTGTTGTGAGACTTATGACACTAATGACACTTTCTGCATTTACTTTTGTCAAAATTAATAACGTTGTCCAAGCCAGTGTTTGAACTCAACACATGACTTTAAAGTTCTCTTCACTACCCACTGAGGTATCTTTTTCCACAATGTTTTGTACTCAAACTCATGCTGTCCGTTTCTTCAGATGCTTTCAATTTGATTTGTTATTGAATAGGACTGAAAACACTGCTAATTATGAGCATTATTTCCTTTTGCCGCTACATTTTCATTCTATGAAAAATACAGTCAGTAAAAATGTCAATTATCATTATTCATATGGAAAATAATTGATCATGTTTGTTTGTCAATTATAGGGGATCGACATAACATGTTATTTATTTATGCCATAATTTAATCTAATTTTGCTCTTTTTAAAATGAAGACAACTTATGATCTGTAGGCAAGGTTTGAAATATCATGAAAAAGCGGAAATTGCTTCTTTTTATCAACAATGTTTAATTACTCTTTTAAAACCTTACTTTCACTTACCAATGTTTTTCCTATAAACTTGAAGAATATCATGAACAATAACTGATGTTTAACTGATGTTTAAAGCCAAGAGTTATAACGACAGACGGACAATCAGAATAGATCACCTTGAGCCTTCGGCTCAGGTGATCATAAAGTAAGCCTTCAAGCCTTCAAGCCTTCAAGCCTTCAAGTCTGTCAGTAAGGTTTATAATACAAGTTAAACAACAAAAAGTGTGTACATTTAGGTTCTAATATAGGAGAGAAAAAACCCTCGAATTTCTCCTTTTGCCACAATGTTTTCCTTTTTTTAGTAGTAATATTTTCATTTAGAGAGATGCATCACATGTTCATCACAAAGTCGTCTATTGCTATATTGCTGTATGTGGGAAATGGTTAACTACTCCTCCCAGTATACTATCCTTTACAGTAAGGCACGAGCTATAAATAATTAAAAGACTCTATAGTATCCTTCCTCTTTACCAGAGATGATGATGATTCTGATGATTCTGATGTTTATGAGTATTGCTGGATTAGTTGTGATGAGGATGTGAGGGAGGGTGAGAAAACACAGGATGATGATCATTATAGAAGGGGCATGAGGGAAATTCGAAAGTCACAACTTACATTTGTATCCCATTCTTTTCCAGGGGGGCATATCAAGCACAATTTACATTTCGCTCTTTCCAACCCTTCAGCTGGGCTGAAGTACCTTCCTTTCTCCGCTTTGCATTTTCGCTGACTGGGAGCACGGCGTGACTCAATGTGCAGTATACAGAAACACAGCAGTTGTAGTAGGAGGTAAAATTTCATCTGCGTCTGAGAAATTATAAGTAAATCAGTCAATTTCGTTAATCGTTACTCATAAGCGCCGATACAAAAGTAATTTTCAGAAATCTAAACTTATAAACCATAAATCGATATATGAGCCGTCCCGTGAGAAAACCAATATTGTGTACTCGGCGTACAAGTATCGACCCGGATCAGCCTAAGCATGCCGCGCAGGCTTACCCGGATAGACACGTTTCGCCTCCTGTGGATTTTCTGTTTCAGGAATCATTTCTCTATACCTCTTTCCCCCTGAAACGAAATGTGTCGGCCCGGATCAGTCTGCGCGGATTGCGCAGGCTGATCCTGGTCGGTTCATTACGCGGAGGCCATAATGTTGGTTTTCTCGCGGGACAGCTCATATAATAAATAAAAAGAGTACTGTAAGCGCTGACATCCACGACAAACCTTTAACCGTATGAAGACGATATTTGAAAGCATTGTGGCATAACAAAATGTTCTAATGATTAGCAAGTTTCCGTTTTGCCAAAATGTCACGTGTTTAAACTCTATTCAATAAATAAACTATCATTCATGAGCTTTTCCTTAGTCTTGCCTTTTTGTTAGAATAATAAATGAAAGGAAAATATGAATCTCATGAATAAGCAAATTAATTATTAACCTCTTCCTTAATGCAGACAGAGTTTGACAATAAAACGGTGGGATAAAAACCAGAGAGAGATAAGCCGGTACACGTTGTCATATATGTTTGCTCAACGAGGAACAGCTCACGCTTATCTAGAAAGTATCACCCTGGTTTATTGTATCTCAGGTGTCGCATGAATTTGCACTTCGGCTATCCTAACCTTACGCTGTACAGATAGGTTAAAGAATGATTGGAATTGGCACTGTGACAATAACTAATTGTTTGATGTTTTACAGATAGAAGTAGATAGATGTCTTCTAGAGACAAAGTTTGTACTATAAGGCTAAAGGATTATTGCAATTCGCACTGTGACAATCGGTTTATAACAGTTGCTTGTTTGTTTGGCGTTTTACGCCGATTTCAACAATAGTTCAGCTATATCACGACGATTCCATGGTCAGTTACCAGTACTACTGATCTATTTATCCTGACACCAGCCAGTCAAACGTAATCATCTCGCAACCCTGAGCGCCAAGGAGGATAACCGTTCTTGCCATATTTAAGGTCTTTGGTATGACCCGGCGGGGGATCGAACCCGCGACCTTCCGCACCCGAGGAAGACTCTCTACCTGTACATCACCGAGGTTGTAATAGTTAAAAATAGAAATAATGTCTTCTGGAGTCAACGTTTCTGAATGAATGCTGTACCAATAGGTTAAAGCACGATTGTAATTGGCTATGTGACAAGAAGTTCAAAATAGAAATGCTGACATTTTAGTTTGGGATTACCTACACTGGATGAACCGAACAATAACTCCACACCTATATATGATGTGTGTAACATATTGGATTTGCGGACAGCACGTGAAATATATAATGGCACTTTGAACGCGTGAGATAAATATACACTGTGCGTAATTCGATTTGTTAGCAAGTAGGCTTATTCAACATCCTCTGTGTTAAGTCATATATATCGGTAAAGCTTGGGTAAGAAAGCCAAGACGTACCCGAGGAGAAACCGTTCATAGTTTCCTCTATAATAAACGTAGTGATTTTACTTCAGACGCGTCCGCAGCAGACGATTTTGAACACATTGTGGCAAAATTAGAAATTACTCACATCGAGCTATTTCTCCTTTTACAAAAATAAATTTCAATATTATTCTTTTTTTTTCTTTTATTTATATAAAGTGTCCGTATGTTTACTAGATGTGTTCAAAGTCGTCTTCTGCAGTTTTGTTGTATGTGGGGAATGCGTCAAATACGGTTAACTGGAGCCATGCATGAGAAGATATTGCCAGGATGAGAAGTGGGGAATCACTATTACGTAATAGCTTTTAAAGCAAATTATGAATAATAAGTTGTTTAATGCATAAAACATCGAATACAGCTTGCAGTACTAATAAGAGACGTAATTAACCTGATTTGAACACTTAATATCAACAGGTAAAGCATAAACGACCAGAATCATGATAAAACAAATTATAAATATTCCGGTAATCGATTCAACCATTGACAACAACAAACCGGGTCAGTAGGACACTCGTTATAATGTTTATTTTTGTATACAACTGAGCTAAAATTTTCCATTCAAGCCTCACCGATATGTACCGTGATCACGTGCGCAATATACTACAAACTGGTACCCCGCTTTTAATAGATATAAACGTGTAATACGGGAGCAATCGGGGTACCTCGGTTATGAAAAACCGAGGAGTTCCGATTGGTATGGGAATTCCCTTGATAAACCAATACGAAGGCAATCGCGAAAATATTAGACGCAAAATAATATTCACATGTATTGTCTACGACACTAAACATGTTAAGACCAATGTACACATATTTTAAGTTTCTGCCAATGTAGTCAACAATATGAAGACAACCACATTACATATAGTTCTTGCATGAGAGTCACGATCATGTGACTAGATCACATCGATATGCACGTAGGCCTACATGTAAGTCTCGTCACTCGTGATTTGATACATACACATTCAGTCGAGACGAATGAACAATCAACGTATTTAACAACACACGGCATGTGTTGAGTGTTATCATTTATAAATGTCGTTTCATCGACCTAACGTGTATAACGTACATAGATCCTAGTAGGTCTCACGGTCTAGACTTAAAAGAAACAAAACATCCCGATATAGGTCGTTGCTTTGTTTACACTTTGGCAGATCGTAGAAGTATGGAAATCTTCTTTTAAATCTACAGAAGCCTTATTATGAATTAAATGTACTCTTTCATCAAATGTCATAATAAAAATAAAATAAAATAAATCACATACCTAGTTAATGTTCACTTCAACTGTTACACATTACCTTTCCTGTCGATAACACACTATTCAATGAATTTTACTACGGTGTTTACGTTTTTAAGGTTCAAGGACAAATCTTAAAACGAGGCAAGTGATCACGAGTGCGTAAATAAACCTTTTACTCTTTTTGCGTTTAGCGTCCTTTTAAAACATTGTGCCGCCAGCGACCAGTTTGCTTATCCGTATCACTATGGCACCGATAGTCACCACACCAGTTTGTACAAACAACTAGTTGCTTTTGAACAGCGACTGACATATGAGACGAATTACGAGAAAACCAACAATGTGGACTACATTAAAGTAACGACCCGGATCAGCCTAAGCATGCCGCGCAGGCTAATTCGGTTTCGCCGCCTGTGGATTTTTTGTTTAGGAATCATAACTCTATCCCTCTGAGAAGGAATGTGTGGGCCCGGATAAGCATGAGCGGAATGCGCAGACTGATCTTTGTCGATATATTACGCAGAGTCTATAATGTTGGTTTTCTCTTGGAACGGCTCATTTGTCAAACGTCGGAAATAACGGAAGTAATGTTGTGCCAGCTGCGGTGCGAACTGACACATCCTAGATTGACAGCCCACGTCGAAACTGATTGAGCCCGGCCAGATATTATTGATAAACAATACATGCAAAGGAGAAGAAGCCGAAAGCGAGCACATGCTCCTGTTCCACAATCTGATCAACTATACCCCACGATCACATTTCCAATTATTTAGACGACTTAGATATTATGCAAGCAGACGATTCTAAATTTTGATGGAAAATGTTGATATCGTTATCCAATGAAAACCCTTTTAACATCATTATTAAAGTAACCACGGTAGGTAAGATAACGTGCATTAGTGTGTGTCAAACATAAACATGACGAGTATCGTAACAAAGAATAGTTGATTTCATTTCATTATTATTCATAACTCGTTATGACAAATACAAAATAAAGACACTTCAAAAATGAGATATTAAGTTAGTAACCCCTTTCCTCATACGACAATTCTGCGGCAGACGACTTTTAACTTATTTTGTCAAAAAATAGAAAAGCTCTATATTTGAATGGATAACCTATGACTAAAAGTGGAAATACATCGTGTCAAAAGGAGAAATTGCTCGTTTTGAGCAATTTCTTCTTTTGTCACTATGTTTTCAAAAAGCCGTCTGCTGCAGAGGCGTCAGAGGGGTACATACGAGGGAAAGGGTTAAATATATCACAACACGTTCACAGAGGTAGAAGTTATAGAAGTAGTTGTAGTAGTATTAGGAATAGAAGTAGAAAAAGTGAAAGTAGTTGTAGTATATGTTGTTGTAGTACTTAGTAGTCGTTCTATTAGTACTAGTAGTAGTAGTTGTTTAAATGCCTGCATGCAACGCATAATTTCGTAATTTATCAGCGTTCATACTATTCGTCAATTTTTACATACAGGTCAATCATGACTTTACTTACTTCGTGGCGGAGACGTTTATCAGCGGTGTATTCTATAACGTCCTATTTTCAAACTGTTGACATTCCTCATAATTAAAAACTTCTCGTCTCATTCTCACAACATTTTAAACAATCAAGACCCTTATCAGATGTCCTTCTTTTTTTGTGTGTTCAACAACAACGCGTGCGCTGTACCGAACCAATTAAATAGTACTAATATACTCAAACTTTATAGAGGACAGTACAGAATACGTCTCACGACTAATGACCGTGGAATTAACGACCGTTGAATGAACGACCGTTGAAATTTTGAGAACAGCAAATCTGCAGCAGAAGACCATGCACAACTATGAAAACTCTCTATAAATGAAATTAATCAAATTATTCTTAAAAATTAAAATAGAAAACAATGTGGTAAAAGGGGGAAGTACTTATTATGAGTGTGCTGCAAATTCGTTGAATGTGGTAACGTTTTTTTTTAAACACTTTCGGAATGCTTTAAATGCTGTATAAGAAACAGACTCATCTCGATCCGTACATTCTCAGCGTATTCTTTTCTTTCCGCCTAAATGCTAAATACACCTAAATGTATGTTAACCCCTTTCCTCATGTAGACACTTTCTGACGCCTCTGCATCAGTCGACTTTTGAAAACTTTGTGACAAAAGAAGAAATTGCTAAAAACGAGCAATTTCTCCTTTTGACACAATGTTTTCAACTCTATTCAATAAGTATGTCTTCATTTAGGGAGATTTTCCTTGTTATTGTTGAGATGTTTGCAAAGTCGTCTGCTGGAGAATTCCTGTCTGTGAGAAAGGGTTAAATGTCTGCTGGAGACTTGCTGTGTTGGGAAAGATTTAAATCACTTTTACGGTTAGGTCTATTACTAGAACAGATCAGTGTTATCATACAATCGTGCGTGAAGAAGATGCGTACCTCTTGTACCCATTAACGCTTTTCTCCTACATTCCATATGAGCCGTTCCGCGAGGAAAACCAGCATTGCGCATAGAATCGACCCCAATCTGCCTAAGCATGCCGCGCCTCCTGTGGATTACTCTATACCTTAACCCCCCTGAGACGGAACGTGTCGGCCCGGATTAGCCTGCTCGGACTACGCAGGCTGATATGAGTCGATACATTAGTCAGAGGCCATATTGTTGGTTTTCTCGAGGAACGGCGCATATGCATTCAATCTTTATTCTGTGTTTTTTTACGGTATTATATTTTCGACTACCCACAAGTATAAGTTGTTTGTAATATAACTCTGCGTTGTATTTAGTACGTTGGCTGCACTGTTTAATGTAAGGTATACAACCAAACCCTGTACTCCCAACCACCTGGTGATACCGACCCACTGGAGTAAGCGACCATAGTGAAATGCTTATACTTTTTGTTTTATCACTCTCTCATAAGGTATACTCATCGGTACGGAATGCATTGGTAATCTCATAAAGTTCATAAAAGTTCATAAAGTATTCGAGACCAAATAAGTCGAAACTTATAAGCATAATGCTTTTTACAGGTCCATTTATTATTGTTTTCCCTTTTTGTGATTTTGTTTAAATTACTTAATAGTTTTTCTTTGTTCTATTAACTTATAGTATTTACATGTATTTGGAATGACCCTTAGTAAGGCATATAACATCTTGCATTGAATTTATACGGATAAACCCAATATTTGTTTAATCTTGATTTGAAACTATTTCAATGAACCTTTAACACTTGTAAACAATTCAGGTTTCGGAAGCTAAAATGATTTTGAAAATTGGAGATAATGCACTAAGGAGCAGACTGCACTGACTCGGTCAGAAGCGGTCAAAAAATTCCTTAACTCTTTCAGCGCCAAAGGCAATATTGAGCTTTTTGCAAACAATACAGATTCAGGTGAGTCAGCTTGTAACGAGCTGTCTCACCTGAAATCTGCATTGTTTGGCTGTGAGTTATAAAAATATTCCAAAAATCCTATAACATGAAAAAAGAGTCGTCCGAGTTTGAACATGGAATAGTCTACTTTAAACAATTCGGCGCTGAAAGGGTTAAATGGGGTCTCATGTGACTGGACTATAAATATTAAGTCGAAATTGAAGTGACCAAACATGTGATATAAAGGTCCTGGAAGATTTAGAAGAAACTATTCAGCAACGATAAGCTGTACGGTTACCATCGCTTGTCATTAGAGATAAGGCATTAGTTGTGTTAACGTGACACATGCAACATGTTGAATGACGCAATACCTCTTTGCGGTCCAATATAAAAATGGCATGTATAGCCTATATGGAACGTTTTGTGTAGCTTTGGATATATTTTGAGGATATAGTCTAGTTTTGAATGATCTAAGTTGGTCAGTTTGTGATATAAAACTTGATGGTAAGCGTTTCCTATGGTGTGATATATTTTAACGACTCTCATCTGTATTTAAATACGTGTTTTTAAGACATGAATCAAAATTGGTGACGTGGCCATTCAATTATGGCGAATAAATATGAGCCGTTTCACGAGAAAGCCAACATTATGGACTCTGCGTGTATAGAGTTAGAAAATCCACAGGAGGCGAAAAGTGTCAGTCCGGGTTAGCCTGCGCGGCATACTGTAGCTGATTCGGGTCGATACTTTGCGCAGTCCACAATGTTTATTTTCTCGTGGATCGGCACAAATGTTTTTTGAGGGCGTGTGTGATATCGAAGGAGCAAAGCTTTTCCTCCGATGGTTTGCAAAATATTTCGATTATCAATCAGTAGAAAACTACCTTCAATAATTCGAATACAGCTTTTATAAACATACATATCACTCGAATGACAAAGACGGATTGAACGTACTTCTTTAACCACAAAAAAAAAACCTATTTCAAAACTAGTTCAATAGTATTGCCTTTCTTATGACGTAATCACTTTATGTTTTTCGATACCCAACGGCATTGCAACTTTGGTTTTTCTATTTGTGTCCAACTACCACTTTTACCATACAGTTTTTAAAAAAAAGGCAAAAAGAAAGCTTCCAAAGAAGTCACAAAATACAAATGAAATCAAGTTGCTTGAACTACATATGTGTGACGGAAAAGCGAATTTGTTTTCATTTAAAGGAACTTGAAGGGTTATCATATTTTGACTAATGTTCGGTTTAGATTGGTGTATTTGGACATCATGGCTGTTCATATATACGACTGAATCACTATCAACCACACTGTCCGTCATTGGAACAAATTATAATCACACCAAGTTTCCCGCTTTCTAACAATGTTTTGTAAGCTGTAATGCGAAAATCAAATTGACCATTAACTCGGAATACAGCATTCAGTCTACTGCATTCGAAATCTTAAGGTACTTTTAGGAATGTTCTTTGGTTATGCGAACTCTCCTATATTCAGCAGACTAGAATAGAGGGAGTGAACCGGTCTTTTTCCCAAAATATTTCTCTTATTGCTCAACCTAATTATATGTTGTGGGTACTTAAAAGAATCGTCTCACTGAGACGATTCTTTTGAGTACCCACAACCTAGGGTTTGAATGTCAAATAAGGATTTTAGAACATGAAAAATGCCCTTTATCTAGAGTTCTGCTACATTCCTAGTGTTCTAGTGCGATGGACCGATGATGTATTACAAGTACGTGGTCAATTCATTTTCACAAGAGTATAGCTACATTTCAAAATTAATTAATGTTAAAATGTATGCGATAAATGATGCTTAACCCCTTTCCCACATACAGCAATACTGCAGCAGACGACGTTCAAACATATTGACAAAAATCTGAAAAATCTAAATAAAATAAAGCTTTGTTATTAATTAAAGTTGAAAACATTGTGGCCAAAGGGGAAATTGCTCATCATGAGCAATTTCACCTTTGTCCACAATGTTTTCTAAAGTCGTCTGCTATTGCGTCAAAATGCGTGTGGGAAAGGGTTAAAGTATATCAGGTAACGGTCGAATAAATAAGAAGTAGGGAACTCACTTAGAAATAAGATACTGTACGTATGTGGCTTCAAACTTTTGTAATTTGAACTGTTCACATAGACGTCATTATTTTTGTTCGAAGGACAAGTCAAATGGAAAGTTTTGTAAAATATTCCGTTGAGAAAATTGTTGAAATCCTACATTGCATATGGTGAACTCAGGTGGTCATTTTATTTATACCGAAATCATTATCTAGCTATATTCACATGCTGATTTATTGACATTTTCGGACAAAATCAAATTTTATTACCATTCTCAGTCTTCAGTTTTAACGCATTTTGTTTTACCTTCTCTGGTGCATTTTACAAATTGGCGTACGTGCATATGTCTGGGCACGAGAACCCTAATTTCCTTTTTCTTTTCAGGTGATAACACACTTCCAGTGTATTGTCATTGTACGATGTCGACCGATGAATGCATAACAAGGTATCTGTACAATGTATTTTTTAGTAAGTTAACCTAGTTAAACTTATGCATTCCCAATCTGGCTGTGCAATTAACACGGATAGAAAGCTCCCTGCTAACGTAAATAGTGTTACTGACTAGAACACACGCAACGCTTGCTTGCCTTTGAGTCACCTCGAAGGAACATGCGGAATTAATAGGAAGCTTAATAAAATGTTTCAACAAGCAACGATATACCAAATACATATTTATGTTACTACTACTCAGAGTGTGGAAGAGGTGTAGAGGTAGAGCGTCGGCCTTTGACTTTGGAATTTTCCCACACAAAAGGCGCGAGTACTGGGTTTTATAGCTGAAAGCTTGTTTCGCAATCATGTAAAATAAATAAGTTTAAACTAAACCTTGTCGAATTTGAGAAAAACAAATAATTCACTTCAGATTTCGCTTCTGTGCAGTCTAGTCATGGTTGTCCGTGTTCGCCATCGAGTAAGACGATTACACGCGAGGACCAAGCACTGACCGTACAAGTAAGCATTTTAAACATGACTGTCATTAATTTACAAACAGGTCTGTGTTGTTTTTTCGTTTGACGCGGCCTTAACCCTTTGGGGATATCTGATATATTATGTAAGTAATATACTGCTGCAGGTGAGTTTAGGGAAAGGGCTGAAATTCGCTCAAAACTGTATAAGAAGGTTAACCATTTTCCAATTGCAGACACATTTTGACGCATCTGCAGCAGACGACTTTTGAAAACAGTGACCAATTTCACCTTTTGCCACACTGTTTTTTAAACTTTTTTTAATGATAATACTCTCATTTATTGTGATTTGTTCACATTTTTGCCAAGACATTTTCAAAGTCGTCTGCTGCAGATTTGTTGTATGTGGGAAGGGATTAAACTGCTTATTGTTAACACTATTTACATTATTACACTATGCACGAAATTTAACCAAAAGTTCGGGTTATTTAGTCAAAAATCGGCCTGCACTTACGTGTAGTCCAATCTTGGTCATTGTTGTTTGCTACCTGTTTATATATATAGATAATAACTAATCAATAAGTTTGTAAGAACTGAGCCATAATTATCGCTTTCCCACATGTAGACGCATTTTGATGCAATAGCAAAAGACGACTTTTAAGCTATTTTTCATGTATTTGTTAAAAATTCGTCTGCTGCAGAATGGTTGTATGTGGCGAGGGAAAGGGTTAAACGGCGGTTGCAGAGGGAATTTAGCGGGGTAAGGGACAATTTATGTTTCAAGTGTCCACAATTTTCACAATCGACAAATACATCCAATTATAATATCCACTGCAATCAATTAGAAAAGGGTTATGTTTTCAAAATGTGTGATTGCCATATGTTTAGAGCTAGTATGTTTTAGTTTAACTTGGTACATTTTGTGGGTCGGGAGACTATATCTACCCTGTTTTTTTGTGCTGTCTTACGTAACCATCAATTATAATACTTTCTATATGGTGTCGATACACTAGTGAATAAACCCCTATCCAACCCCCATCCCCAATTAGCGGCTACTCAACTTTTTCATCTATCCACCGAGTTTGTTGCCATTAACAGTAGATGAGTTAAACCATATCGGTGTCAGCTCTACATGCAACAATTATACATTGATTGGACGAGATTTTGCCCAGACACCTTTAAAGGTTTCTGGTGTAGATTAGTTGCAAGTTAGATTAGTGTTAAAGTTAAGATTTACGCGTCTTTAAATAACATTTTGCTTATCATGTTTATCACGTCATTCAACAAAACAAAACGTAAACAGTGTGTACCTTAATATGCCTGCAAGTTCGAATTCTCATAATCGTTGTCTATATTACTCTCTACTCATTTATTGATCGGTAGCAAAAGAAAATTGAATGAAACTGGAATCACTTCATTTAAACACTATTCCTCGCGTATTCGAGCACATGTTTATGAGCCCATACACGTTTTCTCTTTTAAACAATGCAGATTCAATAAACCTGTGCATGCACAAAGTCTGATCAAGATATATACTGTTGCCACATTACTTAAATAAGTTTGTTTAACCCTTTCCCATATACATATGCTTTCTGGCGCCTCTGCAGCAGACGGCCTTTGAAAACATTGTGGCAAAAGGAGAAAATGCTCAAGATGTTTTCACCTCTATTTAATTATTATACCTTCATTTCTAAAGAGTTGCCATATTTTTGCCAATATCATTTTAAAGTCATCTGCTCAAGATTTACTGTATGTTGGAAATAGTTAAAGGTTTAATTATGATAAGAGGGAGCAGATGTACAGGGTGGTTCGCATGAGTCTCGAGAGAGAGAGA
>JASEVX010000006.1:47432361-47557361 GCA_031761405.1 Serripes groenlandicus
GTAATTAACCCCCTTTTACGGAATGTATAACATTAATATGCAAATGAGATACCTGTTATTAAAAACTAAAAAAAAACTATTTATCTAAGTGTCTTATAAGGGTGGTAGGTGTGCTTCACGCACCCCACAAGTACTCTCTCATGCGGACGTGCATTCAATAATTTACCAAATGCACGACCAGAGGTTACTGACAAAATGATGATAGAAATCGTTGCATCATCTTGAGATAAATACGTTTATTACAGGCATGCTTGAATAATCTTCTATTCACGAAGGGGGAAACATTGTAAACGATTTCTTAGAATGTTGAACAAGACCGTTCCAGGAAACACAAATGTATCACATAATAAGCAATAATGCCACATGCGGTAAGTTATATATGAGCCGTTCCACGAGAAAATTAACATTATGGATTCTGCGTAATGTTCCGAACCAGATCCGCCTGCACAGTCCGCTCATTGCGATACATTCCGTCTCAGGGTGATAGAGGTATAGAGTAATGCTTCCTGAAACAGAAAATCAACAGCCTGCGCGGCATACTTAGGCTGATCCGGATGGATACTTTAAGCAGAATCCATAATGTTGGTTTGCTCGTGGAACGGCTCATATTACATTGTATAACTCCAAATGTTCAGATTAAGAAAAATCGGCTGACGTGAGAACTCCACCAATACACTGTTTTCTCATGGTTTTGCGATGATATCATCGGGATTGTTTTTTTCTTTTTCACTCCTCCCCCACATTCCACAAATCAGACGCAGACGACTTTGAAAACACTTAATCAACAATATGAAACTCTCTACACATGAAATAACGAATAATTAAGTTGAAAACATCGGGCAAAAGGAGACATTGCTTAATATGAGCAATTTCTACTTTTGACACAATGTTCTCTCTCACATGTCGCCTGCTGCAGAGGCGCTACAAATCGGCGGAATATGGTAAAGGGTTTCCAGTTGAAGACAATTCCATACCGAACGTGCCAGGTATCCAGTTGAAGACAATTCCATACCGAACGTGCCAGGTTTCCAATTGAAGACAATTCCATACCGAACGTGCCAGGTTAGTAAAGGTCGCGTTTCATAGACGAACAACGATTCATTGATTGGATTAAACGTCGTGCTCAACAGGGTGG
Source organism: Serripes groenlandicus (assembly GCA_031761405.1). Lineage (NCBI taxonomy): Eukaryota > Metazoa > Mollusca > Bivalvia > Cardiida > Cardiidae > Serripes > Serripes groenlandicus. Next base: position 47,433,497 of record JASEVX010000006.1, read on the forward strand.
CATGGTGATCGCCCCGGTAGCTCAGTAACTTCGAAATTGAATCCCAGATCGGCAAACATTCTTTTCAAAGTTGACAAAAGTCACTGTGACAAGCGTCATACGTCTTTCTCCAATAGGCTAAAAGTCTATGTGGAAAAGCAGCAAGTTGCTTGGAAAGTATGGTATGTGGAGTACTGGTGTGAGAAAGCTAGGAAAACACATAAGTAGGTGAACTGGCCGTCGTGATAAGAAAAATTGTTGAAAACCGCGTTATATACCCCAATGAATCAATAAATATATTTATATTTCTAAAAAAATAAGATCTTAAAACTCCCACACAATTTCGATGCCGAAAAAAGGCCTATTTGAAACATACTGATTGTGTAGGATGACCTCTACCATACATACCAGTCTCGAATGATACGGGATGTTTCTACAAGAGGGCATCGAAAACATTGTAGAAACCCGATATTCTGACATGCACATAACTGCAGCAGATGACTTTCGAGCATTCGTTGTAAAAGGAAAAATCGCTCATTATGAGCGAATTCTCCTTTTGCCAAAATGCTTCTCAACTCCATTCAATAATTATACTTCCATTCATAAAAAAAATTACTATTACTTTTCAGAAATCATATAAAAGTCGTCTGGCGCAGAATGTAATACAGGAAAACAGGTTTCTAGACCATGAGAAGCAAGCATTTCAATTTGTAACTATTTTTAGATACAGACTAAAGCTTGTCTAGACTGTATAGGAGTAACTTATTTCCCCCCCAACTAAGACATTGATAAGTGTGTGAAGTTGCAGAGCATTAGACGTTAGACATTAGATATTCATTTTTTTTTACTCGAAAGTCTCATGTATTCGATTAGACATTCGCAAATTTTTGGTTATCTAATGTTTAATTAGACATTAGATATTCGATTAGACATTCAGAGAAATTTCGCAAATTTTAAATATCGAATGTCTAATTAGACATTAGACATTCGCAAATTATCATACTTAGGTTCCAAATTCGTCGGAGGTCAATGTACATTAAAAAAACGAAAGTCTAATTTGGGCAGTTAGACATAAGACATTTGATTAGACATTCGCGAATTATGATATTTAGGTTCCAAATTCGTCGTAGGTCATTGTACATTCAAAAAACGAATGTCTTATTGGTCAGTTAGACATTAGACATTCGATTAGACATTCGCAAATTAAGAGATTTAGGTACCAAATCCGTCGGAGGTCATTGTACATGCAAAAAACTAATGTCTAATTAGTCAGTTAGACATTAGACATTCGATTAGACATTCGCGAATTAAGATATTTAGGTTCCAAAGTCGTCGTAGGTCATTCATCATGAGCAATTTCACCTTTGGCTGCAATGTTTCCAAAAGTCGTCTGCTGCAGATACGCCAACATGCGTCTAAAGGTGGGAAAGGGTTAACAGACATAATAAACAGTTTGGTCCTTACTTTGTATGGCTCTCATTTCTACCAGAATCTACTTATTTTAGACGTTAATTATGACTAAATATTTGTTGTACATATTATGTACTTGGATTGCAATGATCACACTTCACAATAAAATGTTTAAAAGGAATGTGGAAAGAATGCCATACACACTAAATAATAATAATAATAATCAAGTGTAATATTATATATATATATATATAGAGAGAAAAACAAAATGTCGGTGAATATTATCTTCTATGTATAATTAGTTTAATTTATCAATCACTATCAAATTAATGTTTAAAGAAAATCTATTCCATTCAATGTTGAAACAGGTCGAACTTTACTTTAAACATAATTTTGATACTGATAATCAAATTAAACTAACCATATAGAAGACAATACTTTCAAACGTCTTCCGTTTTTCCACATGTATTTATACTTATTTGTGATTTATTTCATTCTTTAAAAGACATATGAGCCGTCCCGCGACAAAAACCAACATTGTGGACTCTGCGTAAAGTATGGACCCGGATAAGCTTAAGCATGCCGCGTGGGCTAACCCAGATAGACACGTTTCGCCTCCTGTGGATTTTCTGTTTCGGGAATCATTACTCTATACCCCTATCCCCCTGAGACGGAATGTGTCGGCCCGGATCAGTCTGCGCGAATTGCGCAGGCTGATCTGGGTTGATACATTCATTACGCAGAGGCCATAATGTTGGTTTTCTTGCGAGACGGCTCATATATAGTTGCAGTGTTAACCCTTCCCCAAAAAACAGATTAATGTTTATGTATCTACAGCTTTTGAATAAATTGTGACAAAAGACGTTATTACTAATAATGAACATTTACTTCTTTTGCCACAATGTTTTCAAGTATTTTCATTGGTTTACTTTATATTTACTAAACTTGCGTCTAGATGTTTTCAAAGTCATCGGCTACAAACGTGGTGTATGCGGGAAAGGGTTAAGTATTCGTTTAGCAATCAGCTCGCGTGTCCATTTAATCATCAGATTTGAAGAGACTACATTGTTTACAAACATGTGTAACATGATATATTCTGACTGGCGCAGTTAACACCCTTATACTTAATCCCTTTACACGCTATATGAGCCGTCCCACAATAAACCCAACAGTTCTGACTCTGCGTAATGTATCGATCCAGATCAGCCTGCGCATTCTGCGTAGGCTTATACGGGTCGACATATTCCGTCCCAGGGGGGATAGAGGTATAGAATAATGATTCCTGAAACAGAAAATCAACAGCGCAGCATGCTTAGGCTGATTCGGGTCGATATATTACGCAGTCCACAATGTTGGTTTTCTCGTGGAACGGCTCATATGTTAATCAGCACTTGTCGTAGTACGAGATTAATTGAGCGGTGCTCTGTGAAAAAAAGCCTTCAGGTATTTGCGACCAGGGCAGATTCAGATCAGCATGTGTAGTCTAATCTGGGTCTATACTGTTCACCGTAAAGTCAACGAACATTTAAAAAACACTTTTGGAAAAAGCTGTATATTGGATAGAGGTGTAGGAATTACTAAGGTTTGGTTTTCCTAGACCTTTGTCTAATTACTTATTCTCTGAGTAACATCAGTCTTCACATCGCTGTCGTCGTATGCTCGTTGTTCTTGTTCAATTCATATTATACACATTCGTAGCAAAACCGATTCATAGATTTATAAATGAAAAGTTCAGCGGATATCATCAAATAAATGTCTTTAAAACATCCGCAAAATAATGAAACTCAACATTAAGTGCATAACGACAATATTGTCACAACAAAAAAAACTATTCAATGACTGTACTTTCGTGTCGGTGGTGTAGTGGTAGCGTTCGCGTCGGTGGTGTAGTGGTAGCGTTCGCGTCGGTGGTGTAGTGGTAGCGTTCGCGTTGGTGGTGTAGTGGTAGCGTTCGCGTCGGTGGTGTAGTGGTAGCGTTCGCGTCGGTGGTGTAGTGGTAGCGTTCGCGTCGGTGGTGTAGTGGTAGCGTTCGCGTCGGTGATGTAGTGGTAGCGTTCGCGTCGGTGGTGTAGTGGTAGCGTTCGCGTCGGTGGTGTAGTGGTAGCGTTCGCGTCGGTGGTGTAGTGGTAGCGTTCGCGTCGGTGGTGTAGTGGTAGCGTTCGCGTCGGTGGTGTTCGATCTCCGCTCGGGTTATATCAAAAACTTTTAAAAAACAAAAGTGATGGCTTTATCTCCTTGGCGCTTGCAGTCGAGAGTTAGCATTACGGCTGACTCGGTGGTCTCAGGACACCTACCTATCGGAAATGTACAACGTCGGGTAACTTAACTTTAACCATCTTTAAAGCAGTTCCGTTATACTGATATGATGGTTATCGGCTAACGTGAAAACACCCCCAACAACACACAGTTAATCCGGCCCACACATTCCGTCTCTGGAGGATAGAGGTATAGAGTAATGATTCCTGAAACAGAAAATCCACCGGGTTGATACCTTACGCAGAGTCCACAACGACGAAGTGATCCCTAAATATCTAAGAGACAGTCAACACAGCAATGGTGACGGACAGACGACGTGGTGACCCCTTAATGTCTTATAGACAGACAACACAACAATGGTGACGGACAGCCGAGGTGGTGACCCCTTAATGTCTTACAGACAGGCAACACAACAATGGTGACGGACAGACGACGAAGTGATCCCTAAATATCTAAGAGACAGACAACACAACAATGGTGACGGACAGACGACGTGGTGACCCCTTAATGTCTTATAGACAGACGACACAACAATGGTGACGGACAGACGACGTGATGACCCCGTAATGTCTTATAGACAGACAACACAACAATGGTGACGGACAGACGACGTGGTGACCCCTTAATGTCTTATAGACAGACAACACAACAATGGTGACGGACAGACGACGTGGTGACCCCTTAATGTCTTATAAACAGACAACACAACAATGGTGTATTCTCTATTAATGAATCATATCATTTTATGAATATTGATTAAAATTAATTGCAGCGTTATTCAAATGTTTCATGCAGTAAGTTATATATGAGCCGTTCCACGAGAAAACCAACATTATGGCCTCTGCGTAATGTATCGACCCTAATTAGCCTGCGCAATCCGCGCAGGCTAATCCGAGCCGACACATTCCGTCTCAGGGTGATAGAGGTATAGCTTAATGATTCCTGAAACAGAAAATCAACAGCCTGCGCGGCATGCTTAGGCTGATCCGGGTCGATACTTTAGGCAGAATCCATGATGTTGGTATTCCCGTGGAACGGCTCATTGTTTAAGATTAAGGAAACAAATGGTATGGTTATCGGCTAACATGAAAATACCCCCAATACACAGTTCTCTCTCGTTTGCGATGTCATCGAGATATTTACAGTCATTGTTCTTTCTTTTTTACTCCTCCCCACATACAATAAATCTGAAACAGACTACTGTGAAAACATTTAATCAACATGAAACTCTCTACACATGAAAGAACAATTAAGTTGAAAACATTGTAGCCAAAGGAGAAATTACTCAATATCAGCAATTTCTCATTTTGACACAATTTTCTCTCACATGTCGTCTGCTGCAGTTGAATATGGTAAAGGGTTTCAGGTTGGCAACCAGTATATGAGCCGATCCAAGAGAAAACCAACATTATGGCCTCTGCGTGATGCATCGACCCTGATTAGCCTGCGCAGTCCGCGCAGGTTAATCCGGGCCGACACATTCCGTCTCAGGGGGATAGAGGTATGGAGTAATGATTCCTGAAACAGAAAATCCACCGGGTTGATACCTTACGCAGAGTCCAGAATGTTGGTTTTCTCGCGGGAAGGCTCATGTGAATTGAGACTATTCATATAGTAAATATGAAGCACACTGAGTCACCTTAACAGACTACCAAGTATGTCGATTCAATAATGAAGACAATTAATTCCATACCGAACGTGCCAGGTAAGCAAAGGTCGCGTTTCATAGACGGACAGCGATTCATTGATTGGATAAACGTCGCGTTTCATAGACGGACAACGATTCATTGATTGGATAAACGTCGCGTTTCATAGACGGACAACGATTCATTGATTGGATAAACGTCGCGTTTCATAAACGGACAACGATTCATTGATTGGATAAACGTCGCGTTTTATAGACGGACAACGATTCATTGATTGGATAAACGTCGCGTTCAACAGGATAGCATGGTGATCGTTTGACAATACAATGTTTTGTCTGACAATCACCCCAGAGCGTACACCTCGGTGCGGGAGGTCGCAGGTTCGATTCCAAGCAAGGTCATACCAAAAACCTTTAACATGGTGGTAATGGCTGCCCTCCTTGGTTCCTTAATAAACCAGTAGGACTTGTAAGTTACCCAGGAAACGCCGTGATGTAAATGAATTCATGATGAAAGCTGCGTAAAACACCAAACAATCTATCAACATGAAACTGGCTACATTCCTTCATTAACGGTAAGCCAATGAGATCATGACGATTGTCGATAATGCCTTTGTCAATCATCTGAAAGAATAAATCGCCAAGTTTGAATTTGAACTCAATAATTTGATAAATATTTTTCTTTTGCCGAGGCCCGGTAGCTCAGTGGGCTTTCAATCCAGGGGTTGTGAGTTCGAATCCCAGCTCGGTCAACATTATTTCCAAAGTTGACAAAAGTCACTGTGACAAGCGTCATTCGCCTTTCATCAATGGGCTAAAAGTATATGTGGAAAAGTAGCCAGGTTCTTGGAAAGCATGTTTTATGGAGTACTGGTGTAAGAAAGATAGGAAAACACATGAGTAGGTGAACTGGCCGCCGTGATATGACTGAAATGATGTTTAAAACGGCGTTAAGCCCCAATGAATCAAGAAATATATTTTTATTTCTAAAACAAAACTTAAGATCTTAAAACTCTCACACCATTTGGATGCCGAAAAAACGGCTTTCTTTTTCTGATTAAAACATGTCTTGATCATTCTTTACGGTATGAATGCCTATGGAATTATATACTACTGATTCGGGTGACAGAGAACTACATGTATAGTACAGCTAATGAAAGTAATATATCCTATTTGAGATAACTTATTGTGTAGGATGATCTCTATCATACCAGTCTTGGATGATACGGAATGTTTCTACAAGAGGGCATCGAAAACATTGTAGAAACCCGAATTTTTGGTTGAGCATTTCCCACATGCAAATATCAGCAGTAGACGACTTTCGAGGACATCGTTGTAATAGTAAATCAAAGTACTGAAAGTACTGATGGTATAATTGCTTTGGTTTAAGCAAGTGATTGATGTTTAACGCCAGTTCACTTACTTATGTGTTTCCTGGATTTCTCACACCAGTACAACACACAACATTCTTTCCAAGGAACTGGCTGCTTTTCCACATAGACTAAAGCCCATTGGTGAAAGACAAATGATGCAAGTTGCATTGACTTTTGTCAAATGGCGGAAATAATGTTGGCCGAACCTGGATTCGAACTTGCGACACCTGGGTTGACAGCCTTCGTCGCTACCGACCGAGCTATTGGGGCTCGGCTTTGGTTTAAGCAAGGAGGGACAAACATGAATAAGAAAATGTTCATATAGACACTTTTATTAAAAAAATAACTGAACATGCCATTTTGGTTTAATTTAAAGAAAAATACAAGATATCAAAATTCTATTGTCAAATAATAAGTGATTTTGAAAAATGTTTCAACTTGCTTATTACAAGAAACTTGAAACTTATTCAAGATCAATTGTTTTTTAAGTATCCTTTTTGCAATGCAATCTATAATTTATGGTAGTGAACAAAGCTGCAAAATTCTATCCTCAAGTTACAAGTGAATTTGAAGACCTTTTTTAACTTGCTCATTACAAGCAACTTGAAAACTTCTTCATACTCACTAGTTTTTGTATCGAGGAAAGTATAAAAGAAATCCTTTTTACAACACAATAACCAAATCATTGACATATAACAAGTAAATATGGAGGAGATTCTTCAACTTGATTATTACAGGCAATATGAGAATGTCTTTTTTTTTTTAAAAAAAGAAATGGTTTTATAACACAATATCAACTCTCTTTTGAAATAATTGGTAATTTTGGAAGATTTTTCACTGTTTGTATGGAGCAAAGTTTTATGAGCTGTGAAAAATAATATAAATAAAAAACATAATTTTTCACAAGTTAGTTTTTTTAAGATGGTCATTGTAATTTTAAGTAATAATTGACTGCAGGAGGATTTTCGAGCAGATGACGCGTTTCTGGTTGCAACAAATGTAATAGATACATATTGAAGATGGCGACACTGAAAATTAACAAAGGAACAAACATAAAGAAAAGACACGCCACACATTGCAATTACATTATTTCACTATGTCCGTCCTGTTTTAACTGTGTTTTATGTCATATATGCTTGATAAGCATTATCAAAGACATTTTACAAACTAGACATCATCACTAACCAGTAAGAATGGTTGTCAAGAACCTGAATTGTTCAACTTGCCTATTACAAGCAACCTGAAAACAACCTGGAAATCAAGTGTTTCATAACTTTTTCTTAATAATTAGTAAATGAGACAAATTGTTCTCACCTTGGTTACACCGTTAATTGAAAAAAGGCTTGTATTTACATTTGTTCATCTATCTTATTTATTGTGTATTACTTACTTATCTACTTTGTCCCCAGTGGGACACAAGGCCGTAATTATTGTATACAGGGCTCTCACTAGGCTCAAATGTTAGGGCGAAGTGACTTCTCCCTCCAGACAATTTAGGGCGAAGTGGGGAGACTTAGGGAGAAGTGATATTTCTTGTGTCATTTGGAAAAGAACACATTAACTTAAAGTAAACAAAGATGAAATAAATCGCCGAAATATACATAACAATTCATAAGAGGACATCTTTTAATTATTTATTACTGTTTTCCGGTTTCTCCTTTAATTAATTGCACTCGTCAACTTACGTATTTCCTAGTTTGCGATCCGAACATTGTGTTCTAAAGTCGCCGAAATATAATTAATGAAGCTCGCCGTCCATTCCGAAATGGTGTCTGACGATTTGTAAATAAGCCTGTTGTAAGTATCGCAAACGACGTATATTCGTTTCGGGTTTGTGATCCGAACATTGTGTTCTAAAGTCGCCGAAATATAATTAATGAAGCTACATTGTGTTCGCAGATTCAGGCATTTCATAATGAAGTTCGTCGTTAGTGTAAAAAACAACACTTATATATAGGTTTTTTGTTAGTTGGAGGTATTGTCTTTTGATTGGTTAATTACGAATATTATGACACCCCCATGCTACAGCTATTATTATGAAGCCCCGAACAAAATTCTGATGTGTTTTCAATTTCTCCATTTCTTAATTATTGAAGACGATTTTTTCCTTAAACGAAGAAAAGATTCACAAAATCATTTATATTATTGAAAGGGTTAAAAAATAATTCGACTTCAATCTCATTTACATCGGATACGTACTTAATGATTTTAAATGGGGCGCCATAATAGTTGATATGACTATATGGTGATTGGTAAACTGAAGAAGAACTCCTGTTTCACAAGTAGCAGCATATCTGACAGGCATATATTGAACATGGCAACCAACAGGAATTTTTAAAACTGCTTATGACAAGCAGTAGAAAACCACAAAACATAATAGTAAATGTCTTTTTGATTGAATGTCAAGATAAATTCAACAGATGCTAACAAGCAGTAGAAAACCACCAAACATAATAGTAAATGTCTTCTTGATTGAATCGCAATTTTTTTGTTTTTTTTTTTGTTTTTATTTACTCTCGCCGTGCAGAATTAACTATTTGGCGAGCAGACAAAGTTAGATACAAGGGAGTCCGGGTGCGATACCCTAGCTCTTTCCGAAAAGACCCCTTGGTTCTTTTACGTGCCCGGTGTATAGCACCGATACACGCGGGGTTATTTTTCCTGGAAGTGACCAGTACTTAACCCCTAGTTGAGTGGGAGACGCTTAAAAGCATCCCTTAAATTTCGAAAACCCGGACCGGGATTTGAACCCCAGACCTCTGGGGTAATAGAGATGCTCTACACTTATGTACTATAGCAATACAATGACTTTCCCGCCTTCAGCTGGTATTCTGCTGTTTCTACGGCGTGTTATAAATATATATTTAAAGCAGGGTACCAGACGTGTATATTTCCAGGGCCAACACAGATAATGAATATGCATAAATTCTTAAATAGGTCAGATAAACAAACCCTTTCTATAACATGGGTCTTGACTGCGGTTTTGCAGGTTTCGCTTAAAAAAGAACGTAGATCGTGTTTAAAAAAAAAAAAGATGTGAAAGCCTAGCAAAATGTTTTACATGCGGTAAAATATGTTCAAAAAGGCTTTAGCATATGTTAAACTCTTCATTAGGTTCTCAACAATAGCGTGAATAAAACAAAACTAAAAAGGAGAAGGGTTCTTACTTGATAACGTCAACATTGCTACAGCCATGCATATTCATGAATTCTGTTCTGATAAACAAACCCTGTCTGAATCATGACTTTTAACTTTGTTAAAGCAAGTTTCGCAACAAAAAGAACTTTTATCGAAAATCTATATGCGAGTAAAACAGAACGTTTACGTTTGTTATATATGCAGTAAAATATGTTTAAAGAGGCTTTGCAATTCGCATTGAAAGACTGTTGATGACGTTCTCAAAAATTGTCGGAATCAGACATACAGTACTGTGTTGAAGAAAGGGTTCAAACTTGAAACAGGGCCTGGTCGTATTTTACGTTGATTTGCGTAAGAATATTCTATATTATGATATACATTCAAATATGATATTTACACTTGTTATTATCTATGACAAGCTTGAATAATCGCATATTTTTTTTACTTACTCTGTGTTTGCTGTTGTAACCATTCGTAATATTTAGTCAAACAAATTTGCACTATATTGTTGGTGGTGAAGGGCATATACATCACGTGACTTCAATCTCACCTTGACTATGGTATCGTTTGCGCATGTGCGCAACTATACCAAAAATCACTCGGTATGAGCAAATTCTGCTTTTGCCGAAATGCTTTTCAACTCTATTCAATAATTATACTTCCATTCATAAACAAAATCATTGCTTTGCCTTAACCCTTTCAGCGCCGAATTGTTTAAAGTAGACTCTTCCATGTTAAAACTCGGACGACTCTATTTTCATGTTTTAGGACTTTTGGAATATTTTTATAACTCACAGCCAAACAATGCAGATTTCAGGTGAGACAGCTCGTTACGAGCTGCCTCACCTGAATCTGAATTGTTTGCAAAAAGCTCAATATTGCCTTTGGCGCTGAAAGAGTTAATATTTTCAAAGTCGTCTGGTGCAGATTGATCATACACTGTACATGTTTTTTTGTAAATAGTCATGGGATAAGATTATATTTTCCCCGTATTAATTCTGTATCAAACAAGAACTTTAAGGTGTTCCATTTTGTTCTTGTATGTGCTATATGTGAAACAATATAAATAGACATATTAGAGAATGGTTACGGGCCCTTTTATATGATGTTTAGAGTCTGTGCTTTTCAGGTAAAAGATTTGTAACAAGTGAAGAACTAAAAGTATTATTTTGATACAGAAAGTAATAAAGGAAAAACAGTATTTAGACCATGAGAAGCAACCTTTTCATTGTGTATCTATTTTTAGATACAGACTATAGCTTGTCTAGACTGTATACATAGGAGTAATCTATTTTCCCCCAACTAAGATAGTATGATATGATCAAATACCTCTGTTAGTGACGTTGTTATGGTCGTGTCGTGGATATGCGGATGTGTTCATACTGTCTAAATAACCGGGTGGATAACTAAGAACACCAGATCAGACTAGGGGAATGTGAAGACTGATATTTACATAAACGTTTTTCGTACACGTCCTACTGTCGGAGAAATCCGCATTGGCCGAGTGGTTATCGTCGGGGATTTTTTAACCGGGTTCGATCCCCAATCATGCCGGTTGAGATCCATCAAGCAAGTCACATTTCCGAGACTAGTACAGGTGTGTTTAACCAGGGATAATGAATGAGTGAACTGTCGCCGTGAAATAACTGAAATAACGGCATAAAACCGTAATACAACAAATAACAACCCTAATGTCGGCTTTTACATACTGTTCAACATTAACAATGCATTTCTCAACCTCTGGTGCCTACGTGTAGTTAACCCTTTCCCACATACAACAAATCTACAGTAGATGACTTTGCTCCCTTTAAATGAAAATACAATAATTGAATAGTATTGAAAACATGCTGACAAAAGGAGAACTTGCTTCGTTTTGAGCAATTTCTTCTTTTGTCGCCACATTTTCAAAAAGCCGTCTGCTGCAGAGGCTTCAGAACATGCTATTTGCGTTCAATGTCACCATTTCCCACAATGTTTTCAAATTGATTGGGGTTTTACGCCGTTTCCAACATTATTTCAGTTATATCACGGCGACAGTTCAATTATTCATAATCCATGGGTAAACAAACCAGTATTAGGCTAGGATATGAGCCTTATCGAGACAGGGGATCAAACCGGGACGCCCGGATCGAACCTAGCAGTATAACGGATGGCTGTGGACTCTTAAGCTTTGCCGTTCAACGTGACATCCCTTTTTTGGGAGTTCTTATCGCGAAAACTAACAAAAACATACTTGGATTTCGCGAGCACGATTCTGTAGCAGTGTCAACCAAACACAGGACGTGTGTATTCATCTTCATATAGTACACATTAACCCTTGCAGAGGCGTCAGAAAGCGTCTATATGAGGGAAAGGGTTAATACCTTATCCCACATATTTTAGAAATTCTTTTCGAAATTGAAAGGCGTGGTATAAGAAATATACGAATCATCTTGCTTTTGTTTTCCGATGAACTGATATTATATAAATACAGATACAATTGCTCTGTTCCTTTACAAAGAGTGTAACACACATCTGTTTTGAATGTCTTCATAGGAAAAGTACAAAAAGAAAATGTTTTACGTCTTGAATTACCGGCAAATGCAAAGTATTGCACAATAGACACTGTCTGAAATATAAACTGATGTCCTTCCCTTTCAAATAATCAGCCCATGATAAGGGCATATATATACCAACTCTTTTATGCTAAAACCTTTAATTTTTTTAACTTAGTTCGGATAACAGGTGTTTTACAATAGTTTGTAAAGATTTGTAGTGTTGATAGTGTACTGCTTTTTTGCGATGACGCAATGTAACTATGTAACTTTTGTGTAAAACAGTAATGATGTATCTGCTTCAATGCAGCTAGAAATAAATATTAATCTCCCACCTACAGTATGATTCATACAAACCATAAACCATTAGTAAATAATGATTGAGCCTTTCCACGAAAAAAACAATAGTGTGGACTCTGCGTAAAATATCGACCCGGATCAGCCTAGGCAAGCCGCACAGGCTAACCTGGACAGACACTTTTCGCTTCCGGTGGATTTTCTGTTTCAGAAATCATTACGCTATACCATATCCCTCTAAGACGCGGGCTGATCTGGGTCGATACATTACGCAGAGATAAATCAAAATGTTGCTTTTCTCGTGGAACGGCTCAATTGTTTAAATTATGTGTAGCCCATGTAATCTAATAGTACTAGTTATAACTGTTTCGGATACATATTGGGTTCAAAGGGGAAAAGATTTGTCCGGTATTTTATGCAATTTGACATATACGTTATACATAAAGGGAATCGTCCCGATTGGCTCAATGTAAATGTGTCAACACAAATGCTCTACTCGTATTAGCTGGTGTTCTTGACATTCGTTATTTGGATTTAGAAAAAGAATTAATAAACTTCGTGGTGTACCCCTTATTGTATTTTTCATTTAGTTTAATAGTCGATACCAAATTAAAACACAATACAGCATAAACAATTGTTTTATCCAACCCGTTAACAAAACAAGAGGGCCATGATGGCCCTGGATCGCTCACCTTAATTATACAATGTACTGTTATGCAAAACACATCAAGACAATTATTCTGAATGCAACCTCCAGTGTTAATAAGATTTTCCTTCATTTGGCCTAGTGATCTATAAATTATTTTTCCTGATATGACCCATATTCCGACATGGACTAGATATCATCAAAACAACATTCTGACAAATTTTCAACTTGCTCAAAGTAAAAATGCGGCCTCCGGAGTTTGAACAATATTTTCCTTTATTGACCTTGTTTCTGACCCCCATATGACCCATATTCGAACTTGAACTAGATATCATTTAGACAAACATTCTGACCAAATTTCAAGATGCTTAAGCAAAAAATGCGGCATCCAAAGTGTTAACAAGATTTTCCTTCAGTTTGCCCTAGTGACCTAATTTTTGACCCAGCATGACCCGTATTCGAACTTGGCCTAGATATCATTCAGCTAAACATTCTGACTAAATTTCAAGCTGCTGAAGCAAAACATGCAGCTTCTACAGAGTTAACAAGATTTCCCCTCATTTTGGCCTAGTGACCTAGTTTCTGACCCAATATGACCCATATTTAAACTTGACCTACATATCATCAAGACAAACATTATGATAAAGTTTTAACATGCTCAAGTTGAAAATGTGGCCTCTAGAGTGTTAACAAGATTACCCTTCAATTTGGCCTAGTGACCTAGTTTTTGACCCGGCATGACCCGTATTCGAACTTGACCTAGATATCATTCAGCTCAACATTCTGACTAAATTTCAAGCTGCTGAAGCAAAAAATACAGCTTCTACGGTGTAAACAAGATTTCCCTTCAATTTGCCCTAGTGACCTAGTTTTTGACCCGGCATGACCCGTATTCAAACTTGACCTAGATATCATTCAGCTCAACATTCTGACTAATTTCAAGCTGCTGAAGCAAAAAATGCAGCTTCTACAGTGTTAACAAGATTTCCCTTCAATTTGGCCTAGTGACCTAATTTTTGACCCGGCATGACCCATATTCGAACTTGGCCTAGATATTTTAAACACAAACATTCTGACAAAATTTCAAACTGCTGAAGCAAAAATTGCGGCCTCTGGAGTGTTAACAAGATTTTCCTTAAATTTGACCTAGTGACCTACTTTTTGACCCGACATGACCCATGTTCAAACTTGACCTACATATCATCAAGACAAACATTCTGATAAAGTTTCAACATGCTCAAGATGAAAATGTGGCCTCCAGAGTGTTAACAAGATTTCGCTTCAATTTGACCTAGTGACCTCTTTTTTGACCTCATATGGCCCAGTTTCGAACTTGTCTAAGATTTTATAGAGATGAATGTTCTGATACACTTTCATGAAGATTGGATGCCAAATGTAGCCTGCAGAGTGTTAACAAGCTGAAATGTTGACGACGCACGACGCACGACGCACGACGGACGGACGCCGGACAAAATGTGATCACAATAGCTCACCTTGCACTTCGTGCATAGGTGAGCTAAAAACATAATAAAAGGAATTAAGAGAGAATGATATCGACATTTACATCATTTAATAATGTTTTGGACATACCAAGTTCTTGTTCAAATTTTCAAACAATGATGACTGAAACATTTGTTCAACCCTTTCCTACTTACAGCAAATCTGCAGCAGACGACTGTGAAAACATAGTGACAAAAACCTGAATAATCTCCATAAAAGATAGTTTAGTTGTTGAACAAAATTGAAAACATTGTGGTCAAAGGAGAAATTGCTCATCATGAGCAATTTCACCTTTGGCCACAATGTTTTCAAAAGTCGTCTACTGCAGATGCGCCAACATGCGTCTATATGAAAGGGTTAACAGACGTTATAAACAGTTTGGTCCTTACTTTGTATAGGTCTTATTTCTACCAGAATCTACTTATTGTAGACGTTAATTATGACCAAATATGTGTTGTACATATTATGTATTTGGATTTCAATGATCACACTTCACAATAAATAAAATACTTGAAAGGAATGTGGACAGAATATCATACACACTATAAATAATAATAATAATAATAATAATCAAATGTCATATTATATATATAGAGAGAGAGAGAGAGAGAGAGAAAAACAAAATTTCGGTGAATATTATCTTCTATGTATGATTAGTTTAATTTATAAATCACCATCAAATTAATGTTTAAAGTACATCTATTCCATTCGATGTTGAAACAGGTCGAACTTTACTTTTAAACATAAATCAAATTAAACTAACCATATAGAAGAAAATCTTCCCTTTTTCCATGTATGTATACGTTTTTGTGATTTATACATTGTTTAAAAGACATAATTATATAGTTGCAGGTTTAACCCTTCACCAAAAAACAGATTAATTTTGATGTATCTACAGCTTTTGAAGAAATTGTGACAAAAGGCGTTCTTACTAATAATGAATATTTACTCTTGGTTTACTTTATATTTACTAAACTTGTGTCTTGATGTTTTCAAAGTCATCGGCTACAAACGTGATGTATGCGGGAAAGGTATTCGTTTAGCAATCAGCTCGTGTCCATTTAATCATCAAATTTGATGAGACTACATTGTTTACAAACATGTGTAACATGATATTTTCTGCCTTGCGCAGTTAATACCCTTAACACCCTTATATTCTTAATCCCTGTTCACGCTATATGAGCCGTCCCGCAAGAAAACCAACAGTATTGACTCTGCGTAATGTATTCAGATTCAGATCAGCATGTGTAGCCTAATCTGGGTATGTAAAGTCAACGAACTTTTAAAAAACACTTCTGGAAAAATCTGTATTTTGGATACAGTTGTAGGAATCACTAAGGTTTGTTTTCTTAGACCTCTGTTCAATTACCAATTCTCTGAGTAACATCAGTCGTCACATTGCTGTCGTCGTATGCTCGTTGTTCTTGTTCAATTCCTATTCTACACATTCGTAGCAAATCCGTTTCATAGATATATAGAAAAGTTCAAGCGGATCGCTCATCACATCACTTTTAACATTTTTAATT
The DNA here is from genome assembly GCA_031761405.1 of Serripes groenlandicus. Lineage (NCBI taxonomy): Eukaryota > Metazoa > Mollusca > Bivalvia > Cardiida > Cardiidae > Serripes > Serripes groenlandicus. The sequence goes on from JASEVX010000006.1 coordinate 47,449,801, forward strand.
GCCTAGGAAGGTATGTGGGATGATGTCTTAGTCTCTTATAATTCTGTTTTTGTGGCGATTGGTTTGACAATCGACACAGTGCTAACAGAAACAACAACAACGACAAAATTTACATAGTCAGTTTTGAAAAAATGCGTTGACTTTTTATTCCTTACTGCAAACCAATTTACCTACAACCGTTAAACGGCCAAATATATAGTTCCATCAGTGATGCAGAGACAAGATTAATAATAATCATGTCAGTGCTACTTTGGTACCGGATTGATAAAAAGATTTGAGATTTATTGAGATATTAAATACATAGAGTTAAATTATGTAAATATTAACCTGCTTCATGTTTGGGCAGATAATAAATATCATTTCGCGTTCTATCTGCCTTAAAAAGAACTCTCAACTCAATTAGCACTAACACAAGCAAGAAATAAAGAGAAACACACAAATACAAGAGGATGACTTTACTAGATGTACTGAGCTTGCAAGTCGGTTACAAAACTCCAAAATCTTCATACAGGCTTATGTAACTAAAACAATATATAAACATAGCTGTAGCTTAAACACAGATAAGCACACATTATTAAAGCAATACAGCAGATGAATAAAACATGAAACAATATACAATTATGATAATGACAATATACATATGACCATCTGCCAGCCTATATAACTTCCAGAGGGGAGAGTTGGGCGGGATTTTACAATGTAACATAACCGACTCAAACAAATACTGTGCAGATATTTCCCGCGAAATTCATTAAATATACAGGCGTATTAATATCAAAATTATCGTCCAATCAGATTCTTGTTGTTTATGCAAATTAACTGGCTTTACAAATTGTCGTAAAACCTTGCAAATTAGCACTAACACAAGCAAGAAATAAAGAGAAACACCATATGCAACAATTTGTCTTCTACCGATCAGTCAAAAATCGATAATCGGCTATATAGAAATAAGAAGGGCAGTGTAACAAATGTGGGCATAACTTTCTTAATGTTTATTATATTTTAAGTTCGCATTCATATTTGGGAAGAACAAAATCTCTCGATTTCAAATATGTAATTTGTTTTAATTAGAAATAAAATTTAGGTGGGGGAATTTATATAAACATTAGGTGACCCTATATTCCTATTGAATTACATATGATTTTTGATAATTACACAGAAATTGCCATCAAATTTCGTTGGTTAATTAGTTATAACTTGTTTTCCTTTGAACTTTTTATAAGTTCGCATTCCCATTCGTAAAGTATATTCATTTGTTTAAAGAAGGATATCATTTTTTATGAAATTAAGAAAATTTTAGGCGGGGGAATTAATGCTTTTGTCAAACAACATGTAAGTATTTTTTGTGTTCGGTGGAGTCCGTCAAACAGTAGCGGAAACTTACGAAGTTAATCGGATTTCACCGCTACTGGTTTTATGACTTCGATGTTTTATTGCAGGGCAATAAAATCTTACTCCTTCAGGGCAGGTTTTAAATATCTGGATAATTAAGAATTGAATTAAGAGTTAAATTTAAATCAAATATTTTTTATCCTCGCGCAATAACAATAGGAATATTATTAAATAATAGCCCGCCGTTGACATAAATATTACCTGTAAATTAAGGCCAATTATGTATTTGTCATATTTAAATGGGTTAAAAGAATAGGAATAATAATTCATTTTGAGTATCAGCGAAAAAAAAGTATACATGATACGTTGTCAATCTCACTAGGATTGATTATCCGATGGTTATGGAAATAATACTGACCAAAAACTGTTAAATACATACGTTTGATGCGTAATAAAAAAAAAAATCATGTAATCTACACAAATGTTATTAACTTTACTAAAATCATCTTAGATTAATACACTTTATTGTTCACAAAGTGTTAATGTATGTTGACAATATTTCTGTACAAACGGAAATGCGGTATACACTATTCCTGATATTATAAAAACTACTATGTTTTCATAATATACAAATAAAACATTTTAATTGCTACCTTTTTGCAATAAAAATATGCCAGCTTCTTGTAATTTTTATATAAAATGTGAAAAGAATTAAGGAAACACAATTTGTGTTATTAAGATAACCCTTTTGTTATTAACACACTATTATTTCTACCCAAGTTAATTAAAACTACAAAATGTATTTTCTTTTTTTTAATACTGTTTATGACGATTCTCAATGGATACCGTTTTTGTAATTTTGATGCTGTTTTTCAGAACATCATCTCAATTTTAATGTATAAATGTGTGTATTCAGGTTAATCTGTAATGCTCTAATAGACACGGCCTCGGGCGTTTTATAAGTTAATTGGGTCATAAAAACAAGGATTGACATTTGTTCTGCCATTTGTTATTATCAGCGTGACTTAATATAGATGTACTTGTGTTAAATTAAAAGTTACGACATAATATTTATTATTATTGTTATCAGCTTCATGAAAATATTTAATATCATTTCTGAATAATGGATTTTCTGTATTGTTTATTTTGATACAGATTGGATTGATCTTATTTTCAAAGCAAATCCAAATATAATTTGAACTTATGAAGTATGGGTTCTAATCTTCGTATACAAAATAGCTAAAATCTGCATATTAAGCTGAGAAGTTAAAAATCTTACATTATCATTTTTTTTTTTTTTATTATATATATAGCGACTTTCAGTTTTATATTGGTGGTTGAAGTCAGCCCTAAGTGAATCTCTTTGTTTTTTAATGACCAAAGTAAAACTGCTCGGATTATACTTTTTAATTAAACACTTTAATATAAATTCATGCTTCGGCTTTTTTTAAATTAAATTAATGGTTATTTTTTTTATGAAAAATCAATTTTAAACTTGATTTTATATTAAAACGTAAAACACAAATTTTGCTACGCTCTTTTAAATATAGCATATCCCTATAATAAAACCGTTAACCTACCAAGATTAAAACTGCTAAATCCGTTTGTATTACCCTGATGATTTATGATTTATGACCCCTACGAATTGCGTCGGCGATCTTCGTAAACTGCCGAAAGATAAGAAACTCCGCCGATCGATTAGGTGAAATATCGATAAAAGTTATTGAGTGAAACCGGAGAAGACAGATTGTTGGATATGACAAATACAAGAGGATGACTTTACTAGAATGTACTGAGCTTGCCAGTCGGTTACAACACTCCAAAAGCTTCATACAGGCTTATGTAACTAAAACAATATATAAACATAGCTGTAGCTTAAACACAGATAAGCACACATTATTAAAGCAATACAGCAGATGAATAAAACATGAAACAATATACAATTATGATAATGACAATATACATATGACCATCTGCCAGCCTATATAACTGCCAAAACCAAGCCCCTCCCCCAAAGGAAGCAAAAGCAACATCAAAATAAAATAAAAACAACAACAAAGAGACATACATGTAAAAATGAAAACATACACACAATACATACAAAATTAATTGAACAGATGATCAACACTCCCACCCCCAACCCCTTTTCCGGAGTAATATCAAGTACTATCACCACCGAAAACAGCCTCCAATAAAGTAATATACCTTCATTAAAGAGGGTCCCCAAATGATCCCTAAAGATGTGAATACCTCCTTTAAAAGGATAATGAATTCCTTTATGTAATGATGATCATCCTGTATCAATTAAGTTCAAGACGAATTTTGATGCTAAGCATCAAAGACGCCGCGCATGATTTTAAAGCATGACTTAAATGGAAGCAGATGCAGTTTAATACATTTAAATAACCTGTGCAAACGGACAGGATGTAAATATTTTGAACAAGAAGGCCAAATGTGCCTTTATCTTAAAGAAGAAGGCCAAGATGTTCCTTTATTGCTCACCTGGATTCCATAGTATATAGTAAAATGTTATCAAGAGCAAAAAGTGTCCATTTTGACGTAGGGATTATACACTTTATATGCTACGATCTATGTAATATTCAGCATGTAAAGTTTAGTCGTAAAATGACAAGTTAAATCTTCAAACCATTTGGTTTATCGTTTGCTTAACATTGAATGCAACAATAAAGTGTCATACAAGCTGAAGTTTCTTAATTTAAATCTGTTCTAACTAGATCAATTAGATAAACAAAAAACATAGATACTGAAATATTAACACATATTAACTTAAGTGTTAATGCCTCTAGTTATAAGTTAAGTATGACCCAAGCTTTGGAAGGAGAGAGGGAAGTCTATTCTCCTTCCAGTTGAGCGAAAGTATGATAACAAAAAACGAGAGTATATAAACAAAATATACAAATAATTCTAACAAGTTTAAAGATATTTAATATCAAAATTATGCATTTATGAAATTAAAAGAAAACGTTCTCATGTATAGTCAACATATAGCAAGAATACAATGGTCTGAATGAAAAACTGTATGGGGAGGAACGTTTTAAGTTTAATAATACAACAGAAAAATAAATAGGAAAAAACATCACCCGAATCTTTATTCTGAGCTTTGATGAATCGAGTCGTCAGAGCAGTAAACCAAACAAATTAAAAAAGCGTAGCCTAGTGAACTCCGTAAACCAACTCATAAAAAAAGCTTAGCCTAGTTAGTTGGGGAACAGTTATTAAAAACAATTTAAATACAATGTATGTCTAAAGTTTTGTAACAACGGTAAAAGATGTACATATTTTGTATCTTGTTTGTTTCTTAAATCACTTAATACAATTTATTCAATCATAAAAGCTGTTTTTTCAAACATATTACAGAGTTTTTCTTTAGAATAATATTTGTTGGTTGCTCCCTTTTCGATTACGTCACCCCATGGTACAAAAATAAAACCTATCCCATACTGACGCCGCGCTTCCACGCGGCGTCAATAAACTTACAATTTCTATAACAAATGAGAAACCGTATTAATGAATACTAATTTCAAGCGTCTAGTACCTTCCAAGTTTAAATGTAAACCACCATCTATGACTGCAAATAACTCTCGGACCGGCTTACCATACTTAAAAAACGGTATAAAAGAATGCAGGAACTGCAGCTTACGCTGAGAACATATCTTCTTCAGACCAGAATTTACAGGTTTCACATTCTCTCAATACTTTTGATAATCAAGTAGTCTTGGAAGGATACTAGAAACAATGATGTTGGTTGCAGACAAACGAGAAATAACAGTAAACAAATTGTTAACAGCCCTAAGAATTTCCGGCACTGATAATGAAGTAATATCATTAGTACCAACATGCAGAATAATATGATCAGCATGTAACAATTCTGGGAAACGTTCTAATCTTGTTGCCAGTCTAGATATATTAATGCCAAGAAAGGCATGAAGTACGGTGAACTTGACACCGGCCACATGTTTGGCTATTGAGTCCGAAATGATATGAACTTTTACATCTGCAAAGAGATTACAAATTTTCAAACATATCATTCAAAATATTCATTTTATCTCTCCATGATAACTACAAATACAACTTATAGGCGTCGGATTTCCAATCACCCAGAATTTGATTTTCTTCAGGCGAGACCTTTGATTGAAAGGCCAAAGTGGCAAAACCTCTTCTAAAAGAATGAGTTGAAAACAAGGATGAGTCTAACTTCAAAAGTGAAATGCAATTTCGTAAACAATTTTTAAACAAATAATAAGTAATACACTTTCAATCAGGTAAAGCAAACAGAGCTCCAGCTGAATGAGAAAAATTTAATTTCATTAAATCTCTATAAGCCTTCACTGGACAAAGTCGAATATCTTTCAATTGAATTAAAGGACTAATTAGTGACCTTTCGCCAAATTGTATAGTTTTTTACCAGTCAAATTTGACTAGTAAAAATTCAGAATAATCTGAAACCATATTTTTATGTAAAGATTTTCCGTCACTGAAATCCTGTTTTGACGAAGGCACTAAATTCGATTTACGAGCAACAAGAAAAAAGGCAAAAAGAAACAAACACCAATATACTATGTTACTGTTGTCTGAGAAATCTAAATTATTATAAATACTGATTAGAATTTCCAGTGTAATTGGATTAGCTTGTTTAACACAATGTGGATTTAATTTAGCTAAACCTCTAAAGGTAGGAAGTAAAGAAAAATCTGAGAACTGTTCAGTGTCAAAACCTGCTATAGCATGCAGAGTTTTAACTCCTGAGATATAGTTTCGTATACTGTTCACTGATTTAAAGGATCTAGACAAGAATTGTGCATATACACGTAAAGTGTTAGATGAAGCTGGTATATAAGCGAGTTGAAAATGAATACAAAACATCATAAAAGTGTCCCACTGGATTAATAAATTCTTATGGGAGCCTACACCAAAAGCTGATTTTGTCGACTGTCTCATATGACCTTTAAGAAGAAGAAGATCCTCATCTGAAAAAAATAAATCTTCATTTACCATGGATGAGTGAAACGAAAATGATCCTCATTCACATGACACTGACTTAAAGCCGAAATATTAGTAACCAGAGAACAAAATTGACCTTTAAATTTATTGTCCAAGTGGAAGCGTGACAAATAGTCCGCTAATCTGTTTTGAGAGCCCTCAAGATGTACGGCTCTAAAATGAATATCATACACTGATGTCCAATAGCATAATTCTCTTAAACAATTTTGTAAAAATGGACATTTGGCCATTCCTTTATTGCAATACAAGCAGCCATGTTGTCACAACAAATTTGAATTGTCTTACCCTTCATAAAGACACCCCATACATGAAAACATACTATAACTGATAGAAATTCTAACGCACTGATTTTTAACCTTTGACTTCTTATTAATTTTCTTCGGGTCTGGAACAAACCCTATTGGAAACCCATATTTTAGTACCTTATTAAGCTATTAAACTGGCTTTACAAATTGTCGTAAAACCTTGCAAATGACCCAGTAGAAAGGCTTCTGGAAATTCCAAAAGGTTCTATAAATAGCTCGAGGCTTGTAATCGATTGTTCTTAAATCTCAACATTATAAACGCTTTATTTTGTAGTTGTTGCAATATACGAAAAGCGTCTAGATGATAAGACTGGTTTACAATGGTTTAAATGACACGATGTCAGTGTTCACAAGTTATACACGTTCGAGTGCATCCCTCTCTGTACGTTCAAGAGTCAATTAGCAATCAATGCTGAAAGTGTAGCCTAATTTAGTTGGAGATCGAGCATTATCATAGTATCAACTGAACAGTTTGGCAAATAGAGAAATTGTGCTTTATGAGCATTTTGCTCTCAAATTTTTCAAAGCAGTTCAACTTTTCTAGGGAGAAAACCCTCAATGTGAAGGAACTAAATTGAACAGACCTGTTCAATATCGGACATCATTGAAACAAACACCAAACTAATTGATACTGTTTTCTCTCCTTTCTATGATAATTTAGTCATTTCTAATTGTACACAATATTTTATCTTAATATGGCCTAGCGACCTGGTGATGAACACATCATGACCAATTTTAGAACGTAACTTAAAAATCACCAAGACAACATTCTGGCAAACTAACATTAATCTACTGTCAAAAGATGCAGCTATTCTCAAATTTACCCGCACCAGAGTGCACTATTGAAAATCGCAAGGCCTAACCCGAGATTCTGCTTGTTACTTTGCAGGATTTTCTATACGATCGCCACTACAGTGCCATTGGCGCTTTGATTTAGAATGGCTTTGTACAATTATTCATCAACTGTATTGATGTATCTTGTTTAATGTTATGTAACATGTACACAGATGAGACTTTAATAAAGAATATATATACATCATATAAATGTCATTAAAACATCGGCAAAATAATAAAACTCAACATTAATTGTATGTAAAAGACATAAAAGACACTGACAAAACCCTTTCAAGTATGCAGACGCATACTAAGCACATTGTTCTATTGCCACAACCAAAATCAACTATTCAATAACTGTACCTTCATTTAATGACGTTTTCCATATGTTTGCCTAAGATTACATATTTTCTAAGTCGTATGTTGCAGATGTGTTGTTTGTGGTAAAGGTTTTATGGCAAAAACACCATGAAAATAAATGATATTTCGGTAAATTAGTCAAAGTACTGAATAGTTTGTTCAGCTAGCAATCGTGGAGACACATTTGGAAAAAAGATTATTAATACATGAAGTTTTTAAATTAGGTCACCAAGATGTGTATATATAATCAAAGTCTACGAACATTAAATATCTAAAAAATGCATTGAGTACAGTAATTTGCAAGTTGTTTAGTCAACAAGACCGCTAATATGACACTCGTGATATGAGCAGTCAGCGAAAAGGTTATGAAATAATCTGGTTGTTTACAAAAAAACACTTTCTTGCATCTTTTAAACTTTATCCTAATAGTCGCGACTTTGAGCATCATTTACACATGCCGTAATGCACGACTTATAACTATATACAGATGGCTTCATGACAAATTATTGACTCAACAAAGTGCTACAAATAACTGTAACAACTGACTTGCATTAATGAAACCCATGATTTACGAAATGTATAGAACACAATCAGTCAGCACAATTTTGCAAACTAATATTAAGCTACATTGTCATAGTTTAGCAAACACTTCTTCTTGAATAAAATGTAATTGAATTTTGATCAAAATTTATGATATCACTATGTACTGAGTATATTTCATACACTCCTTAATCAAGAAAGGTTAACACCGAAATTACTATTTGTGAAATATTCCACGTCATCTACTATGATGCCATTAAATTCATCAACCAATTGTGATCAGTTCTTCCATTTCCACAGTGAGCATTTCTGTGCATCCAAACTTTTTCGGTTCACCACCATCTATATCTTGGTCATAGAATGAGGTATTCGGTCCAATTTCAGCCGTGGTGGTCGTGTCTTCAGTCGATATATCAAAGAGGCTTTGCTCGGGAGGGTTTACAATGTTTTCCTCTGTATCTATGAAAACATTAAATAAAATGTGTTTCATTGTTACATAAAGGGGCTTTACAACTATCTCAACTACTCAACTCAGCCGCAGAGTTATCTAATCCGCGTCGTTGGTGTAGTGGTAGCGTTCGCCTCGGATGCTGTTCGATCCCCGCTCGGGTCATACCAAAAACTTTAAAAAACAAGATAGTAATGGCTTTCCCTCCTTGGCGCTTGCAGTCGAGAGTTAGCATTACGGCTGACTCGCTGGTATCTGGATAAAAAGACCAGTAGTTCGGATAACTAACCTAGTAAACGTAAATCACACTGACGCTGTAACCTACACGACAACATTCATTATATACGACACAAAACTATATTCTGTTATCAACAATGAAGAAGTTAAACAATTTATATGACAACATATATAGCTGTTATCTTTTAATAAAGACAAAATGCAAACACATTCACTGTGGACAAAACGGAAAAAAGATCGCGGTATTTTAATAGACAGCAAACTCAAATGTCAAAACTATATACATATCCACCAAGTAAACAAAGTCAAACAAATCTAGGAATGATAAAATAAACTTCAGCTATCTTGGTGTATTAGGTGAAAAATACTTTTAACACTATACAAGAGCCTTGCAAGGCCTCACAAAGAATACGCCAGTACAGTCTGAATCGTAGGAAAAAAAAAAAAAAAAAGGACACCGATTGAAAATGTACAACTTAACTTGTATCAACTTTAAAGCAATTCCGATATATTGATATTAGCCGTTCCACGAGAAAACCAACATTGTGGACTCTTCGTGAAGTATCGGCCCGGATCAGCTTAGGCATGCCGCGCAGGCTAACATAGACAGACACTCTTCTTGTGGATTTTCTGTTTCAGGAATCATTACTCTATACCTCTATCCTCCCTGAGACTGAATGTGTCGGCCCGGATTAGCCTGCGCGGACTGTGTTGTCCATAATGTTGGTTTTCTCGTGGAACGGCTCATATATTCTATTTCGCGATATCAGACATGTTGTGTGTAAATGTTGTTGATATACAGGGGAACCTGTGTAAAAAGACCACCCAGAAGAGAAGAACATAGTCGTTGTTCAAAGGTGGTCTTTAATTACAGGGTCATTTAGAAAAAAACATGATAGATTAGGAAACTAAAAGTGTGATTGCTATATACAGACACTTGCTACTTCAAGGTGATCTTTAACAAAGGTTTGACTATATGCCTAATGATTATTCACGTTGTCCTGATGAGTAAAATAAACGAAACCGTTTGACACGTTTAAAACCAATGTACTATATATATATATGTATTTATTGATATGCACTAAAAATAAACACAATTGTAATACCTTTTTCGTAACGAGCGACCGCAATCAGTCCAAATATACTCAACATACCAACAGCCATGTACGCCCACAGTATTGATAGCACTCTAGTCTGAACATTCACAGTTTTTTCAGATCCTCCCGTGTCCGTGAAATTATCTGTAATTAAAGGCATACGCGGGATTTGCCACTGCGCATCACAGCTGCGCAACTTTGACTTATCAGAGTTGTCCCCCGAGTCAGTCACAGTTACTTCCCCTTCACTTCCGGTTTAACGCATGGTATAATTGTTTTGTTTTGTTGTTTCTGTTAGCATTGTGGCGATTGTCAAACCAATCGCCACAATGCTAACAGAAACAACAACAACGAAAAATATTTACATAGTCGGTTTTGAAAAGCCCGTTGATATTTATTTTCCTTACTGCAAACCAATTTACTCACATCCGTTATAGTTCCATCGTTGATGCAGAGACGCGATTAATAATAGTTATGTCAGTGCTACTTTGGTACCGGATTGTTAGTAATATTTGAGTTTTATCGAGACATTATCTACATAGAGTTAAAATATGATAATATTATCTTCGTCATGATTGGGCAGATAATAAATATCATTGCGCGTTCTATCTGCCTTGCAAATAACTCTGATGATACTCAAATCTGGAAATTCCAAAAGGTTCTATAAATAGCTCGCGAGACTGGTGTTCTTAAATCTCAATATTATAAACGTTTTATTTTGTAGTTGTTTAAATATATGAAAGCGTCTAGATGATAAAACTGGTTTACAAAGGTTTAAAGGACACACGATGCACGTTGTGTATACATGTCTGCATGTTCTAGGGTCAATTAGCAATCCATGCTGAAAGTGAAGCCTAATTTAGTTTGGAGATTGAGCATTATAATATATGCCTATATTTTTATAAATTGAACAGTTTGGCAAATAGTGAAATTGTGCTTTTTGTGCATTTTGTGTGTTTGTTATTGCACTCAAATTTTTCGAAGCAGTTTAACAACCTCAGAGACATATAAATACATTGTGTTTATATGTCTCTGACAACCCTCAATCATGCAATGTGAAGGGACTAAATTGAACAGACCTGTCTAATATCGGACATCATTGAAACAAACACAAAACTAATGGATACTGTTTTCTCTCCTTTCTTGATAATTTTGTCATTTCTAAAGTGTACAAAATATTTTATCTTAATATGGCCTAGCGACCTGATGATGAACATGTGATTACCCGAACAATTTAGATTACAAATAGCCATTCTAATGAGCTAAAACGGTAGTCTTTCGAGTACCAACTAGATTTTTCATAAATTTGAAATGGCCTAATTTTGAACACATCATGACCAGTTTCAGACCGTAACTAAAAAATCACCAAGACAGCATTCTGGCAAACTAACATTATTCTACTGTCAAAAGATGCAGGGTTCATACATTCTCAAATTTACCCGCACCAGAGTGCACTATTATTGAAAATCGCAAGCCCTACACCGATATACTGCTTGTTACTTTGCAGGATTTTCCATACGATCGCCACTACAGTGCCATTGGCGCTTTGATTATATCAAGCATCAAAGTAAAAATACGTTAGAACTGTTTGCGAAAATGCCATCCAAAAAAGTTTGAGTTGTGTGTTGATGACTTTCAAATCTGTGTGATCATCAGATGCCCAATCGATATGATGTGATCTAACGGGTCAATAATTATGCAAGTTTTAATTATTTGTTAGTCTTTCACATATATATTTCTGTATATTGTTCCAAAGTACATATCTAGTGTGCCTGTATATTTGAATGGGAGTTTACCTACAATGAGATACTGTTATGTATTGATTGTGTATGAATGCACTATATTTTGCGGAAAATGCCGATGTTTGAATAATGGAAGTAGGGTTGTACCATAACGCATATTTTTTTTAAACCCATGGAAACCTATCCTTTTTTGGCTCTTTTTACCTTAGTAAGATAGTAAGAAATGTTTATAATTCATTTAGTTTGAATTAGAAACGGTCAAAACAATTGTATTACCCTAAAAGTGGAAACAATTGCTCCAAAAGGCGCCCCAAACATTGTGGCCGGTCTGACTTTTTGGCCTCATAAATTTATATTTATATAGTATTCTGTACAAGTATTGATGCCTTTCCAGCTGCACATACATCGAGCACCAAATTGAACAGGAATTAGCTCCAGAAAAGACTTGAAAGTATGTATACAAGCCAATTTGTTATTATTTAGACTTCCAATAAAATGCTCGAAAACATGACTAAAGTTGACTAAGTCGTCGTTTTTCGAAATTACTCAACAAAAGAATCTATCTCGGTGACCTATATATATATATTCATATTAGTTTTTGCATTTGGGAGAGGAATACATAGTCCAAAGTACAAGAGCTCATCAACGGTGTATCTATTTAGTAGCATATGCCTTTAAAAGGTAAAACTTGACAGGTGCTCTCAGACAGTTATTTGTCATTATTGAACGCTTCTTATTTTTCATATTGAAATATAATTAAACTTAATGTCGCTCATAAGTGAAAAAAGCATTGCTTTATTGTGATGAGATTCCAAAGGTCTATTCTTAAAATTGTAATTCGCATAGGTTTTCCATTAAAAGGCATGCCTTTATTTGACACTACGCAAGCAAGCACAGCCAATGCTAAAGCAATGTATATCCCTTCTCTGAGATATCTAAATATGCTTATTTAAGTCAGCGTATTTAATTTAAGGTTTCGTGAAATTATCTTAACTCGCTCTTTTTCCCCCGTGCTTCATTGTCAATACATACGAAGTCACACATACATGTTGTCAATTATTGATATGAATAGATCAGTTGAGGGCAACCGATGTAGACACTGTTAAGACAGCACATTTCTTTGCCAACTATTTCGCAATTATTTTTATTTTTTAAGAGCCAGGTGTATTGTTAAATCAATACGCTACATATGTACTCAAATTACCTCACGTGTCGACCGAGTTAATATTTGCTCATAAATGATGTCTTTATCTTTACGTGTACACACATGTTCGCTTTTTTTTTTTAGTTATGAACACAATATGTCAGAAGTGTACTTCATGTAATCTTATTAAGAGAGTTCGTATGTGCAATATCTAGGGCACACTTGTAGTTTAAGTATCCTGCGTAAAGTAATTGAAGTGTAATATGATCTTGACTGAGCTACAAGTTGAATGTTGTGTGAATCAGTGTATGTAATTAATGCGGGTATTTCCCGCCTTGCCATAGTGTATGTATGTTTGTGTCCAGTGGATTTAACGTTTGTGGTTTCTTTGGAACATGTATATTATCTAGTTTTTTATAGTGTTTTGGAATTGTTTTGTAATTCACAAAAGGTAAGTAATGCTGTATAGTTATATTTTCCAACCATCTCATTGACACAATCGTTCTTGTTGTTGTTGTTATTTTCTGTTCTTGTATGTACTCCCACTTAATCGCTTCATGGCAGGACTTTAAAGGCATATGCTACTAATGCACCTATCAATATATTTCCCCCCCCCCCGGGGGGCAAAATATTGATAGGTGCATAAATAGATACACGTTGATGAGCTCTTGTACTTTGGACTATGTATTCCTCTCGCAAATGCAAAAACTAATATATATATATAGGTCACCGAGATAGATTCTTGTGTAGAGAAGGGATATACATTGCTTTAGTATTGGCAGTGCTTGCTTGCGTAGTGTCAACTAGAGGCATGCCTTTTAATGGAAAGCCTATGCGAATTACAATTTTAAGAATAGACCTTTGGAATCTCATCACAATAAAGCAATGCATTTATCAATTATGTGCGAAAGAATGAGAATACGTATATATACAGGCTGAAATTGGTCAATACACATTCTATTTTTAGACACTGTTTTTGAAAGGCATATCCGGGTCCATACTTGACGCAGAGACCACAATGTTGGTTTTCTCGTAATTCGGCTCATATAGTTGACTATGCCACGACTGAGAACTGGCTGTTAAGGAACGAACATATATATTGAACTTAGATCTTAAATAATCCTAGTTTTACTTACTAATGATTTGTAGAGAATGAATAATGACTAAATTAACGGTGGACATTATCGCTTGACACAGAGGCTTTTTATCAGGATATAATCTCTACTGATAATCACGTTATACACATTTACACGATCCGATTTCATTTGCTTTTAATATGGTCTTCTTATGTTTTCACTGATATCTATTATAAATTAATGCGAAAAGATGAACACGACCAGTAGTGCAACTTGCAATATTAAGGAAGAGGGCCATGATGGCCCCGGATCGCTCACCAATATGATTTGTAATGCGGCAGGTAAGCTTATACAAGAGGTCAATAGCTCCACTTGCCAAAATAACACAACTAATGTTGTCCGTCTTTTGTCAAATTAATACGACATGAGGAAACAGATAGCGCTGTTTCAGATAGGCGGGGGCCAATTTTGACAGAAGAACCAATTGGCGGGGCAAGTTTTAAGCCCAGGGGCATAATTTGAACAATCTTGATAGAGACCACTAAATATTGCTACTCACCAAATATCTAAGCTCAATGCCTTTCGGTTTTAAAAAAGAATTTTCAAGGCTTTTCACTATATATCTGATTTCTCTATCTTAAACAGGTGACCCCCGGGGTGGGCCTTTTTGACATCAGGGGTATAATTCGATCAATCTTGGTAGAGGACCACTAGAAATTATACACAAAGCCTTTCGGTTTTAGACAAGAAGGTTTCAAAAAAACAAAAATCGGTTGCCATGGCAACCAAAGTTCTGCTTGGAATCAATTTGGTTAAACAATTTTGAAAAGGGCACCACACAAGGAACATTCCTGTGAAGTTTCATCAAACTTGGCCAAGTGGTTTAGAAGGTGAAGTTGTTTGTAGGCAAATGTGAACAGACTGACAAACAGACTTCAACGACGACGGACGATGAGTGATCACAAAAGCTCAACCCCTTTAGGTGAGCTTAAACTATTTTAGTTTTATGGCAGTGTTTCGCTTTTGGCCTACTGGTTTATCTATTCATGATTCATAATTTAAAAATAGGATTACCTTTCGTTGTTTCACATGGCAAGTTGTTCCTCAATACACATGGTCGTCCCATACAAGTCCGGATAACCATCAAAGTGCAGAAGAAAAGGAGGGTATTCATTTCATTTTATTTAACTGAAACAGTAAAAGAGTATATTTACTAAACAATTACACATACATGGCGTTTAATCATATTATTAGTTACACAGTGTGTTAGTGACCTAATACGGTATATACGGTGTTAGTAAATTTCATATAGTGCGAGAGCGCAGCTCGAACCCCATATAAAATTTACTGACACCGTATATACAGTATTAGGTCATTAACACACTGTGTAACGAATATATCCTACCGACTATCTTGATCAACATTGCTGATTGATATGTACATATGTAGTTTCTTTATATCCATGTTGTGTGATGTTGATTATGTATCATAACATGCATATCTACCCCATATTTGCAGTATTGTTATCTATATGTTTCAAATTCATGGTTAAATCCCTTTTCCTTTGGATAGTCCCGTAGGATTTTATCACATTTCTTATTTGCTTTTATAGTATTGTCTGAATTAAGCTTTAAACGTTTGTATTGGATCTCCAAATATGTTGTCTGGGCGAAACGTTTCGAGGTCGCCATGTTCGAAAACAAATGGGAAGTAACTCCCGATAACCAAACAAATATTAAGCTCCCGGTGACCGTGTATGGATTATACACCGTCACCGCGTCATACGCAGATTTATGTAGGAGGTAGGATATCCTAGCATATTGAAGGGTGAACATTTATACAAATCAAACTGTCTTAAATTATGTTAATTAAGTCATTCTTGAACATCGCCAAAGATGACAGTTAGTTGAAAAACTGTTATGTCATTGATGGATTCTCTACAGTACAGCTAACATACTAACAACTTATGTTAATTCACCAGTTTTAACCATTTCGCTGCCAAAGGCAATTAAATGCTTTTTCAAACAATGAAGATTCAGATAAGACAACTCTTAACGAGCTTTATCTCCTGAAATATTCATTGTTTGCCAATGAGACATTAAACTTTACCAAGTTTCCGGTTGGTCGAAAAATACTTTAGTGCTCCAATTTTCTACCTGGAAGAGTCGACTTTGTGGAATTTGGCAGGGAAAGAGTTAATACGCTCTGCTATATCGATTACACATACGTGGTTCGTTCTGTAATAACAGGTTCAATCCAATACTAATAGAAGAATGTCATTGACAAGCATTTGAACATCAATTAAAAAAATAATCAAAACACATTGTCAGTATATTTACACTTATTATTGGAGTGATATTCTTGAGCATGCAGTTTGATATAATTTCGAAAGAAATTGCATTGTTTACAGCATTATCTTCAGCAAAATTAAAGAACATTTGTAGAAAAAGTTTGTAAATGGATGTAGCGAAATATTCTCGTACACCTCATCCCACATGTTCTTAATATGAGCCGTCCCGCGAGAAAACCAACATTGTTGACTGCGTAACGTATCGACCCGGATCAGCCTAAGCATGCCGCGCAGGCGAACCCGGATAGACATTTACGCCTCCTGTGGATTTTCTGTTTCAGGAATCATTACTATATACCTCTATCCACCGGAGACGGAATGTGTCGGTCCGGATTAGCCTGCGCGGATTGCGCATGCTGATCTGGGTCGATATTTTACGCAGAGTCCATAATGGTGATTTTCTCGCGGGACGGCTTATTTAAGGTTAATATTTCCAGGCTGATTAAGATCCTCTTTGTATGAGACACTCATCGAAATCGAGACTGGAATAAGTCCCTAATGTTAAGTCTTATTACAATATCGGCTATGAATTAGTTCAAATATCTCTTTCTACAGTAGCTTTCCATTACTGAACACCATTTCGGGTTCGGAGAGATGACTTGGTTTTTGTAGATTGTATATAATGTCATGTCATGCACCTATGGAATATATTTTTTATAAATGTACGGACTGGGTCATGTTTAGTCATGTCTACAATATGGTACCGCAAATAAGTTCGTCATTAAAAAATCAAAATGCCGTAATTTGTTTCGATATCAACCGGAAAATGGATTTGTATTGACATAACTATCGCAATAGAAATAACTGTTGAAATACAGGAATTACAAAATTGAAAATGACAAATGTATTTCTACGCTGTCAACAAACGAAGTCAGGCGGGAGGCCTGGGTTCTAATACACCAATATTATTCAAAATAGGGCCATAACAAAGTCTTGTTGTGAAGTGTATTTGATTAACTTTTGTGATCGGTAAATCCTTGTCAAAATGAAATCAGTGATCTGCCCTTAATCCCTTGCTGGCAACACTACTCGTGCTTTGATTATTCAAGTCGCGGAGCAATGGAGTGGAGTGCCCATGGGCAAGGCACATGATAAATACACTTTTAGAAACACATACTCACATATTGTTGATATACAAATGAGCTGTGTCGGGCGGAAAGGGTCTTGTCGCATCTAACTAAGGTTGGATACCATTAAGGACGAACCGGTCCGATACTGATATCAACGATACGATACGGTCTTTCTATCGATACCGATACTGATTATCGGTAAGTGTATCGATACCGGAAACCGATATCGAACCCTACATCTGACAAATGTAACAACTCAGGCAGGCTATTTTTCCATCACTTTTATCTCCTTTTCACAAACAACAAATCTGCATCAGAAGACTTTGAAAAACATTTTGGCAAAACTATATAAAGTCTCTGAAAATCAAATCATAATTGGTGAATTGATTTGAAAAGATTTTGGCAAAAGGAGTAATTGCTCATCAATTCAACGTTCAAATGATTGGTAAAACAAGGACTGCAACAAGACCTACTTTTAGCCTGACATGGCTCAAAATTTAATAGATTTTCATTCAGGTTTGATAGGTTTTTTTTTATCTTTAACCCTTTGCCACATGATATGGAAGCCCTGGAGGGCAACTTTGACTTGCTTCTAATGACTTGCGACTTTTGACTGAAGACTTTTGACTTAAGACTTATGACTTGTGACTTTTGTAATTTATACCTTGTCTGGTCTATAACTTCACAAGTAATTGTTGTATCGTCATGATGCTAGGTACAAATGATCACCATGATAAGCAGGTGTGTCGCATACAAAACCAATGACTCTATGTCAAAGGCCAAGCTTGCACTAAGAGGTCAAAGTCCAATTTCTTTAGATTGATACTTCCTTGGCCATTTCTTTTCTAGGCATTGTCATATATTCATTTTACTTAGTACTAATGTTCACACTGGCGAGTAGGTGTGTTACGTACAAGGCCAATGACTCTATGTAAAAGGTCAAGGTCACACTAAGAGACCAAATGTCAACAGTTGATAATTTATACCGTATCTGGGCAATACGTTTATATGCCATTGTCATAGTTTCGTAGTTTTTGGCAGAAATGTTCATTCTGATTAGTAGCAGGTCATGGTGGAGACACTTGACTCTTTGTCAAAGGTTAAGGTCACAGTTGGAGGTCAAGGGTTAAAGTTAGGCAATAACAATTTGTTGTCGTATTTTCATACAACAGGTAGAAATGTTCATTCTGATGAAAGGGTGTGTCACATCTAAAACCCATGACAGTCAATGTTCAAGGTCACACTAAGAGCTCATAGGTACAAAATGCTTGACAATAATGGGCTCGACATGTTGCCCACGGGCATTTAGTTGAACTAGGGTACCAATCCTCACACAATTGTTTTGTGGTTAGTTGTTGCGCACTATAGCTGTACATTTTATATGGCTTCAGTGACACCGTGGTTATGGCCCATAACGTAGATATTTAAATTGTGGACACATTTCTGTGAGTAGATCTTAGCTGACTTAAATTTCGATGAAAAAAAGCTGAATGCTGGCGGTTTGTACAGTTAATACTGGTAAACCGCTAGGTATGCGACGCCTTGGTTATCCCTTTGAAGCCACAGACGAGTTTGAAACTCGGTCATGTGCGTTAAGAACTAAGTCACAATGTCAAGTAACAGATAACCTTCTGAATCCCTGATTTTTTTATAGAACTGTTTTAGCTGAATGTTACCGACCAGGAGCGTTTCTGTTTATACAGCACCTACCAAATGTTTCCGGTCAAGGGTTTGATACAGCAATAAAAGGAAAACTTTCATTTACAACAAAATGCAATGCTTTAATTTCAGTGAAATTATTCACATTCTCTATTAACATGACAGGAAACAAAAACAAAAATATACAATAGATAAAACACAAAGAACAGTTCTCGGGAAAGTCATTCTTAAGATATTAGACAGGCCATGTTAAGCAGACTACGAATAATTCATCCCTTTAGTCTTTCTGAAGGTTGATGTTCAACTAGCAAGATATTATATGTGACGCATGGTGCTTATGGTCAATTTTAAACATGTTGGTATATATTCTGAAAATATAATCTTATCCGAGATATATGATGTAGATCTACATTCCAATGCAAAATTCTACGGATTTATGTTTATATCATCATCTATAAAAAACTTAAAATGTTTAATTGTTAGGCTAACAGCTAACAAATAAGCGTAGAAAGAAAATTACTATGCATAATATTCTTATCCATTTAGTCAACTTATGTGTACTGAAAAAACAATATTTTCCCAATATGTTCATGCAAGTTGCACAACGCAATGCTAAATGCTTTTCTTCTTTTTTTGCGTTCTGAAATTGACTATATGCTAATTGACTAGATTTGTTCATGACGTTAATGACGTCACTTTAATGCTCAGTTTTGACGTAACGTCATTTAAGCCAGGAGCCCGGTTTTCGCAGATTGGACCTCATATTTTATTTGTACTTTTTGCAAAGTTGTCAAGCTGGACAGACATTTGCCACTGTGAAAGACATGCACAATGGGTCGATATTTGGCTCGCAAAAGATACTAGTAACACGCCAAAGTAGTTTGTGACTTGCAATTCATGATAAACGCCGACTAATTCAGCAAGCTACTTGTGACTATTGACTTACAACTTGTGACTTACAACTTGTAACTTACAACTTGTGACTTACAACTTGTAACTTACAACTTGTGACTTACAGCTTATGACTTACAGCTTGTCACTTACAACTTGTGACTTACAGCTTATGACTTACAGCTTGTGACTTACAGCTTGTGACTTACAGCTTGTGACTTACAGCTTGTGACTAGTGACTTACAACTTGTGACTCATGAATTAAAGTAATATAAAGACACTGTACGAGTGGATAAGGTAAAATCTAAACATGTGCCATGTAAGTCGCTCACCTGAGAAAATTGCTATCGCTGCTATGCAGTTCTATGTAAAACGAATGTTCCCAGGGGCGAGGCTGATTTGAACCCCAAGGGCATAATTTGAACAATCATGGTAAAGGACGACTAGAAGCTGCTGCATATCAAATATCCAAGCTCTAGGCCGAACCGTTCAAAGATTTTCAAACCTATATAATGAAACTCTACAGTCAATGAGCCCGACACAATTTGATACGTGTATACAGGGCACACATAATTTACAAGTAACCCAGAAACATCGACATGATTTGAACAAACATTTTAGAGGTTCACAAGAAAATGAAACATACCAAATGTCTTAGATCTAGGGCTTGCAGTTTTGGACAAGAAGATTTTTAAAGGTTTTTCCTATATAACTCTATGTTAAACATGTGACCCCTGGGGCGGGGCCAATTTTGATCCAATGGACATGATTTGAACAAACTTTGTAGAGGTCCACTAGACAATGCTACATACCAAATAGTAGCAGTTTGTGACGAGAAGATGTTTTAAGTTTTTCCTTAAGATTGCATGGAATTAATTTCTTTGATCAATTTTGGTAGAGGACCATGCCGAGATGCTACCTATGAAGTTTCATTAAAATCCCACTTTTGATTCTTGAGAAAAAGTTGATTTTGTAAATTGCTAACGGACGGACGGACGGACGGACGACGGTCCATCGCGTAAACTGACCTGGCATTTGGCCAGTATAGCTAAAAATTACTTTTGAAATAATTGCCTGGAGAAGGTATATATTACACATTTTTGACATTTGACCTTTAAGTGTGACCTTGACCTTTGACATAGATTCATGGGTTTTTGTACGCAACACGCCTACTCACCAGGGTAAACAATTATACAACTTTGTATAAAGATACAACAATAACTTGTGAAGTAATGGCCTGGACAACGTATAAATTACACATTTTTTACCTTGGACCTATAACTGTGACCTTGACCTTTGACATAGAGTCTTCGGTCTTATACACGACACGCCTTCACACCAGGGTGAACATTTCTACAAAGATTCATGACTATTCAACAATAAATTGTAAAGAAATTGTCCAGACAAGGTATAAATAACATATTTTTGACCTTTGACCGCTAAGTGTGACCTTGATCTTTGACATAGAGTCATAGGTTATGTACGCAACACACCTACTCATCAAGGCAAATAATACTACTAAGTATTATGAAGATAAAACAATAACTTGTGTGGTTATGCCCTGGACAAGCCATCTTTTACGCTCGTTCTCGAAATGCCCGCCAATATAACACCGAATACACAAGTCATAACTCAAAAGTAAAAAGTTCAAGTCAAAAGTCAAAAGTCATTAGTCGCAAATCAAACTTGCCCTCCAGGGCTTCCATAACATGAAGCAAATGTGCATCGGAAGCCTTAAAACGGTAAAGACAAAAATATTGAAAATCTCTACAAATGAATGTATAATTACTGAAAAAATGTTGAAAATATTGTGGCAAAGAGTTGTCTGCTACAGAGATGCAAGGAAGAGTCTGTAGGTGGGATAGGGTTAAACATATGTGGATTTATTGCTGATTTTGAAATGTAAATGTTTATTGCCAAAGTTGTATCATATACTTCTTTGTTAATATATTCATAAATCATCCCACCATTGGTCTTGTGTATAATACATGTATATAATTAAGCATACATGGTTCATTCATGTATGTATATTTTTATTTTCCTCCAAAAAAACAGCATGTGTCTGTACATTGTATGTATGTTCCTGCATTTGTCTGTCTGCTCATCTTAAATACAGAAGCATCGACTTTTTCATATGCGTGTGGCAAGATTCATTAATTGCTGCAGTCACCAGAAGACAAAGTTAAGCATTCATTTAGATTTTCTTTTACTGAAGTGCTCATGCCTTTGGCAGCACCCTTCTCAGCTACAGCTTACAATTACGTAAACCCTGATATACCCGTACAGATGTTGTAACTACATGTAAGTTAGAAACAGTTAAATGGTTATATTATTAATATTTATGAAATGTGTTTACTGTGTGTCTATATTGACTTATCTTAAAAAACTATGTAAAAAAAAGTAGGGAATGATGCAGAACAATACTGGCATGCACACATGTGCAGGATTGTCTTGCTCATCACTTTTCACAGATATAGTTTGAAATTATTCATACCATGATACACAAAATATCACTATATAAGTTAACAGTAGGACAATGGTTAAATATTTCTTTTTATGAAATGCATTGTCCGTGTCAAATTATGACAGATACATAACACATTTGTAGACGACACGTGTCGCCTTGTATTACTCAGCGATAGCAATACAAAAACGATAATACGAAACGCCACATAAAACCATCAACGTACGTGCTTCAATTTAATGCTTAACCCTTTCCCACACACGACAAATCTCGAACAGATGGGGTTTAGTAGAATATGTAGGTATAATGTTGTCCATTTCTATAAATGAAAGTAAAACTTTTTAATGGAAATTAAAAACAGTGTGGTAAAAGGAGAAATTGCTCATTATGACCAGTTTCTCCTTTTGCCAAAATCTGAGCAAAGATCGTCTGCTGCAAATGTAACAATATGCGTCTATAGGTGGGAAAGAGTTAACTTTTCTTTATAATTCTTTGAACGACATCGTCCTGAAACTTGAATAAAGCAAACATACACTAATTGCATGGCCATGGCGGTCGGTTGTCGCACAGCTATACTCGATAAACAAATTCACGAATTGTATATATGTAATAAATACTCACAATGTATAATAATGAAAACTATTTGTAATATACTGTCTAAAGGCTGTTGAAAAACTACACATTAAATTTTGCAAAATCATTCTTGGAATCCGAACACAAACCCCGAACTTCGCTGTTTATGGTGAACTCGGTCGATATCCTTTGACGATAATAGCTCTCGAACGATCACTCAGATAGTGGTTAAAAATTAAAGATAATACAGATAGTTTAAGGTACACAGTATACAGTGAGCAAATTATTATATCAAATCGCTCTAAATCTTTCTGGTGCAATAAAGTGAAACAGAAGCTTGATGATTATGGGTTTTCATATTTAATGAATTCTGATAATACATCCAGCTTATGTTTTAAAACTATTCAAAGACGCATTAGAGACACTTTTATTCAAGAATGGCTTAGTTCTATAAATAATTGCTCGAGATTAGAGTATTACTGCAAGTTTAAGAATTGTTTTGAATTTGAAAATTATTTAATGAATTTAAAAAATGAAAAACTTAGGATTAAATTTAGCCAATTTAGACTATCAGCGCATAAACTTGCAATTGAAACTGGACGATTCGAAAATATTGATAGAGCGAACAGAATTTGTAAACTTTGTAATTCAATGCAGATTGAAACAGAATATCACTTCCTATGCATTTGTCCGAAATTCAATGATTTAAGAAAAAGACTCCTTTCTATAACCTGGCCAACTGTTACCCAATTTACCAATATACTGGCATCAAAAAGAAGAAAGACGCAAGTCAATACGGCAAAATTTATTAAAGAAGCTTTGGAAATGAGAGATTTAAGTTTAGAAAATATAGTCTAATTATTTTAAAAATGTATTACTTTTTCAGCAATATAATATATGTATATATTTTGTCTAATGTATGTATAGAATGTAAATATTTATCATTGTCATATTTTCATGTATCTATTGTTTATGGCCAATGGCATGTCTATTTGCCGAATGCCTAATAAAATTGAGTTGAGTTGTAATTGAAAGTAATTACCTTTTAAATAACAATTATCCAACTTAGATTAACCATTCAATTCACTTTAAGGCTTCGATACAACTGAAGGTGTATATACTATTCTTGACCCGGATAGAAAAAAAATACCCGATCGTGATACAGAATCCTAAGGCCATGATATAAATTGATTGTGTGGTTACTATTTCATGCTTTTTTTTTTCAAAATTTTTTTTTTCAGCCTAATTACAGTATTCAGTTTTGACTGGTTTTACTGTGCATTCTGATGTAGATATTAAATGTTATATTTTAACAAATTTCTAAAATAAAATTGCTTTAAAACTTAAAACTAACTTGTCGAGTTGCTTTTTCCCCCAGATACCCAGTGAAATAGCCCATTTTACCTTGTTCTTGTTATGCTTAGTGTGGGTTAAGTGTTCACATGGATATAATTATTATATAAAGTACAAATAAAACACATACATTTGTGTGTAGACTCAACTCTAACAAATTTATTAAAACTGTAAACTTTGAACTTGTTGTATTAATAAAACACATTTAAATTATTGGTTTTTAACTCTTTCTCTCATACAACAATTCTGCAGCACACGACTTGGAACAGTTTGTCAAAAAATAGAAAATCTGTATAATTGAATGGATATTAACCTATGACTTTATAACCCTTTCTCTCATACAAAAATTCTGCAGTAGACGGCTTTGAACATATTTTGTCAAAAAATCGAGAATCTCTTTAATTAAATGGATAACCTATGGCTCAAAGTGGAAAATACTGTGGCAAAAGGAGAAATTGCACGTTTTGTGAAATTTCTTCTTTTGTCGCTATGTTTTCAAAAAGCTGTCTGCTGCAGAGGCATCAGGAAGCGCTTTAAGTGGAAAACATTGTGGCAAAAGAAGAAATTGCGTGTTTTTTGCAATTTCTTCTTTTGTTACTTTGTTTTCCAAAATGTTAACAATGTTTACTTTTTGCCGTATTAAGCATGTTGGACAAGAGGCAACATGCCCTTGCTCTTACACTCTATTAAACTTGTAAACCACACTAACAAAGTTATTCAAACTGTAAACTTTGAACTTGTTGTATTAATAAAACACATTTAAATTATTGGTTTTTAACTCTTTGTCTCATACAACAATTCTGCAGCAGACGACTTTAAACAGTTTGTCAAAAAAACGAAAGTCTGTATAATTGAATGGATATTAACCTATGACTTAACCCTTTCTCTTATACAACAATTCTGCAGTAGACGGCTTTGAACTTATTTGGTCAAAAAATCGAAAATCTGTATAATTGAATGGATATTAACCTATAACTTAACCCTTTCTCTTATACAACAATTCTGCAGCAGACGACTTTAAACAGTTTGTCAAAAAAACGAAAGTCTGTATAATTGAATGGATATTAACCTATAACTTAACCCTTTCTCTTATACAACAATTCTGCAGTAGACGGCTTTGAACTTATTTGGTCAAAAAATCGAAAATCTCTTTAATTAAATGGATAACCTATGGCTAAAAGTGGAAAATATTGTGGCAAAAGGAGAAATTGCATGTTTTGTGAAATTTCTTATTTTGTCACTATGTTTTCAAAAAGCTGTCTGCTGCAGAGGCGTCAGAAAGCATGGGTTTAAGTCGAAAACATTGCAATTTCTCCTTTTGCCACAATATTTTCCACTTTTAGCCACCTTCTAAACCAGTGTGTACATAAATCCTGCATTCCGAGACCACTACCATATATTATATAATAAATGGAATAGGTGTTAAACACATTTAAATGATTTGTTTTACCCTTTCCCTCATACAACAATACTCAATCAGACTAAACAGTTTGTCATAAAATAGAAAATCTGTATAATTAAATGGATATCCACTGTGGTTTAGAAGGTGGCTAAAAGTGGAAAACATTGTTGATATACTGGTTCTCGACACTGCTTTATATCAACCACGTTCTTAAAACTACTCGTAGCGAAAAAACCGCAAACCATTTGGCCAGAGGATATTTTTCGCACCATTTTTTTTTTAAAAAACATGAAAAAATGTTTTAGGGTCGGGTTGAATAATTAGGGTCGGTCGGGAAACCGGAACCACACAATCAATTTATCTTGGCCCAACCGATGTTTGCTGTGTGTGTATAAAGCGTGAACAAGAGAAAAACAAAATTTCGGTGAAATATTATCTTCTATGTATGATTAGTTTAATTTATTAATCGCCATCAAATTAATGTTTAAAGTACATCTATTCCATTCGATGTTGAAACAGGTCGAACTTTACTTTAAACATAAATCAAATTAAACTAACCATATAGAAGAAAATAGTTTAAAAAATGTATCTACAGCTTTTGAAGAAATGTTGACAAAAGACGTTATTACTAATAATGATCATTAACTCCTTTTGCAACAATGTTTTTAAGTCTTTTCATTGGTTTACTTATATTTACTATACTTGCGTCTAGATGTTTTCAAAGTCATAGGCTACAAAGGTGATGTATGCGGGAAAGGGTTAAGTATTCGTTTAGCAATCTAATCATAAAACCTTGAGAGACTACATTGTTTGCAAACATGTGTAACATGACGCAGTTTCTACCCTTATATTCTTAATCCCTTTACACGTTATATGAGCCGTCCCACAAGAAAACCAACAGTATTGACTCTGCGTAATGTATCGATCAAGATCAGCTTGCGCAGTCCGTGTAGGCTTTTCCGGGTCGATATATTCCGTCTCAGGGGGGATAGAGGTATATAATTATGATTATTTTACGCAGAGTCCACAATGTTCGTTTTCTCGTGAAACGGCTCATATGTTAATCAGCACTTGTCGTAGTACGAGATTAATTGAGCGGGGCTCTGTGCAAACCAACCTTCAAGTATTTGCGACCAGGCTAGATTCAGATCAGCCTGTGTAGTCTAATCTGGGTCTGTACTGTTCACCGTAAAGTAAACGAACATTTAAAAAACACTTCTGAAAAAGGCTGTACATTGGATACAGGTGTAGGAATGACTAAGGTTTGTTTTTCCTAGATCTCTGTCCAATTACTTATTCTCTGAGTAACATGAGTCTTTATTGTTTGATTCCTATTCTACACAATCGTAGCAAAACATATTCATATATTTATCTATAAGTGAAAAGTTCAAGCGGATCGATCATCAAATAAATTTCATTAAAACATCAGCAAAATGATGAAACCCTTTCTAATATGCAGACGCATACTAAGCACATTATCCTATAGCAACAACAACAAATCATTTAGAAGTTTCCATAGGTTTGCCTAAGATTGTATATTTTCGTATCTTGTAGATGTGCTGTTTGTGGAAAACGGTTTTATGGCCAAAACACCATGCACATAATGTATCGGTAATTTAGTCAAAGAAGTGAATAGTTTGTTCAGTTAATTCAGAACTTTTTTTAAATTAGGTCACCCCGATTTGTATATCGAATCAAAGTCTAAGAACATTAAATATCTAAATAGTGCATTCATTGAGTACAGTAATTTGCACTACCGACAATATGACTAATCGTGATATGATCAACCAGCGAGAATGTTATGAAATAATCATGTTGTTTACGAAAAGACAATCGCTTGCTTTTTTTAAACTTGATCCGCATATTCGTGACTTTGAGCATCATTTACACATGCCGTAATGCACGACTTTTAATTATAAAACTATGGCTTCATGCCATATTATTGACACTACCAAGTGATGCAAATAAAAGTTACAACCGACTTGCATGAATAAAACCAATGATAAACGAACTCAATTCTGTTTGATCAGATTCTATATATGTTTTCCATTTGTGTAGTGAGCATTGACGTACATCCAAACGTTTTCGGTTCGCCACCATCGATATCGTGGTCATAGAATGATGAATTCGGTCGAATGTCAGTCGTGGTGATCGTGTCTTCAGTCGATATATCATACAGACTTTGCTCGGGAGTGTCACAAATATTTTCTTCTGTATCTATAACAAAATAAAATAAAATGAAACGTGTTTTCCTTGTTACATAAAGAGGCTTTCCAACTATCTCAACTACGATTAGCCACAGAGTTGTCAACACCGCGTCGGTGGTGTAGTGGTAGAGTTCGCTTCGGGTGATATTCGATCCCCGCTCGTGTATACCAAAGACTTAACAAAAAAATTAATGGCGCTAAGAGTCGAGAGTTAGTATTACGACTGACTCGCTGGTTTCAGGATAAAAAGACCAGTAGTTCTGGTAACTAACCCAGTAAACGTAGATCATACAGACGCTGTATCCAACATGACAAAGTAATGGCTTTCCCTCTTTGACGCTAAGAATCGAGAGTTAGTATTACGACTGACTCGCTGGTTTCAGGATAAAAAGACCAGTAGTTCTAGTAATTTACCCAGTAAACGTAGATCATACTGACGCTGTATCCAACATTCATTCTATACGACACAAAACTATATTATGTTATCAACAATGAAGGAGATTTCTTCAAAAATATAACATAAACCTATCTAAATGTGCAAACAGATGACTTTTATATTTTAATAAAGACAGAATGCAAACACAATTCAGTGTGGACAAAACGGAGAAATTAGCCCACAAAACTATTTGGATGGATGCAAAATTTACCAAATCATCAAAAAAAAAAAGATCGCGTAATTTTTGATAGACAGCAAACTGAAATTTCAAAACTATATAAATGTGCAAGTAAACAAAGCCAAACAAATCAAGGAATGATAACAACAAATTCAGCTATATTGGTCTAGGAATACTTTTAAACACTATACAAGAGCCTTTCAACGCCTCACATAGAATACACCAGTACAGTCTGAATCGTAGGAAACAAACAAGAAAGGACAACGGTCGAACAAGTACAACGACGGATAAACTAACTTTTACAATCTTTAAAGCAATTCCGTTATACTGGTATGAGCAGTTCCACGAGAACACCAACATTGTGGACTCTGCATAAATTATCGACCCGGATCAGGTGAAGCATGCCGCGCAGGCTAACACGTTTCGCCTATGACGGAATGAGTCGGTCCGGTTTAGCCTGCGCGGACTAGGTCGATACATTACACAGAGTCCATAGTGTTGGTTTTCTCGTGGAACAGCTCATATATTCTATTTCGCGATATCAGATATGTTGTGTTCAAATGTTGATATACAGAATCTGTGTAAAAAGACCAGCCAGAAGTGAAGAACATATTATTTGTTCACAGGTGGTCTTTAATTACAGGGTCATTAAGGAAAAACATGATAGATTAGGAAACAAAACTGATTGCTATATATAGGGAATTGCTACTCCAAGATGATCTTTAACACAGGTTTGACTATATATATACTGATTATTCACGTTGCCCTGAAGAGTAAAATAAACGAAACCGGTTGGCACGTTTAAAACCAATCTAGTGTCTTTTTTAAAGGCATGCCTTTATTTGACACTACGCAAGCAAGCACAGTCAATGTTAAAGCAATATATATCCCTTCTCTAAGATATCTAAATATGCTTATTAAATCAGCGTATTTAATTTAAGATTTCGCGAAAATATCTTAACTCGCTCTTTTTCCCCCGTGCTTCATTGACACTACATACGAAGTCTTTTTTTCTGTTTTACTATATATATATGTATTTATTATTTATTGATATGCACTAAAAATAAACAAAATTGTAATACCTTTTGCGTAACAAGGATTGTAATGAGCGGCCACAATCAATCCAAATAGACTCAGACACGAGATACCAACAGCCATGTTCGCCCACTGTATTGGTAGCACTTTTACAGGTTGTTCAGATTCTCCGGTGTCCGTGAAATTATCTGTAATAAAAAGATAAAACTTGACAGGTGCTCTAAGACAGTTATTCGTCATTATTGAACGCTTCTTATTTTTCATATTAAAATAGATTTAAACTTAAGTTCGCTCATAATTGATGAATGCATTGCTTTATTGTGATGAGATTCCAAATGTCTATTCTTAAAATTGTAATTCGCATATGCTTTTCATTAAAAGGCATGCCTTTATTTGACTCTACGCAAGCAAGCACAGTCAATGTTAAAGCAATATATATCCCTTCTCTAAGATATCTAAATATGCTTATTAAGTCAGCGTATTTAATTTAAGGTTCCGTGAAAATATCTTAACTAGCTCTTTTTCCCCCGTGCTTCATTGACAATACATACGAAGTCACAATTATGATATGAATAGATCAATTGGCGGCAAACGATGTAGATACTGGTTAGACAGCACATTACTTTGCCAACTACTTCGCAATTATTTTTTAAGGGCCAGGTGTATTGTAAAATCCGTAAACTACACTATGTGCTCAAATTACCTCACGTGACGACCGAGTTAATATTTGCTCATAAATTATGGCTTTATCTTTTCGTGTAAACACATGTTCGCTTTTTTTAGTTATGAACACAATATGTCGGAAGTGTACTTCATGTTATCCTATTAAGTGAGTCCGTATGTGCAATATCTAGGTCACAATTATAGTTTAAGTATCCTGCGTAAAGTAATTGAAGATCTTCACGGAGCTACACGTTGAATGTTGTTATCCAGGGGGAGTGTGAATCAGTTTGTGTAATACGGGTAGTTCCCGCCTTGCCCTAGTGTATGTCTGTTTGTGTAATACGGGTAGTTCCCGCCTTGCCCTAGTGTATGTTTTGTTTGTGTCCAGTGGATCTAACGTTTGTGGCTTAGTAGTACATGTATAGTATCTAGATGGGTTTTTTTATAACGTTTTGGAATTGTTTTGTAATTCACAAAAGGTAAGTAATGCTGTAAGGTATATGTTCCAACCATTTCATTGACACAATCGTTCTTGTTGTTGTTGTTATTTTCTGTTCTAGCATGTACTCCTACTTAATCGCTTTATGGCAGGGCTTTAAGCAAGTTAGAACAGAACGCAATGCGTGACATGGGAAACCTGGTCTGTTATCCTGCTGAATACCGGCACATGATATCTATTATTTCTGCTTTATGACAAGAGTTATCCTTTGTTGCTTTAAAGTTATAAATGAGAATACGTAAATATACAGGCTGAACTTGGTCTATCTCGTAATCAAGTACACATACTATTTTTAGTCACTATATCAAAAGAAGACGCATACTAGTTTCAATATCGTATATAAAGCGGGTTATATCCAACCAGGGAAAGTGATATAGAGCATCATTATTTCGTTCAGTGTTAGATCAAGGTATATTTCCACTGAGAGAGCACACCAAGTCATATGAGCCGTTCCACGAGAAAACCAACATTATGGACTCTGCGTAATGTATCGACCCAGAACAGCCTGCGCAGGCTAATCCGGGCCGACACATTCCGTCACAGGGGAATATAGGTATAGAATAATGATTCCTGAAACAGAAAATCCACAGGAGGCAAAAAGTGTCTGTCCCGGTTAGCCTGTGCGGCATGCTTAGGCTGATCCGGGTCGATACTTTACGCAGTTTCCACAATGTTGGTTTTCTCGTAATTCGGCTCATATAGTTGACTATGCCACGCCTGAGAACTGGCTAATTTGGTGTTAATGAACGAACATATATATTTATCTTAGATCTCTTAAATAATCCTACTTTTACTTACTAATGACTTGTAGAGATTGGATAATGACTAAATTAACAGTGGACATTATCGTTTGACACAGAAGCTTTTTATTTGGATATAATCCATAATGATAATCACGTGATAAACATTTACATGATCCGCTTCCGTTTGCTTTCAATATGGTCTTCTTATGTTTTCACTGATATCTATTTAATGCGAAAAGACGTATACGACTAGTAGTGCAACTTGCAATATTAAACAAGAGGGCCACGATAGCCCCGGATCGCTCATCTGAGTTATGCAATATGATTTATAATGCGGTCAGGTAAGCTTATACAAGAGGTCAATAGCTCCACTTGCCACAAGTTAAAATAACCCTAATGTTGTTAAACGGTGTTAACTAATGTTGTCCGTCTTTTGCCAAATTAATATGACATGAGGAAACTGATAGCCCTGTTTCAGATAATTAAATGTCAAAGTGTCTCCTATATATCTCTATGAAAATCAGGTGATCCCCGGGGCGGGGCCAATTTTGACCAGCCCAAAATTTGAACAATCTTGAAAATGGACCACTAGAAAATGCTACATACCAAATATCTATCCCTTTTGGTATCAGCCAAATAGAGTTTCTGAGTTTGCCCCTATTATAACTCATATGAAACAGGTGATCCACTAGGGGGCAAGGCGGGTCCGATTTTGACAGAAGAACCAATGGGCGGGCAAGTTTTAAGCCCAGGGGCATAATTTGAACAATCTTAATAGAGACCACTAAATATTGCTACTCACCAAATATCTAAGCTCAATGCCTTTCGGTTTTTAAACAAGAAGATGTTCAAGGCTTTTCCCATCAAACTTGGCCAAGTGGTTTAGAAAGAGAAGTTGTTTGCAGGAAAATGTGAACAGACGTACAGACAGACGACAACGACGACGGACGATGAGTGATCACAGAAGCTTACCCCTTTAGGTGAGCTTAAAATATTTTAGTTTTATGGCAGTGTTTCGCTTTTGGCCCTCTTAAGCTTCTGGTTAAACTATTCAGGATTCATAAAATTCAAAAATAGGATTACCTTTCGTTGTTTCACATGGCGAGTTGTTCCTCAATACACATGGACGTCCCATACAAGTCCGGATAACCATCAAAGTGCAGACAATGAGGATATTCATTTTATTTACTGAAACAGTAAAAGAGTATGTATACTAAACAATTACACATACATGTAGTTTAATTATATACTAGCATATTGAAGGGTGACAAGTCAATTATACAGTGTCCGACAAATCCATTGCCCGGAGCCCGCGGGCTACCATAATAATTGCTCGGGCTACTGTCATTTTCAACTGAAAGCCCGGCGGGCTACTGTTTATTCCCGTGTCTGGTAGCCCGGCTTATGTCGTGTATAAACAGTGACTGTATGTTACATGCGGAAACCAGTCGCTGTGACCATAAACAAATCAATATCAGTAGGCGGAGTTACCCACCTGTCAGATCGAGTGGTTTCAGCCAACCGAATCGCGTCAGTAATTGTCAATTAACGTGATATATATACCCATTACGGCGGTCCAATCATTAGTGACCATTGTTCCCTGGGGCTATGTGTTAATCCATGAATGATTGCAAATAACCAATGAAATTCAAATATTCCCTTAAATGTATTTTGATCCATATTTCTACTTTCGGTATGCGATGTTTGCAAACTGGTGCAGACCGGTTCAGAAAGACGGAGAAGAAAATTGTCGCATATACGACCACTTGTAGATCTTATCTTGCCGTTAATCAAATATGAAACACCTTCATGATCGACATAGTATTCGTAATATCAAAGAAAATCTTTGGGATGAAATCTATAATGAATAATAAATGCCCAATCACGGCTTTGTTTACCAAAATTAATTAGCATAACCGGCGGGAAAAAAAAATCATATGACTTAATAATTGCGATTTCATTGGAAGAAATGAGAAATTGGGTCAATGACGTTAACGACCCGACGACCCCGATCAAGAGTGGACCCCGATGTTTACATTCAACGCTGTTTACCGATTTCAAATTCTCAGTAGGGAACCATGATTAACATTGCGCAATTTAATATAAAAATGGCGGCTATGTTGTGCATAATACCGTAACAAATTTAACGTGTTTCATTGTTATTGACAATATTTTATGATTTAACCCTTTCCCTCATACAACAATTCTGCAGCAGACGACTTTGAACATATTTTGTCAAAAAATAAAAAATCTAATGACTAAGTGGAAAACATTGTGGTAAAAGGAGATATTGCTTGTTTTGATCTATTTCTTCTGTTGTCACTCACTATGTTTTCAAAAAGCTGTCTGTTGCAGAGACGTCAGAGAGCGTCTATATGAGGGAAAGGGTTGATAACTTCATTGAACCTGATAAATTTGACTTTTGGTTAATAAAATTGAATCTTATTTAATATGTCGTTCTTTGTAAAAATGACACTCGTATCGATTGCCCTGTTTCGGTGAGGGACCTAAATCGGTGACCTCCAATTTGAAGAGTTTATACTACATCATTTGATTTTTTGGTCTCAAGTTTAAACATTTCTGTCACTAGCTTTTAAATCTTTTGTAAATATGGATAAAATTCATCCAATTTTCTTAATATAAGGTTAATATTTCCCGGATGACTAAGCTCCTTTTTTTTCAGCAAGGGGATGTTTAGAGCTAATTGCTATAGTAGGCGAATTCCGAAGACACACATCGAAATCGAGACTGGAATAAGTCCCTATTGTTAAAGTCTTATTACAATATCGACAATATCTCTTTCTACAGTAGCTCTCCATTACTAAACACCATTTCGGGTTCAGATAGATGTCTTGGTATTAGGAGATTGTATATAATGTCAACCCAAAACACATGCACTTGTGGATTTTTGTTTTAAAAGTTTGGACTGGTTCATGTTTAGTCATGTCTACAAAATGGTACCGCCAATAAATGTGTCATTAAAAATATCAAAAATGCGGTAATTTGTTTCGATATCAACCGGAAAATGGATTTTTAATAATATAGGAATTACAACATTGAAAATGACAAATGTATTTCTACGCTGCCAACAAACGAAGTCAAGCGGGAGACCCGGGTTCGAATACTCTAATATTATTCATAAAAAGGCCATAACAAAGTATTGTTGTGAAATGTATTTGATTAATTAACTTGTGTGATCGGTAAATCCTTGTCCCCCATGCTGGCAACACTATCCATGCTTTGATTATTCAAGTCGCGGCGCCACGGTTATAGAGGGCAAGGCACATTTCCAAGCCCAGTTCTGGTTTGTTAATCCAGGGTTAAGTAAGTGAATTGTTGTCGTGATATAACTTAAAGTATCTTGCAAACGGCGTAAAACTTCCAAACACTGCTTATTTCCATGTTTTGATAATACAAGCTAAAGCGAATTTCATTGATCAACATATTTTACATGACACTCATACATCTTCTTGACGTTTTGTTCTAAATTAAGATTTCAACTGAAACAGGTTGTAAACATATATGGTAGTTAGCGTGTGTACGTTGCACACAGATCTGCCTATACAGTGGTCACGGGTTCGAATCCCTAAATCGGAACGTATTTCAATTGCATGATTTTTTTTATAATGGAACTCTGTTCTCTTTTTTTTATTCGCGGTGCAACGGTTAAAGTGGCGTTCCAATTGGCATGGCACATTTGCCAGCCTAGAACGGGTGTGTTGACCCAGCGGTCATGAATAAATGAACTGTTGCCGTGATATAACTGAAATAATATTGAAAACGGCATAGAACCCCAATAAAACAAATTGTTTATTATCATATTTTGATAATGCAAGCCAAAACGAATTTCATTGGTAAAGAAAGATTTACATGGCACTCATAAATATGGAACGCCATGACCGTCTTATTATGACCTGTTTACTTATATGCAGACTAGTAGATAGTTCATTATACGTGGTAGATATTTCATTATATGTGGTAGAAATTTCGTTATGTGTGGTACTTATTTCTTTATATGCTGTAATTTATTGGTTATATGTAGTTAAACTCTTCTTATCTGTGGTGGTACTGTCTTTATATGCAGTGCATTCGAAAGATCTACTGCATATAATGAAATATCTGCCGTATATAAGCAAACAAGTCATAATAAGCGTTCCATACATAAACATTCGTAATGTGTTGTTCTAAAATTAGATTTTTAAGAACAAATAATCCAAATTTAAGCAGCTGGTAAATATATATCGTAGTTAGCTTTGAACGTGTCAAACAGAGATGCCAATACAGTGGTCACGAGTTCGAATCCCTTTAACGGAAGGTCTTTTAATTTTCAGGCCATTTTAGCTCGACTATTCGAAGAATATGAGAGCTTTACTACTCGCCCCGGCGTCGGCGTCGGCGTCCGGTTAAAGTTTTAGGGCAAGTTGTCATTTTCATTCATAATAATTTGTGCTAGGGCTTTCATATTTGGAATATACTTACATCTTATACCTTTCTTCACATTGAATGCTGAAGATGCTGAGTTTGACCTTCTTTTTGGGGTAAAAAACATGATTTTGTGTGGTTAAAGTTTTAGGGCAAGTTGGAATTTTATTTTAATTTTTAATTTTTCTCAATAAGTACATGTGCTAGGGCTTTCATATTTGGAATATAATTACATATAATACCTTTCTTCACATTGAATGCTGAAGATGCTGAGTTTGACCTTCTTTTTGGGATAAAAAACATGATTTAGATGGTTAAAGTTTTAGGGCAAGTTGGAATTTTAATTTTTAATTTTTAATTTTTCTCAATAAGTACATGTGCTAGGGCTTTCATATTTGGAATATAATTACATATTATACCTTTCTTCACATTGAATGCTGAAGATGCTGAGTTTGACCTTCTTTTTGGGATAAAAAACATGATTTTGGGTGGTTAAAGTTTTAGGGCAAGTTGGAATTTTATTTAAATTTTTAATTTTTCTCAATAAGTACTTGTGCTAGGGCTTTCATATTTGGAATATAATTACATATAATACTTTTCTTCACATTGAATGCTGAAGATGTTGAGTCAGACCTTATGTTTGGGGTAAAAAACATGATTTTGGATGGTTAAAGTTTAAGGGCAAGTTGGAATTTTATTTTAATTTTTAATTTTTCTCAATAAGTACTTGTGCTAGGGCTTTCATATTTGGAATATAATTACATATAATACCTTTCTTCACATTGAATGCTGAAGATGCTGAGTTTGACCTTCTTTTTGGGATAAAAAACATGATTTTGGGTGGTTAAAGTTTTAGGGCAAGTTGGAATTTTATTTTAATTTTTAATTTTTCTCAATAAGTACTTGTGCTAGGGCTTTCATATTTGGAATATAATTACATATTATACCTTTCTTCACGTTGAATGCTGAAGATGCTGAGTTTGACCTTCTTTTTGGGATAAAAAACATGATTTTGGGTGGTTAAAGTTTTAGGGCAAGTTGGAATTTTATTTAAATTTTTAATTTTCTCAATAAGTACTTGTGCTAGGGCTTTCATATTTGGAATATAATTACATATAATACTTTTCTTCACATTGAATGCTGAAGATGTTGAGTCAGACCTTATGTTTGGGGTAAAAAACATGATTTTGGATGGTTAAAGTTTAAGGGCAAGTTGGAATTTTATTTTAATTTTTAATTTTTCTCAATAAGTACTTGTGCTAGGGCTTTCATATTTGGAATATAATTACATATAATACCTTTCTTCACATTGAATGCTGAAGATGCTGAGTTTGACCTTCTTTTTGGGATAAAAAACATGATTTTGGGTGGTTAAAGTTTTAGTGCAAGTTGGAATTTTATTTTAATTTTTAATTTTTCTCAATAAGTACTTGTGCTAGGGCTTTCATATTTGGAATATAATTACATATTATACCTTTCTTCACATTGAATGCTGAAGATGCTGAGTTTGACC
The DNA here is from genome assembly GCA_031761405.1 of Serripes groenlandicus. Classification (NCBI taxonomy): domain Eukaryota; kingdom Metazoa; phylum Mollusca; class Bivalvia; order Cardiida; family Cardiidae; genus Serripes; species Serripes groenlandicus. The sequence goes on from JASEVX010000006.1 coordinate 47,487,396, forward strand.
TTCTTTTTGGGATAAAAAAACATGATTTTGGGTGGTTAAAGTTTTAGGGCAAGTTGGAATTTTATTTAAATTTTTAATTTTCTCAATAAGTACTTGTGCTAGGGCTTTCATATTTGGAATATAATTACATATAATACTTTTCTTCACATTGAATGCTGAAGATGTTGAGTCAGACCTTATTTTTGGGGTAAAAAACATGATTTTGGATGGTTAAAGTTTAAGGGCAAGTTGGAATTTTATTTTAATTTTTAATTTTTCTCAATAAGTACTTGTGCTAGGGCTTTCATATTTGGAATATAATTACAGAACAGAACAGAACAGAAATTTTATTTTCAACTTAAGCATATACAGCCCATGGTTGATATTCACAAATATACATACAGAAATGGTTAAGACAATGAAATAGTTGAGAAATAGTACTTAACTAAGTTTAAATTAAATAAGTTTAAATAAGTTTAAAATCAAGTTTATATGCATATGTATAAATACACATATATACACAAGTAACTATATAATTATATATATATATACACATACCCATACACATACTTACATATATATATATATATATATATATTAATTTAATTATATCAAGAAAGAAAGTGGGACTGTTAACGCCCGTCTAATAAGGATGCTTTTTATTTTCAAATAGAGAGTTTTCTCATCTCAAAAGCCTTGAGGCAAAATGACGCAAGATTACATAAATATTTTTTTCTTTCTGTGTTTAAGAGTTCTATGAACTTGTACATACTTGGACGTTGTGCGTAATAGCGCGGTATGAATTGTTTTCTTAATGTTTCATAGAACGGACAAACTAATACAAAATGGAACTCATCCTCCAAATCATTCAAATTACATAAGGTACAAATATTTGGTTCCTTTCAATGTTTTCATGACGACCAGTTTCAATTCTTAATTTATGGGATGTCAACCTTAGCTTAGATATAATTTTCTATACTTTGGAAAAGTTAAAATGTCCAAATAGCTAGACCGTTCAAATATTATTTTAAACTGTCTAAAAAGTGAAAGTGATGAGTAATATTTGATATTTTCTTGCCATGTACATATATACATATCCCTTAATCTTTGCCGTAGCAGAGGTACAAATACATTAGCATTTACAGACTCCGGATACAACCAAATCTCGCGAAATCCTGCATTTTGCAGGATATCGCGAACTTTGGATGACCAGTTAACAATATTTACATCCCTTTCTGCTAGAGATCTTTGATCCAATGTCAACGTTCTGAGGATACAATTATGTGACTTTTCCTGGTATAATTTTAGCCAGTACTTAACAATACGCATATATCTAGATATTTGTAGAGGATAACGTCCAAGTTCAGCGTATATAGCCAGAGTCGAAGTGCTGGTTTTAACATTTAGTATCCATTTACAGAATTTTTTATGCACTAATTCTAGGTTTTCAGCAGATAAATGTCCCCAGACCTCACAACTATAATACTATAATATAATACCTTTCTTCACATTGAATGCTGAAGATGCTGAGTTTGACCTTCTTTTTGGGATAAAAAACATGATTTTGGGTGGTTAAAGTTTTAGGGCAAGTTGGAATTTTATTTTAATTTTTATTTTTTCGCAATAAGTACTTGTGCTAGGGCTTTCATATTTGGAATATAATTACATATAAAACCTTTCTTCACATTGAATGCTGAAGATGTTGAGTTTGACCTTCTTTTTGGGGTAAAAAACATGATTTTGGATGGTTAAAGTTTAAGGGCAAGTTGGAATTTTATTTTAATTTTTAATTTTTCTCAATAAGTACTTGTGCTAGGGCTTTCATATTTGGAATTAAATTACATATAATACCTTTCTTCACATTAAATGCTGAAGACGCTGAGTATGACCTTCTTTTTGGCGTAAAAAACATGATTTTGGGTGGTTAAAGTTTTAGGGCAAGTTGGAATTTTTATTTTTATTTTTATTTTTTTCTCAATAAGTACTTGTGCTAGGGCTTTCATATTTGGAATATAATTACATATAATACCTTTCTTCACATTGAATGCTGAAGATGTTGAGTTTGACCTTCTTTTTTGGGATAAAAAACATTATTTTGGATGGTTAAAGTTTTAAGGCAAGCATATAGTCGAGCGCGCTGTCCTCCGACAGCTCTTGTTATAATGATAGTCTGTTCTTGTTATGTGAGAAATGTTCTCTATTTTTTTTTTATTCGCTGTGTAACGGTTATAATGGAGTGCCCATATACAATGCACATGTCCTAGCCTAGAACTAGTTTGTGTACCAAGGGATCATGAATAAGTGAGCTGTTGCCGTGATAAAACTAAAATAACATTGAAAACATAATATTGAAAACGGCATAAAACCCCAATAAAACAAACTGGTTTTTGTTATGGCATGTAATCGGTTGCAATATTATATCTTTATCATATATGTTCTATATTCTATATATTTATTCAATCTTGTAATATATTTGTTGTATAATAATATGTTTGTTGTATAATAATATGTTTGTTGTATAATGAAATATATATTGTTTGTTACAAAATATTTGTTCAATAATTATTTATATCGGTTCAATGTTTTCCATATATTGATTCAATCCAAAAAATATAGTTATTGTAAAAGCAAATATATATATTTTTATTCAATGTTGTGAAATATTTTTTCTATCAACAATATGTTTGTGCAAAAAACATATATCTATTCAATATCATACTGAAATATTTTTTCTATAATTTGCATTATGGGAAAATTCTTTTTTGATACGATGGTTTTCATTGGTTCATTGAAAACGCCCAGAAACATATTGAGGAAATGCATGGGGGAGGGGAGGGGGAATCATGCAATATGCAAGAAAGATTTCACCAGGCGAAAATGGTAACCATCAATTTGGACCAAATCGGGCACTGACAAAACCGGTGTTTAGCATTCTCTACTTTCACTTTCAAACAAGGTCAAAGTACTAAAAGTGATCAAACCGATAATTTCCAGTGCATCCTATACACATTTACAATGGATTTATCATCAATGCCATATATTCAATCCATTCTGGTGATGGTATAAACTCACTTATATGCAAACCAAGTTTGTTTATGTACTACATGTATGTTGGTGTGGATCAGCATGACAGCGGATGTTTTTTGGCGTAATTTGACCTATATAGTTATGACGTTGCTGTAAACTTATCTGGACGCGATCATCTTAGTATTGAGTCGGCCAATGAAAATCCTTCGTAACAAAACAACAGTTTTCCCAGAATGCTAATTATTGAACAAATATATTTCAGTCAGATAGAATGAATATATTTTTTTCTACACACAATTATTTTCACTTCGAACAAATATTTTCCAATATTGAATATAAATATACAGATTTTCGAATAAATATATTCATTTTTAAGAACAAATATTTTCTTTTTACAATAAATATATTTATGGATTGAATCAATATATAAAAACATTGAACGAATATATATAATTATTGAACGAATATTTTGTGACATACAATAAATAATTTATTATACAACAAATATATTGCAAGATTGAATACATATATAGAAGATAGAACATATATTTAAAAGATATAATATTGCAACCGATTACACGCCATATTTTTTCATGTTTTGATATTGCAAGCCAAAGTGAATTTAATTGGTAAACATTTTTTACATGGCATTTATAAATATTCGTGACGCTTTGATCTTAATTCAGATTTCCAGACAAATACAACTTTGCCTGACTGTATAAGTTAACTACAGTAAAAGGGTTAAATAACTACTTTTTATCAAATGTTCTTACTGTGCTGATAGATATGTACTGACTTACTTTTAAAACTGTGATAAAAATGAGAAGGAAATTATGCAAAACAAAACTGGCATGCACAAATGTTCAGGAGTGTCTTGGTCAGCACTTTCGCCAAAATATAGCTTAAACTTATGCACCAGTCAATTGTAACCACGGCCCCCCCAGGTCCGGGGGTATACCGGGGATAGCGTGGATAGCGGGGATAGCGGTTGAAATGGTGGCCCCGCAGTGCCGAGGGAATGCGCTGGTTTTGTTTTCGCGCCGAAAATAGTGGGGAATGGGCCGTGGCTGCCATGCACACATGTGCAGGATTGTCATGGGTAGCATCTTTCCCAGATATAGTTTGAAATTATTCATACCATAATACACACACTATCACTGTAGAAGTTAACAGTAGGAAAATGGTTAAATATTTCTTTTCATGAAATGCGTTGTCTGTGTCATTGAACATCTTTCTTCGAAAGTATGCTGCCATCAAACAGCTTTTCAACAATGTGTAGTTAACCACTATGCTCACAATTTGTATTTCTGTTTTTAAATATAGTTGACATTTTTTGTTATGATTTAGAAATAAAATATGTTCTGGAGTACTGTAGAAAATGTAACAACAGGCGGTAAACATATGTTGCTGATACATAAGCTCAGAGACACTGTGTGAGAGATGGAAAAGCTTATAACTAACTTTGCCTCATCTATCACTCTATGTTTACAGAGACACTATTATAATAGTGATGCCTAGGTTGTTCAAACTAAAAACATAAAAAACAAAAACATAATACCAACTTACTTATTTAGCTTACGTTTGCACTTGCTGTTTCAGATTTTGGCTGATATTTCGAATATAATTCTGTTTTATTCAACTGTCACATGTAAAGCACATTGAGTTTTTGAAAATCATGAAATTATATCTTGCAAATTAATTGATCCGATCCGATAAAAAGGTTTAAACATCTCAAAGTAAATTAAAACAGATTCACATTCCAATCCCCAACAGCTGAACGACTTTTTCCTTTCATAGATTTCTTTCAAATCACTTTAAGAATTCACAACACAATTTAAATAGAATTAAGCTGTAAAACATTCCCTTACAAGTACATTATTTGTAAACGGTTACTTTATACACTAACATACACTAATTACTCCAAAAATCCAATAGTAAAATAATGAAAACTCTATGAATGAATTACGACAGATACATAACCATGGCAGGTCATATCGTCCGTGTCGCCTCGATAATACGAAACGCCAAACGAACTATCGACGGATTACTTGACATACATGTACATTTATCATAGGGGTACATTTAAGCAGGGACGTAGATAAGATCTATGTCCCTGATTTAAGTTTACAGAGGTCCAGATAAGGAGGGGTATTCAGCTCTTTTCCCCACAATTTCTCCCTTATTATTAAAGCAAACCCTATGTTGTGGGTACTCAAAAAGAATCGTCTCACTGAGACGATTATTTTGTGTACCCACAACATAGGGTCGGAGGTTAAAATAAGAATTTTAGAACAGGCAAAACGCCCCTTATCTGGAGCTCTGGACCGTGTTGTCTTGCGTGATCGGAGTTATGTCATATAAACTATAATAATCCCGCTCATGATGTACCCTTTCCCGCATAAGAGAAATCGGCAACAAACGTTTTTGAAAGTATGTAGATACGCTGTGAAGAAGCCAGAAGAACATTTTAATTTCAAGGTGACGAATAGGAAAGACTTTGATCAGTATATCTATTGAATAGAGATGAAAACAGTGTGGTAAATGTGGAAACGTGTCATTATGACCAGTTTCTCCTTTTGCTTAAATCTTATCTATCGAATAGAGATGAAAACAGTGTGGTAAATGTGGAAACGTGTCATTATGACCAGTTTCTCCTTTTGCTTAAATCTTATCTATCGAATAGAGATGAAAACAGTGTGGTAAATGTGGAAACGTGTCATTATGACCAGTTTCTCCTTTTGCTTAAATCTTATCTATCGAATAGAGATGAAAACAGTGTGGTAAATGTGGAAACGTGTCATTATGACCAGTTTCTCCTTTTGCCAAAATCTTATCACAGATCGTCTGCTGCAAATGCAACAAAATGCGTCTGTAGATGGGAAAGAGTTAACTTTTCTTTAAATATCTATTGATATGATAACGAGCACTAAATATCCTGCTCGGATCGGACAATGCGAAATGTATATATTCCTGCGTCGATGCTCATATATATATATACATGAACGTGTGACCATATACAAATAAAGAACTACGAAAACTGACATAAAGTAAATGATGCTTTTTTTGGAAAAAGCGTATGTTTCCCAAATTGAACAATCATCCTGGGCAGTTTAAAGACTCAAGGTCAAAGGAATCTTGAGAAACCAATTTGAATGTGACGGCCAATAAGACCTTGACAATTGGCCACGTGACCCACAAAGCAGTTGGGGTCACCGACTAACGGACTCTAATTATCTTGTAAAAGTTAAAGGACATTGGGTCAAGGATTTTTGAGATATTAAGCAGAAACCGATTTGACATTTACAGCTGCTGTTACCTTAACCTTTTACCCAATGACCAGTATTGGTAATCTTCTAATTGAATGCAGTCAACCTAATAGTTTGAATTATCTGTGACAAAGGGGTATTGAGGTATTAATAGGAAACATATCTACATAAATGAAACATAAATTTACCTCTAACCATGACCTTTGACCCTCTTACCCCCAAAAACAATTACGGACATATCATTCTGTGAATTTTGAAGACTCTGAGCCAAAGATTCTTGAGATAATAACCGGGAACATATTTCACTGTTACAGTCCCGTGTCACCAAAACCAAAAGGGTCATCTGTGTATGGAGTCCAATCATCTTTGTAAAGTTTGAAGACTCTAGGAAAAACAGTTTTTGAGTTATTGAGCTTTTAACGGATTTGACCTTTTTAAGTGCCAGAGACCTTGCCATTTCATCTAGTGATCCGCAAACCAGAAAGGATCATATTCTCAATAAGTCCCATCATCCTATGAAATTTGAAGACTTTGAGAAAAAGGGTTTTGGATGTATTGAGCGGAAACATATTTTGACCTTGACCTTTGACCCAGTCACCCCAAATATAATAGGAATTATCTACTCAATAAGACCAATTATCCTGTTAAGTTTAAGTATTTAAGTATTCCTGTTCTTGAGTAGAAACCGAAGATTGACGGCCAGGCCCCTGTGACCAAGTGAAAAAAAAAGACGGATCTTCTACTCAATAAGACCAATCAATCTATAAGTTTTGAAGATTATGGCACTTATGGAACTTCTGTTTTTTATCAGAAACAGATAAGTGACAGACGGGTCCCTGTGTTCTTGATTTTTGAATCAGTGACCTAAAAAATTAAAGGTATCAACTAATCAATTAGACCAATTATCCATTGAAGTTTGACGACTCTGGGTTCTATGGAACTCCTTTAAAGAGGTGAAACCAATGTGTGACACACGAGCTGACAGACATGACACCAATGTGTCGCCCAAAGGGCTGGGGGAGACATACATATGTTAGTATAATACATGTTCCCCGAACGCCTTCTCGATTTAATCTCTACCTGGTCAACATTGGGGATAAGAGGGCCTTTCAACGGCCAGTTATAAGTGATAGATATATGTGGACTTAATTGATTATCATTATGACAAGATAATTGCACATGGTCAGATTTTTTCTTTTATAAAAAAATAATATTATGTTGTATGTATTACGCTTATAGAACACTTCAAGTCTGAATTTAAACGCTTCCAAATTTATACAGTTGAAAAAATGGTATTGGGATGAAATGTTATTGAAACTGTATTGTTGAAAAAGGGCCAATGCATGTTAAAAGCAAAGGCTTCTGTCCCCACAACAATTTCAAGTGGTACAATATATAAAAAGGCAACAGGTTAGGGTGTTTATTCTGTAGGCATGAGTTTGATTCTCGTCTGCACTTGAAAGCGGTTTAAATCTAGTTAAACTACATAAAATAATACAATTTAAACCATTTTTTTTTTTTATCATATTGATCTTCTCACATAGCTAAGCTCCCAACTGTATGAGTTAGGATGCTGAGTCCACATAAGTCATTAAATCAATCACTCCTGTTTGGTATCTCTCTTTGAGTACTATGAGGCGACGATCAATGTTCAGGTACCGTTTGGTTCGTGGTCTAGTAGAACACACCATATGGCCAATGTAAAATGCGAATAGCTTAGTTGGATGGAAATCCAAATAATGTGCTATTTTAAATTGACAAAATAAACTAATCTTACTTTATCACTTTTTTCTTCAAAACGTATGTACATGTAGCACATGTCATTTATTTGATATACATGTATGCAACATATATTGCTTACACTTGCTTAGTATGTAAGTATTACACCACTAGCACATAAATTGTCCTGCCAATAAAGAACTTGAGCAAGAAATTCATCAACATTTACATTGTTCATCAAAATATTTCTTTACATTCATAATTAACTCTGAAAATACAGACAACAATTGGCTGTAACTTGTTCGAAATCCATACACTTAAAACAAATATATATCAACTGTAATTACCTTTTAAATAACAATTATCCAACTAAGATTGACTATTCAATTCACTTTAAGGCTTCGCAACAACTAAAGGATTCCATTGGTGTTAAAAAAATAATACGAACGCCGATCGCGATACGCACTACGTATTTTGAATATATATGTGTATTTCCTTATTCACAAAGCACTGATCAGGCATGTTTTTCTACCCCCTTTTCAAAATATAACACTGTGCAGTAGATGACTATGGGGTTCTGCAGAAAAAGGCATGTGTTGAATCTCGAGTTTTCTTATTTAAAAAGAGAATTGTTAAAACATAATTATATAGACGTATAAGACATGCTGAAAAATTAAGGGAAGTACATCATTTCCGTTTTACATACATATATATAAACGCCACTTACATGTAGTTAGAAGTTCGTGTGTATAACGTCCTGAAACTATCACTTTTGTTATTAATGATATATTTTAGGCATTGTTTTATAGAGCCTTTCAGTCGACATTTTGGATGAGGATCTACCTTTTCCATATTGATTTTAATTTTCAAAATTATCCAAGAAAATCACTTGCCGCACATACATCAAAAGATAAAGTTAGGAAAACATTTACATTTTCTTGTAGTATCCATTCCAAGGAGAATCTCTAGATCCACAGCCTTATTCAGTATAACAAAGACCGTTTTTGGCCCCATATCTCGCGGGTACTCAAGTATAACATATCTATTTTTGTCAGTCCTTTCTGTGACACATGTATATGTATCTGATTGTAGGGATACCGTTTTTGTAAACAGATAAAACCCTCAATGCATAGCTGTGTTTAATTCAATCGGCAATTAGCTATGACAGTAGTTTCTAAACCCCTGTCATTTTCTAGCCTGGTCTGCAATGGCCAAAGTTATATTACGAATGCACGTATTCTGTGAAAACCTCCCCTGGACACCTGATTGGGGACTTCTAAATTAATTCCTGAACCCAGAAAACAGTTCCGTATGGAGCTTATGTTATTACATATGCTCACACTAGACGGTCACGGCACATTTCGACATATCCAGATAGCTGTTATATGTATGCTGAAATTATAAATGAGATCAGAACCAGCTCACACAAAGCTTTCAACGTTCACCGTATGAGCCATCCCACGAGAAACCCAACATTGAGGACTGCATAAAGTATCGACCCGGATTAGCCTCAGCATGCTGCGCATGATAACCCGGACAGACACTGTTCGACTCCTGTGGATTTTCTGTATCAGGAACATTACTCTATACCTCTACCCCCTTGAGACGGAATGTGTCGGTACGGATTAGACTGCGCGAACTGCGCAGGCTGATCTAGGGCGATACATTACGAAGATTCCATAATGTTGGTTTTCTCGCGGACGGCTCATATACATGGTACATGTATAATGGAAGTCAATAAAATATATCTATCTATATATATGTAGTGTGGAAATCAAATGACATCAGGCGGAAATTTGATCTTTCAAACCCTGTTCAAGTTACAGCGATGTAATGAGGGGGAAGGGGCTGTTTACTCCTCCTTACGTCAACGTCTGCTCTGTGGTTTTGCATGTATGTTCTAAAGTTTCTTATTTGACCATCAAGCCCTACGTTGTGGGTACTCAAAATGACCATCATAATAGAGTTTGGTTGAACAATAAAAGGGATATTGGGTTGGTAAAGGGTTGTGTACATCACTTTCTTTCGGACAGCGATTATAGGTTTATTCTTTAATCAAATAAATAACAACACTTTAGATCGGTAATACAACTTTTATGAGGCCACCCTTAAACGTTTCGGGATTACACACGGTTCGGTCCGGATCGACCTTGTCTGCAATCAAGGTAGGCGTTCATCATTGAAGTCTCTGCAGATTGTTTTGGCCCTAATCGACTCTATAAAAATGCAATTTCATTTATTGTAAATGCCACTGAATTAAAAACGTCTGAAGATCATTTTTCCATTGACATTGTGAAATTATGGCGCATACGCTGTGATGAAGTTAGAGGTCATTTTTCCTATGACATTGTGAAATTATGGCGCATACGCTGTGATGAAGTTAGAGGTCATTTTTCCTATGACATTGTGAAAATATGGCGCATACGCTGTGATGAAGTTAGAGGTCATTTTTCCTATGACATTGTGAAATTATGGCGCATATGCTAAGATGTTGTTAAAGGTCATTTTTCCTATGACATTGTAAAAATATGGCGCGCACGCTGAGATGTAGCAAGAGGTCATTTTTCCTATGACATTGTGAAATTATGGCGCATATGCTAAGATGTTGTTAAATGTCATTTTTCCTATGACATTGTGAAAATATGGCGCGCACGCTGAGATGAAGTTAGAGGTCATTCCACTTCATGCTAAGGTGTACTGACTTAGGGCGAGCTTGCGTATCTGTAACGGAGAGCGGACGCCGAAACGCATGCTGAGATGTAGTTAGAGGTCATTCCACTTCATGCTAAGTGTACTGACTTAGGGCGAGCTTGCGTATCTGTAACGGAGAGCGGACGCCGAAACGCATGCTGAGATGAAGTTAGAGGTCATTCCACTTCATGCTAAGTGTACTGACTTACGTATCTGTAACGGAGAGCGGACGTCGAAACGCATGCTGTCCCCGTTATAGTCAGGAATTACTCTCCGGCCAATTTAGCGTGGGGGATCTACGTCTGTGTTGATTCAGACTTAGATGGTAGGTCCACGTGGTGACATGTGTTGTACTTTTCCGTGTAATGACCATGTACTACATGTATAATACATAGAGTTATTTAATCTAACTCTTCCAGTTAAAAATACCTGTCCGACTTGATTAACGTTTCAAAATACAATAAAACATCTTGAAACACACGTAAAATACGCTACCCTTTAGAGGTGATACTGTGATATAACAAGGAAACATTAATTCGTTCAAAGTGTGGTCAGGTTGACTTAGGGCTCAAACATATTGTTTAACACACACGGTTTTAAGAATATGCATAACTTATAAGTCAGTTGAGACAAAGAGGCATAGAAAGCATTTGACATCTACATGGAATATGATCTATTTGCGGCGGAATCATATGTTACTTAAAACCATGAAGAGCAGAGAATATGAGATGGATGGATGATTATGACGATATACCTTGTTATTCTAAACAAAACTGAAAATATATTTCTTTTCCAATTGTACGACCTAAAACGTATATTGGGTGACATTTAATTTATATGACGTATACTTATACTCTTCCAGTATATTCAAAGAATTGTTTGTATAAACATAAGCCTTTAATAACTAAATAACCTTTTTGGTTATTTTTCGTTTCAATTTGGTATTCAAAAATAATGGCGACCTAAATAGTTTTTATTAGATTTAACTCAGTTTTACAGAGAAGGGTTTCACTGATTAATATACCACATAAGTTACATAAACGACACCAATTTTCAGGACATGTGTAAGACAAGCATAGGAAAGAGAACAATGACCCCAATAAACATGAAGACAGACAATTAGTTTACATTTGAGCCGTCCCACGATAAAACAAACATTGTGGTCTCGGCGTAAAGTATCGACCAGGATCAGCTTCAGCATGCCGCACACGCTAACCCGGACAGACACTTTTCGCCTCCTATGGATTTTCCGTTTCAGGAATCATTGCTCTATTTCTCTATCCCTATGAGACGGAATGTGTCGGCGCGGACTGCGCAGGCTGATCTGGGTCGATATATTACGCAGAGTCCATTCTGTTGGTTTTCTCGTGGAACGACTCATATTTAATAATAGCAATTTCAAACTGTACAATTCGTTAAGTATTATAAACTGATGTGATACAACATGTTTCCTATCATATCTGCACATTTGACTTTAAAAAGCATGCAATCAGTCATGCATGAATAGCGTTAATTAAGAAATCACCAATCACACAAACTACGGTCCAGTTTTCTCTTAAAATAAATATTGAACACCAAATAATGTAATGCAATACTATAGCTCAGTATGTTATAACGCAGGATGTCGATCAAATGGTCGTGAGTTCCAATGCCGACTCGGTCAACATTCTACATTTAACACAATTCGTTGTGACTAGAAATAATCGTATAACCCTGTTGGGCTAAAGCATATAATATTATGTCGGAAGGTAATCAGATGCCCTGGAAGCATGATGTGTGGCGTACATGTAGGTTCTTCTCCTACGCCAAAACGAGGAAACGTGTAGGCAAGTGAACAGGCAAGTGAACTAGCAGTCGGGATATATACGTTTGAAAACAACATTTGAGCTGAATAAGGAGAAAACCAACATTGTGGACTATGCGTAAAGTATCGACCCGGATAAGTATCAGCCAAAGCATGCCGCGCAGGCTAATCCGGATAGACTTTTTTCGCCTCCTGTGGATTTTCTTTTTCAGGAATCATTACTCTATACCTCTTTTACCCTGTGTCGGTCCGGATTAGCCTACGCCAGGGTCTTTCAAATAGTAACTAGTTGAAAGACCCTGCCTACGCAGGCTGATTCGGTCGATACATAACGAAGATTCCATAACGTTGGCTTTCTCGTGGAACGACTCATTTATCCTTAACCAAAGAAACATAAACATGTATTTTAGATCCGTGGCTTGTTGTTTGAAATATCGCATGATGTATACATATCATAGTCAAGTCACTGATTTTAATTTACAACAAAATAAAAAATAAATTATTCCCCAACAGCTTAGCTGTCTTGAGCTGTACTATTTCATATACTCACGTGAGCGGTAATGAGTCACACTGTTCCTCTGGTTATCCTTTTCGAGGCCAACATATAATCCTACTTTTTAATTTTGTTAAAATGCAACAGACAAACAATGAAATCGTTAAATACGGATAAACACAAATGACTGCAAGGAAGCATGTACTTGTAAATTACCTAAACTGTATTCTTTAAAATGAAGTGACTTGAATTGAATTTGAATAGTAATAAGTTAATTTAGCAGATTGTCGAAAAGGAAAGTCGTCAATCTTGGAATTTCATCAGTATCGTTTATATCTTTTTTTTAATAGATATATATTTTTTTTCTTAGATTAACCGAAACCCATTTTCGTAGTGTTTCTGTCTTTGCATACAACGATAGTAAGCTTGTACATATTGTACATGTTGTCTGACTCTCAAGTATCTTCTTGAACCTGTCTTATGTTGAACTTTCTTAATGACATGTATGTATTAGTATTGGTGTGGAGTTATACTAACCCTCTTGTTATTATCTTAATTTGATGTTTATATGTAATTTAAAAATACGGCGTGTTCTTTCCGAAACTTGTTGACTGGTGATCCTATTTTTAAATCATTTTTATTTGATTTTAAGACAATGTTCTTATCATTCAAGCGGCTTTCAAGAACACAATAAGGTACACTATTTTGCAGAACAATGTTCTTATCTTTCAAGCGGCTTTCAAGAACACAATAAGGTACACTGTTTTGCAGAACAATGTTCTTATCTTTCAAGCGGCTTTCAAGAACACAATAAGGTACACTATTTTGCAGAACAATGTTCTTATCATTCAAGCGGCTTTCAAGAACACAATAAGGTAGTACCCACTATTTTGCAGAACAATGTTTTTATCTTTCAAGCGGCTTTCAAAAACAAAATAAGATACAATATTTTACAGAACAAGGTTCTTATCATTCAAGCGGCTTTCAAGAACACAATAAGGTACAATATTTTGCAGGACAAGGTTCTTATTTTTCAAGCGGCTTTCAAAAACAAAATAAGGTACAATTTTTTACAGAACAAGGTTCTTATCATCAAGCGGCTTTCAAAATCAAAATTAGGTACAATATTTTGCAGAACAAGGTTCTTATTATTCAAGCGGCTTTCAGAACAAAATATTGTACAATATTTTGCAGAACAAGGTTCTCATCATTCAAGCGGCTTTCAAAAACAAAATATTGTACAATATTTTGCAGAACAAGGTTCTTATCATTCAAGCGGCTTTCAAAAACAAAATGAGGTACAACATTTTGTAGAACAAGGTTCTTATTATTCAAGCGGCTTTCAAAAACAAAATGAGGTACAACATTTTGTAGAACAAGGTTCTTATCATTCAAGCGGCTTTCAAAAACAAAATGAGGTTCAACATTTTGTAGAACAATGTTCTTATCATTCAAGCGGCTTTCAAAAACAAAATAAGTTACAATATTTTGCAGAACAAGGTTCTTATCATTCAAGCGGCTTTCGAAATCAAAATAAGGTACAATAGTATGCATAACAAAATTATTATCATTCAAGTGGCTTTCAAAAACAAACTAAAGTACAATATTTTGCAGAACAAGGTTCTTATAATTCAAGAAGAAAATAAGGTACAATATTTTGCAAAACAAGGTTCTTATCATTCAAGCGGCTTTCAAAAACAAAATAAGGTACATTATTTTGCAGAACAATGTTCTTATCATTCAAGCGGCTTTCAAGAACAAAATAAGGTACAATATTTTGCAGAAGAAAATTATTATCATTCAAGCGGCTTTCAAAGACAAATAAGGTACAATATTTTGCAGAACAAAATTATTATCCTTCAAGAGGCTTTCAAAAATAAAATAATGTACAATATTTTGCAGAACAATGTTCTTATAATTCAAGAAGAAAATAAGGTACAATATTTTGCAGAACAATGTTCTTATCATTCAAGCGGCTTTCAAAAACAAATAAGGTACAATATTTTGCAGAACAAAATTATTATCCTTCAAGAGGCTTTCAAAAACAAAATAAAGTACAATATTTTGCAGAACAAGGTTCTTATAATTCAAGAAGAAAATAAGGTACAATATTTTGCAGAACAATGTTCTTATCATTCAAGCGGCTTTCAAAAACAAAATAAGGTACATTATTTTGCAGAACAATGTTCTTATCATTCAAGCGGCTTTCAAGAACAAAATAAGGTACAATATTTCGCAGAAGAAAATTATTATCATTCAAGCGGCTTTCAAAAACAAATAAGGTACAATATTTTGAAGAACAAAATTATTCTCCTTCAAGAGGCTTTCAAAAACAAAATAACGTACAATATTTTGCAGAACAATGTTCTTATCATTCAAGCGGCTTTCAAGAACAACATACGGTACACGACTTTGCATAACACGGTTCTTATCATTCAAGCGGCTTTCAAAAACAAAATAAGGTATAACATTTTGCAGAACAAGGTTCTTATTATTCAATTGGCTTTCAAGTGTTCTATCATTCAAGCGGCTTTCAAAAACAAAATAGTTTAAAGTCATATAAATGTATGTCCGTGTTCGTCCTATATGTAACTTAATTGTATAATTAGTGAAACAAACACATTTAAGGTATTTTCAAAAAGCAAGAAACAAATAATAAACAACATGACAACAAACATGATAGCAACATATTAGTAATCAGATTTACTGGACACTCATTAATCTTCGATTGTTTTCATTGACAGTTAACAGTACAGTCATGCTTTGTGTGGTAAAACGTTATATTACGTTATCCAGGGACACTATATTACAGGGATATGAAACGCGTGCGGATACATCAGCCTTATCCGTAATATGTTATATAACTATGATAGTCCTGATAGCCTGTTTGGTATGGAAAAACAAGTTTAGAATTCTTCGTGACATTCGTTGTTTACGTGTGTTTTTTCATAACCCTTTCCCACATATAGACGCTTTCTGATCTCTCTTCAGCAGGCGGCTTTAAATAACATTGAAGCAAGATTATGCTGTATTCCATTGTCACAATGTAAGATAAGAAGATAAGATAAGAAATATTTTATTAGAGTGACATGCGTATAACAATTACATACAAATATTAATATAATAAACACACCCGGCCGCGTTGGGCCTATAAGTCACTTTATGTACAGAGTAATAATTTAAACATAATAGTAACATATTTACAAGTAAATATAGTATATGAATAGTTAGTTTCACAAAGAAGATCAAGAAAGTTATATTATCATTTACTAAATGGACTAAAATTAAATATTTAGATTTAAACAAACAATTTATATAATACTTTAGTTATATATAAAGCATTGATCTGCGTTTTTTAAATGCAGTTGAAATAAAAGAAGCACATAGTCTGGATTCCTCACATACTAACATTTTAAGTTTATCTATTTCTGAAAAAGTATGAAATTAGTTGTGTTTACTTGAAACATTTCGAAATAATAATTGTCTTTCATTGCTATAAAGATTACATTTCAAAAGAAAATGAGTTTCATTTTCAATAGAATTTGAAGAACATACTAAACATACCCGTTCTTCTGGTTTTTGACCAACAAATCTACCGGTTTCAATTCTAAGCGGAAGTATCCCACAGCGTAATTGAGCTAAAAACGATCTATCTGTTTTATCTAGATTGAGTTTAACGTAGTTTTCACAACAATATTCTGTTTTAAATGTGACGTATGTGCGTAGTTTGGCAACGTTATGTATACCCTTAAGCCAAGTTTCGTTGTGCTTTGATAAAAGAAGTCGTTCAATAATGTTGACGTCGCAGGTGAGTTTATCTCTATAAATGTAATTAATAATTAAAATCTCATTTATGAAGACTTTTTCACATGTTTGCCAAAGTATGTTGAAAGTCGTCTGCTGTAAATTTGTTGTATATGGAAAAGGTTTAAGCTAATTATTGTCTAATTTACATCGACTTTTTCTTTTTTCTTTTTAGGAAAATGTCAGGAGGTCATTCATCATGCCTTACTAAATGTAAGCTTGCCGGACATTTACAATGTACATACATTAAATTCAGAAACAGAGAATGCAACAAATTTATTTTTATACCTGTACTTTCGTGTTATCTCAAAATTGGATGCCCAAAATTCTCATATCACACACAAATGGTATCATTATAAAAAGGTCAGTTAATAAAAAGAGATTTATGTTCGTGACTTTGAATCAGTAACCACTTTATCCGAATATATGTGCGCTAGGTACAAAGCTGATCACAATATATGTGTACAAACTTTTTTTATTTTTTTTATTGAATTTTACATTTAATTCTTTCACTTTATCTCGAAAATCTATATTTCGAACACAATTTCACTAATATTAATGAGTGCCATGTTAATTAGTTTACCTTTAAGAGCTGGCATGGTATTGGTCATTCATACAACATCATACTTTTCACACGTCTAAGACCAAGCAATCACTTACCATCAATACAAACATGAACTATATTGTGTACAGACTATAAAGTACTGATATACTAATCCAATAACAATGTTATACAATATACAAAAAGGAATTTGTCTTATACTAAGTCAGGAGGTTGAGGATTTAAATATTTCAACACCAATGGCAATATTGTATCACCTCGTAACGAATTTTCCCACATGAAATCTGCATTGCTTGCCTTTTAGTTATCAAACTATTCAAAGTAATTTACTACATGAACAGTGGATTATCCCGGTTGTGTTCATTGAATCAGGGACGTAGATAAGAGGGATAGGTAACTAAACTGTATACTAAAATATCACCCGTGCCAACATTTGTAGCAAGTAAAACTAAAAAGCTATTCAGGATATGAAAATAAAAAATAAAAATTCTGGAATATACTACAGGTTTTGATAATATGTTATCCTTATGAAAAATGTCAGTCTATTAATTTTTGCAAAAAAAGAATATAATTCAGAAATCCCAATATCTGTGTCTTTTAAACCAGTCAGTGATCAAAATACAAAGAAATTCCAGTTGTTCATTGTATCTCTAACTTTAGTTCAAATGTTAAGCTTTCAGAATATGTATGTTTTGTTTATGTACCAAATGAAACTTCAAAGTTTTATTTGCTACAAAATATGAAAATTTGGACAATTTTATTTCTATGTGTGATATTTTAACCAGATAACAGGTGTACAAGTGGAGTTGCCTATCCCTCTTATCTATGCCCCTGATTGAATAGTCTACTTTAGTAAATTAGGAGCTGAAATATTGAATCAGTAAAGTGCTAACAAAACTAACTTCATAGTATTTATAACAAGTGTAAAACTAGAAATGCAACGTGCATTTACGTTACAAACTGGTACGTTCATGTAGCTTATCCAAATTGCATAGTGTTTTTCAGGAGTGCCGTCAAACATTTGGTGACTTATGTATACAGTTGAGATCTTCTTGCGAGGACTCGGAGATTGATCTAGATATACACTAGTCGCAAATGCCTGGGGTGGATTTTCTTGACCCCCGAACTCAAATATTCCCTCTATAAAAGTCTCTCGTCATGGCCTGCGACAACTGTACATCCAGAATCATCTTAGGCAGGGTGTGACCAATAACCGCGTCAATCTCATAGTTAACAGACTCCATGTCATCAGAACTGTTTGTGGTGAAGACATCTGGGGTAGGGAGAAACTCGGCGTGACCTGCAAATGTTTAGTTTAAACTAGTTTATTTTACGTCGATTATGAAACAAGTTTGAAGCTTAATAATATTAATCACGCTGAAATGTCTGCTATCCTCGAGAGATAACGAGTACTCATATACGTGTCAAGAAAACGTTTAGCTTTAAACATCATCTCCTCCTTAACCACAGGACGAATTTCAACCAAACTTCACAGAAATGTTCCTTTGGAGGCTCTCTTTCAAAATTGTTCAAAGATTAAAATTCCATTGAGGACTCTGTTTGCCTCGGCAACAACAAAGGGGAAATTAACCAAAACTTAAAAATCTTCTATTCCGAAAGTAGAAGGCCCTTTCATATTTGGTATGTAGCTTCATCTAGTGGACCTCTACCAAGATTGCTCAATTTATAGACCTGGGGTCAAAAATTACTCCTCCCCGGGGGTCACTTGTTTAACATAAACTCGTATAGGGTAAAACCTTTCAAAATCTTCTTGTCTCAAAGGAGAAGGCCCAGGCCTTTGCTATTTGGTATGTAGCTTCATCTTTTGGACCTCTACCAATCTTGTTCAAATTATAGCCCTTCGGTCAAAAATGGCCCAACCCCGGGGGTCACTTGTTTTACGAAGACTCGTATAGGGAGAAACTTTAAAAATCTTCTTGTCTGAAGGTAGAATGTCCAGGCCTTTTTTTATTTGGTATGTAACTTCATCTATTGGACCTCTACCAAGATTGTTTAAATTATAGCTCTGGGGTAAAAAATGGCCCCATCCCGGGTCATTTGTTTTACACAATATTATACTTGTATAGAGAACAACTTTAAAAAAATATTGTCTAAAAGTTGATATTTGAAATCTAACTTCATCTAGTGGACCTCTACCATGATTGGTCAAATTATAGCCCTGGTGTCACAAATGGCCTCACCCTGGGGATCACTTGTTTTACATAGACGCGTTTAGGTAAACACTTTAGAAATATTCAGGTGATCGATTTAGGGCCATCTTGGCCCTCTTGTTTACTGAAGCTTTTTGTTTACTTTCAAGTAACTTCATACATGCAGGCATTGACTGGTCTGGCGAGATTATGCGTTAGCATTACTTCGCTTAACCTAAGTTTTCCTTATTCCAGTCGGTAACGCCAAGGCTTATGTTTTCAGCGGTCGACAGTTCGTTCCCCGCTCAGTCATTTATTCTTTCAAATTATTTAAAACGTCATCTGTCTGCAAGCGTCACTAGTCTTCTATCAACTGGCTAAATAGTATATGGGGGAAGGTAGCCAGTTGCCGTGTAAGAAGGCTGTGTTGAGAACTGATACGAGAAAAGACAAGTAACACACGTTGTGTGAAACGGGTACCGTAATATAACTGAAGGAGATATTACTCATTAAGTCGACTGCTATATATGCTTATGCACACGGAAAAGGTATTTTCAAACAAATTCTAAAATAAGATAGTTTACTTATTTTAATTAAACTTAATATGTAATAGCTAAGCTGGTTTGAACTAGAAAATTCATAAGCAGTTTAACCCTTTTTCCTGCTAAAGGCATTTACATACTTTTGAAAACAATGCAGATTCAGCTGTCTCACCTGAAATCTGTATTGTTTAACACTTAGACATTCAATTTAACCAAATTTCTATTGTTTAATTATACAAATCGCGTTTATCTTTGTCAAATAATGGTTGCTAGCAGCGATGTAAAAAGGGTTAAAATGGTTTTAAACTTGCAACTCAGGTCGGTTTTAATTAAAGTACACTTTCCCTCGAATTTACCTCAACATCTGTCGTGATGAAAAATTCAAATAATTTCATTGTACTTAAAATTCCACGGTTTATTTATAGGTTCGACAGAAAAGATAATAGTATCATATTTCTAAAACGAATTTGGTAACGGAAAACAAAGTTTAGGCATGTATAGATTAGAACAAAGTGGTTTTGATAAACTGTGTCATGATATCGTTGTGTTTACATACCGGGTTTTCTCCTTTTGAAATGACAGAACACTCCAATAAAGCCAATGGACATAAAAACAGATCCAGTTAGCATTACACCTTGAACAAGTTTTCTGTTCGGCTCGCCATTGAATGGTGACGGAAGTGCTGGTCTTTCCACGTCCATGCTTTGAACTGCCAACAAAAGGTAATATCGGGGTTAAAACGAGGCTACACATTACTTGATATATGAGCCGTCCCGCAATAAAACCAACATTATGGTCTCTGCGTAATGTATCGACCCAGAACAGCCTGCGCAGTCCGTGCAGACAGATCCGGGCCGACACATTCCGTCTCAGGGGGATAGAGGTATAAAGTAAGGATTCCCGAAACAGAAAATCCACAGGAGGCGAAAAGTGTCTGTCCGTGTCCGAAAAGTGTCTGTTTTCTCGTTGGACGGTTCATATGTACATGTACCCCATCAACATAATCTATCAAACCGACAACAACCCGGGAAAATAAATAAATAATCATTACTTTCATTGAATTACAAGTACAATCTTGAGACAAGAGAGAAACTGTTGTGAGAGAAAATGGAACTATAGCATTATATATATATAAAGTTATCGCAGAAAAGGGTGACATTTGTTGTACAGTATCAACACTTTTGAGACGTCTTCAACAGTAGATTATTAAAAACATTGTGGCAAATGTTTCCTAAATCAACAGTGTTTTTAACTATATTCGATAATTATAACTTTTTATAGAGATTTTCAATATGTTTTACAGTCGTTTGCTATAGATTATTGTATGGGGGAAAAGATGAGTCGGTTTACCACATATATACTAACCTTTATCTTGACTTTGGATGCACAGCTGAGATTGAATACGCCTGCTACCATAGACTAAACTAGAAATGATAACACGTAACGTTAATATGGCATATTTCAAATGTCAATATCGATAGGGTGTTTTGATCCAGTCGAGAAAGAAATTGCGAACCAATCAAAAGATATACATGTATGTATGGAAATAGGGTATGGAAATATTTCTCATAGTTTGTCTCCCTCCACAATATGTGTTTTTAAAAGGTAGGAGCCATAATGAAATACCGAAATACGTTAACATCTCTTTATTATGTTATCATTTCCACTTGTTTTTTTGGTGTTTTACGCCGCTTTCAACAAGTTTTCACATATATAACGGCGTATCCTTGGTAAGAGACCTGTACTGCTGGTCCATTTATCCACACCGGCCTGTCAGTGTTAGAGCAAACCTCGCAACCCTGAGCGCCAAGGAGGGCAGCCATTAATACCATCTTTAGAGTCTCTTTCCGGCTTGTGTCAACACAATACGTTTTAAGTGACTAATCGAAGGAATGCAATATGATAAGTGTTAAGTACTCTGGATCTAAAGATGTATAGGATATTAACTATATCCCCCGGATTTCCTGCAATTATCATTATTTCCGGTTTTAACATGCACCAAATCGGCAGCAGACGACCTTCAAACAAATTAAGGCAAAAACATGGAAAATCTGAATAAATGAAAATTAAAGTAATTAGTTAAATTGAAAACATTGCAAAGGGACAATTTGTTCGTTTTGAGCAATTTCTACATTTGTCACAATGTTTTCAAAAGTCGACTGATGCATATGCGTCATAAAGCGTCTAAATGTGGTTCAACTTCCACCTGTTTCCCGATTCTCCAGCAGCCGTTAAACACATTATCTTCTTCCATGCCCACATAGACATTCAGCCCATCGCAGCCGACTGACAATTAGTCAAAAGGTATTTTGTTTCCGAATATTCGAACTCAATTTTCGAAAACGAATAATCTTTTTTTGGTACGACTTATTTTCAAAGAAATAAACTTTTATTAAGCAATCACAAAATATTAATGTCTTACAGAAATAGCGAGTTGGAGCTATTCAAGATAAAAATGCGAGGTGATAAAGAGCGTGAGTGTGTCTGTCATCGGTAATGATTTTATATGTCAGGGACGTAGAAAAGATCTTATCTACGTTCCTGTGTAAAACATGCCAAATGGTATTTCTTGTATTGGTATAAGAGATCGTCCTCTTTAATAGCTGTTTTGTTTCAAACATTAGGTTTTGCCCAATTGGTATTCTTAAATGTAAAATAAGCAATATTGTTAATCATTAGCAATTCCTTTTTCCCCCTCATATTTCGTAAAGTCGAATGCTGTACGATATCAAAACGCCCCGCATCGGCAAGACAAATATTTAATACTCTAGGTTACATATTTCTTTTTTAAATTTTATTTGATTTGGATTATTATTTCTCTAAATTAACCCTTTCCCCTATACAACAAATCTGCAGCAGACGACTTTGAAAACATAGTAACAAAAACCTGAAAAATCTCCATAAAAGATTCCTTAATTGTTAAATAAAGTTGAAAACATTGTGGCCAAAGGAGAAATTACTCATCATGTTCAAGACCCGGCCGGGTAGCTCAATTGGTAGCATATCTGACTCGTGATCTGGAGGTCACGGGTTCGATACCCGGTTGCGGCGACATTCTTTCGGGCGATGTTTTCCATTGCCTCTCACCTCTGATCTATGTGAGAAAGTAGTCAGTGGCTTCGAAAGAATGTTGTGTAAGTACTGGTGTGGGAAAGCCAGGAAAACATGGGTAGGTGCACTGACCGCCGTGATATGACCAAAGCTGTTGAAAGCGGCGTTAAACTCCAAACAAATCATCATGTTCAAAAGTCGTCTGCTGCTATTGCGAGAAAATGCGTCAGCAGTTGGGAAAGGATTAATTGGATACATTCGTAAACCGTTGCATTAAAGATTATTTTCTGACATCGTACATCTGCAACCAGCTAGAACATTCCAGAAAGGGAGGTTATTCTGTTTGTTTGTTTGAAAATGTAACTTTCAACTCAGATTGCTACGAAACATGTCCTTAATGTCATTATTGAACTAATCGACTGCTGGAACAATTTTGAGCCACCAGTTTACTCCAGTCTCGGCATGTACCGCAATCCGTGTTGATATAATATCTCGACTCGCTTAAGATTTCGCAATCCCCTTACATTTGAAGATTCATACCAACATATTTTGTAAACTATAAATGATGGAAAGTATTTAAATAAATGAATAAGTTGACATGAATTGTAACCTTGCTGGCTAACAAAACTTGTTATAAAATGAAATATTTTGGCATTGTTATTAGGGAAACAAAAATGATGAAAGATGCTTTTCAGTATATAAGTATTAATTAGCACTAAGTCAAATTGATGGCATTGTACCCTGTTACTTATACTCCTTATCTATTTTCTAGAGCAGTGGGCTGAATGATAAGTTCAATAATGTGTCACTATACTAACGTAACGTGTACCGGAGTTAAGCAATCGAGGGTCACCAGTCTAGGCACTAACCGCGATGTACTTTCATTTACTTTGTGAATAAGTCAACCCCTCTACCGATGTCGCTATAAAAGCCGGCTTCTACGACAAGGCCGTAGAAGTGGTATGTGTACCTATACTCAAATCCCACTACACTTACCCCGTCCGACTGTTGAGTTTGTATTTCCCAAAAGGACAGTTAACACACGGATAGCACTCGATGTCTCCACATTTAGTCATTTTCCGGGGTTTAAACTAAAAACAAAAGAAAATCACGAATAAAGTCGAAAAATAATAATAAATCGAAATGAGCAATAATTATTATAAAAAAAACCCATTCATTTAGGTTAAGGGATAGCATTAGTGCATAACGTAACCGATATGCACGAAAACCTACTTCGTCCGGCGAAAAGAAAAATATAAACCAAACTGTACTTGATTTACGAGCGACATGTTTCGGGTTCAGTGTTCTTTGAACGTAGGACTGACCTAAACCGAACTCTTAGAATGACAATACATGCTGGTTTGCATACACCGGTTTATAATATGAGCCGAATAACGAGAAAACCAACATTGAGGACACTGCGTAAAGCATCGACTCGGATGAGCCTAAGCATGCCGCGCGGGCTAACCCGGACAGACACTTTTCGCCTTCTGTGGATTGTCTGTTTCAGGAATCTTTACCTCTTTCCATCTGAGACTGTGTCGGCCCGGATTAGCCTACGCGGATTGTGCTCATATGTTTAAATCCATTTCGTAAATATATCTTGTGATTGTAAACCATCGTTTTGTCCGATTGGGATGACAGGAGGCACAACTTATTGATATCTAAGATTTGACAAGATTATCTGTGCCAAATAGTCCCTAAAAAAATACCTTTGTTTGCATATAAATGAGTGTATACCATCACCAGAATGCATTAAATATATGACATTAAGTTTAAATTCTTAATAGGAAGTACACTGGGTTATATACGCACCTCATTTCTCTCTCTGTCTGTCTGTCTGTCTGTCTGTCTGTCTGTCTGTCTGTCTGTCTGTCTGTCTGTCTGTCTGCCTGTCTGTCTGTCTGTATGTCTGTCTGTCTGTCTGTCTGTCTGTCTGTCTGTCTGTCTCTCTCTCTCTCTCTCTCTCTCTCTCTCTCTCTCTCTCTCTCTCTCTCTCTCTCTCTCTCTCTCTCTCTCTCTCTCTCTCTCTCTCTCTCTCTCTCTCTGTTTTTTTGAAGATTATGTTCTATTGTCTGAAAAGAATCTGAGCTCCAAACTGTTTGGATCACGAGTCAACTCCATGTTATGTGGGGCGTGATCTGGACCCAAACTGATTGCATTGGTAACCATAAACGGTTGACGAAATCTGCCGTTTAGCGTGCAAGCAGTCAAGTACTAACACAAACTACTTAATGAATTACTAACACAAAATTGTGTAAGGTTGAAAGGGGATTTCAACCTATGTACGTGCCTAATAAAGTTATACAAAAAAAAAAAAAAGAACTTTAGATTCATTGTAAATGTGTTTAGGATACACTGGAAAGGATTGATTTTTTGATCACTTTAAGTAATTGACCTTGTTTGAAAGTGAAAGTAGAGAATGCTAAACACCGGTTTTGTCCGGGGACGATTTGGTCTAAAACGACGGTAACCATTTTCGCCTGGTGAATTCTTTCTTGCATAATGCATGGACCCCCTCCCCCATTTTCTATGGATTGCTTTTTGGAAAGCTTATTTTAGGGCTGAAACTGGTCGACTTACATTGAAACAAAGAAGGAATTTATTTGGTGTATTGTAACCACATGAGACATTTTCGCCAAAGGCCATTCGTATTGCAAAATACTTACGGTGGTATCCCATCCAGATCCGAGAGGGCACGCTGGGCATGCCTTACAATATTCATCACTGTAATTGGTACAGTGTTCCCCTAATGCCGCTCGGCATTGGATCGCAAAACTTCTAGTAGTCAGAAGAAATAATGCCATGGATAGTATGACCATCTGTTGGCGTTTGTATGAATCCGACATGTTGGTACACCTAAACGAAACAAATATGAATTTGTGTTGGCAATATTTCAATAAACACTGTGTGTTGGTTGTGTCATGCTATTAGTCAGACTCGTTACAAACACTAACAGATCAATTAATCTGACATCGGGTTATTCCATACTTACCTTCTCGACAGCCATAGGGTGTCACCTAAATTAATTTATAAAATCCGTGTTTTGACTTGACTGGAGGCCGTTACTACCTGTAGTACATTTTTATCTCTAATTCTGAACGTTGGCACTGTAGTCAAGATGCGATATAAAAATCACACAGAAGTTTATAGATGCACGAATTAGTAAAGACGAGAACTTAGTATGAAATAAGCAGTTTCGACTCCATGATAACATTTTGACAATTATAACTAATTTTGAGTCATATGGTACCTGAACAAATAAGAATTCAGAAGGCAAACGGCTGAGCCCGTCAGCTAATGTCGCATTTCAATCCAAGGGCAAACTTTCCGACGTTAAACAAAAGTCAACAAGACAAGAGTCATTCGTCTTTTATCAGCGGGCTAACAGTCTGTTTAGAAAGGCAGCCAGTTGCTTGGAAATAAATACTGATGTGTGGAGTATTGGTGTGAGAAAGCCACGAAACACATGGGAAAGGTGAACTAGCCGCCGTGATATGATTGATTAATTGTCTTAAAAAGGTATTAAACCACAATTAATCAGAAGCAATAGAAGTATATGTTAGCCGTATACAGAATGCGAAGTGAAATATCTTTATTTTGAGTGAATAAATGTCTTAGACGCAACATATTGGAGTAGAATCATGTCTTTTCATTTGAGGAATGTAAAAAAAACCGAAACTTAAACTTTGAGCTTTAGTACAAAGTATAAAATTACAAGAAATTAAAAAAAAAATCAAAATGTATGACCCAAAAACTCGTTTGATATGTTGAAGAACTTTATTTATGAAATATGTGTGCACAATGTGAAATCAAACTAACACAAAATGAAGAAGCTATGTCCAATTCTCAAAATCCACCAAAACTCATGTTTGTTGCCCAAAAAGAAGGTCACACTCAGCATCTACAGCATACAATGTGAAGAAGGGTTTTAGATGTAACTTTACTCCAAATTTGAAAGCCCTAGCACCGGTTCTTATTGAGAAAAGTAAAAGAACGAAACTTTAACGTTGAGCTAAGCGAAAAATTCAAAAATACAAGAAATTAAAATGAAAGAAATCCCAATGTTTGACCTAAAACCCCGTGTGATATGTAGCAGTACTTAATTTATGGAATGTGTGTGCACGATTTGAAATCAATCTAACAAAATATGAAGAAGCTATGTCCAAATCTCAAAATCCACCAAAGAACACACAAAAATCATGATTTTACCACAAAAAGAAGGTCACACTCAGCATACAATGTAAAAAAGGGTATTAGATGTAACTATATTCCAAATATGAAATGCCTAGTATTAGTACTTATTGAGAAAAATAAAAAAAAAAACGAAACTTTAATTTAAAAAAAAAAAGGAATTGAAAAGAAAACTGTTAACAGTTGGAAAATGGTTAAATATTTTATTTTCATGAAATGCGTTGTCTGTGTCATTGAACATCTTTCCTCCAAAGTATGCTGCCATCAAACAGCTCTTCTACACATAACTGCATCTTTTAACAAGGGGTAGTTTACCACTATGCTCACAATTTGTATTTCTGTTTTTAAATATAGTTGCCATTTTTTGTTATGTATTACAAATAAGAGATGTTCTGGAGTACTGTAGAAAATGTAACAACAGGCGGTAAACATATGTTGCTGATACATAAGCTCACAGACATTGTGTGAGAGATGGAAAATCTCATAACTAACTTTGCCTCATCTACCACTCTATGTTTACAGAGACACTATTATAATAGTGATGCCTAGGTTGTTCAAACTAAAAACATAAAAAACAAAAACATAATAACAACTTACTTATTTAGCTTACGTTTGCACTTGTTGTTTCAGATTTTGGCTGATATTTAAAATATAATTCTGTTTTATTCAACTGTCACATGTAAAGCACATTGAGCTTTTGAAAAACATGAAATTATATCTCGCAAACTAATTGATCCGATCCGATAAAAGGTTTAAACATCTCAAAGTAAATTAAAACAGATTCACATGCCAATCCTTAACAGCTCATCGACTTATCTTTCATAGATTCCTTTAAATCACTTAAATAATCCACATGCAACACAATTTAAATGAAGTTAAACTGTAAAGCATCCCCTTACAACTACATGTATTTGCAAACGGTTACTTTATACACGAACATACACTAATTACTCCAAAAATCCAATAGTAAAGTGTGTTGAACTCTATGAATGGAAATTATAACAAATACATAAACAATCTAAGAGATCGTTCGTGTCGCCGTGTATCCGACGATAGTGTTATAAGAATGAATAGGACAAACACATGCCTTCAGATGCCTAAGGAAGCTCTGGCTGTTTATTCGTACTGTGGCAGTATTGAATAACCAACTACCAATAACCAACTTCACACACCTCGCTATGCTGACGTTTTACATATAAGGAAGCTTATGAATATCTGTGCCCGCCCACAGTGGCATATTGGTTAACACCGAGTATTTTGAATTTAACTGACAGGATCGGTGATGATAGCGATGTAACCCGAGTTACTGATAAACATATCAAATTTTGTCTTTTCAAAAGTGGCTTCCCTATTAGACCTTCCCGCGGATAGCTTTGCAAGTGATGCATCTTTTTTTGTAAATAACCCGGATAAAATATATACTATGGTTTAAATTAGTATTTAAACATCATTGAAGCAAACAAATCTGACACAGTCTAAGAATGGGTAGATTTGTTGCTAAGTAAAATGAAACCTAGTGAAACTATGATAGTTCTAAGTACTACTCATGTCAACCATGTATATCGTGTGGGCTTAGAAACGAACCAAGTACAATAAGGTTAGACCGCGTGGATGTGAATTATTTTTTTTGTTTATCCATGATGTTGTTTGATATTGATCATTTTGGGTATTTGTCCCTTGTCTCTTATAGTAAAAATAGAAAATTCCGATTCCGAATGAGTGCAAAATGACTAGAACAAATTCTGTCTTGCATTGTGCATGTTCACCATTCTTTGGATTATTTCAAAGCTAAGAGGTAATTGTTTTCAAAATATAGGGTGTTCTATCTGTATACAATGAAGAAAGTCTGACGGTTGTGGGTTGAAATTTTGTGATTTACATGGTTATAAAAAGAGGAATTTTATTGCTTATCTTTAAAGTGGCATTTCTATCCGGAGGGAAGAAATTCATGTAAAACAAATTCAAATCGATTTTTCTATAAATAAGAAGATGATTGGGTTTGGACAACAAACATGTTACACAAGAGCACACACTCACGAATTATACTTTTCTCCAAGATTTCAGGATTTTAAAAACACAGCCGTTCATGAACATTTCATTCCAGAAATGTATCGCATTATTTCGGTTAGAATCGTTCACACAACTAAATTATACCTTTTTAAAGGTTGGTTGTCATATACAAACCGTGGTGAGATCAAATGTACATAACAGTTATACAATCAAAGCACTGCAGTGCTGACGGCCTGGGGGCTGCTGGAAGGTTGGAGAAGTAGGGGAAATGTGAAAGGAAATAACAATTGCAGCTTATATTTATGTATTTATTATCCAGAAATTGAAAGATCATGTCGAAAATAGTACATTTTATTAAATTGCCAATTTAAAAAACAGAAGGACCTTGTTGGCACTATATCGCTCACCTGAGTGCAAGAGCTCACAAGTATACACATTTTAGATATGAAGAATCAAAGGGAAATTTGACAGCAGGTTTAGGCAGAATATTTTGAAGTTTCTGCATTATTATATTGAGAAATATAAGTTGAGAAATATGTCAATGTTAAATCACATTCCATCAAGTTGAAATAGTTCTCTAAACCATGCCGGGTCGGGGTGTCGTGTGGTTGGGGTAGTCTGGCACGGGCACTATGGGCCACCATTAAATCCGCCACTACATTTGCCACGCTTTGTCTTTGTTTACCATTAACTTTTCGACGCACGGGCCCTACGGCCCCCGGTTAATTCGCTACTGTATATTTCTCGTGACTTCCTTCGTGGGGTGGGGGGAGTCGGGCACGGGCCCTATGGGCCCCCGTTAAATCTGCCACTACATTTTCCACGCTTTTTCTTTCTTTACCAATAATTTTTCGACGCACGGGCCCTACGGCCCCCGGTTAATCCGCCACTGTATAATTCACGTGACTTCTTCCTTTTTTCCGTTCCTCTTAGCGAATGTTAACAAGCGTCCATATTTGACCTCTCGGCGCATTAATTTCTAAAACATTTCTTAAACTTATGTTGGAGTACTCACGCCTTAAGTTTTTCACTGATGTTTCAACAACATTAAAATAATATTTATGGGGAGATCCTAACCTTTTAAATTCAGTTTTGTTCAATCCATGATGAACTATTTTTCTCGCGCATTTTTTCTCGCGTTGTTTGGTGCTAACAGCAATTGGCATGCTGCCAACTCCGAAACAAATGGTATTACTACTATGACCAGGGGCTAAAGCCCCAGGCCAAAAACAATCAATTCAATGAGGGATATACAATGTATACACAATAAGTATGTTTAGCTTGTGCTTTTAAAAGTAATATAAATGCTTTTTATGGGGGAAAAAAAGATGATTTGATAAGTCACAGAAAACTAAATATTTTCTTATTTCCGTAGTTTTATGTGACATACCTGAAATCATCTTAAGTTACACAGTAAGTAAAGGTTTAGTGTTTGGTGTTAAACGCTGCTTTCAACATTTTTAATGTTATATCACGGAGTTTCCTGGATAAGTTACCAGTCCTAATGGTTTATTTATCCTGACACCAGGCAGTCAGTTGTAATGCTAATCATATATCCCTCAGCGCCACAGAAGGCAACCATTACTACCATTTTCAATGTGGTATGACCCGGCCAGGGATCAAACATGTGACCCCCCGCACCCGAGGTGCCACAACCACAACACCATCGAGGCGGTCAAGAAAATGTGTAACTAGTGCTAAATTAGTGCTAAACTAATTATGGCGTTTACTAGATGATTTCCGGTATGTCACAACATTTATAATAGTGAAGATCCTGATCAGTATGTTCTTATGCAGTATGCTCAGGGTCTTCACTTTTAGGAAATAAGATAATGTTAGTTTTCTGTGACATACTTGAAATCATCTATATCCCATAAACAGCATAATTGTATACTGCTTTAACACTAGATAAACACACTTATTGTATATCTGTGCTTCAATGAGTTATTTTTTATAACAGTTGACTTTTGTACATTTTATCGTTATAGATGAACGAAACCCAACAACTGTTAATGTGAATAGAAACAAAAATAGTTTTCAAAGTCTCCTCAAAAACTCCTCAAACAAAATCAACTTATGCGTTAAATCAACGTAACATTTTTTATAAATAAAACAGTAGTTTGACTGTGTACATTTTAACCAATTTTTTACCAACAGTATGGTATCTGCGTTATGTATCGACCCATATCAGACTGCGCAATCCGAGCACGCTTACCCGGGCCGACACATTCCGTCTTAGGGGGATAGATGTATAGAGTAAAGATTCCTGAAACATATATACAGGAGGCGAAAAGTGTATGTCCGTGTTAGCCTGTGAGGCATGCTTAAGCTGATCCGGGTCGATACTTTACGCAGAGTCCACACTATTGGTTTTCTCGCGGGACGGCTCATTTGCTACCCAGAGATATTGCTCTGGACAGTTTGCACTTCAGTTATTTATTAATCTTTCAGAATCATTCATTGTTTTTTAACGACATTTTAAACAATTTATCAGTCACATCACAGCAGCCAGTTCACACGGGTTTCCTGGTCTTTTCACACTAGAACCCCACACAACTTTTTTTCCAAGCAACTAGCTGCTTCACATATAGACTGTAAGCTCATTGAAGGAATACAAAATATACTTGCATTTACTTTTGTTAAGTTCACAAAGAAAGAGGGCCAAGTTAGGGTTTGAACTTGTAGCCCCTGAAACTTAAGCCCGCTTTAGTCACCTGAGGAATTTGAATTAGGAGGGCAGATGTAGAATTTACTTCCGCCTCAGTCTGTGCCCTATTGATCGTACTAATGAGATTTAGACAATGTTACAGTCATAAAGAATAAATATTTGAGTTACATATTTGGGATAACTAACAAAAGTACAGAATTCATGTAGAGCGGACCATTTAACGATTTAAAGTAATAAAGCTGCGACAGAGGACAATTCCATTATCTTTAGAACCCAGACAGTGTTTATGTGTAAGCTGTTATGTTAACTTTTACGAACCTTCTATCAGTAAATAATACAAACCATGATAAGTGCATTAAACTAATGTAAAGCATAATGTCAATAATTAAATTATCTGAAAAATATAATAAAAAATATGTACCTTTTTGTGGATTTAATTTGCCAAAAGAACACACAGAAAATAATTATCAACACGCGTCTAGTTAAACACTTAGTGTATTGATTGAGCCACACTCCGTCGGCCAATGAAATGTGACTTGTAAAGCGGGCGTAGCGGGTTTAATGAACCACCGCTTGATATGAAGTTAAAAACCGCAAGATTGCAATTTACTAGCTGTCTGGCATAACTCATGTTACAGAGAGAAATCAAAGCGCTGATAGCACTAATGAGCGAAGTACCTTCATTGATGTTGACGCTGTAACTGAAAACCAGAATGACAATAAGTATAAGACCTGTCTTAGGTTCAACCAGGGACACTATATTACAATATTAATATAGTGTCCCTGGTTCAACACATAAGAAACAAATGAATTATGTGTTACAAAAAAAAATCCTTTAACACTTTCCCTCATACGGCAATTCTGTAGCAGACGACTTTGAACATATTTTTTAAAATGGAAAATCTCTATATTTGAATGGAAAACATAAGACTAAAAGTTGAAAACAGAGTGTCAAAAGGAGAAATTGCACGTTTTGTGCAATTTCTCCTTTTGTCACTATGTTTTCAAAAAGCCGTCTTCTGTAGATGCGTCAGAAAGCGTCTATATGAGGGAAAGGGTTAAACTTTCTATGACTAATTTGTGCGTGCAATGCAGATCCTGATCGGAATACGCAGATGCGCTAATTGACATTAAAGAATAATTTGAGTATCTGTCCATTCGCAGTAAATAATGCAATAACACTACCTTGGTATTATCATGGATAAGTGTATTGTTTTATAAACAATTTGACTGTATACATGAATTGAATGTAACACATTTTACATCTTATTTGCATCAACATATATGGACTTACCCTTATTGTTGAAAGTGCTACTTTTGATACAAAAAAAGGTTATGCAAAATATTATATTATCCTTGTGTATGTTTATCCGAAAGACATTAATTAAACCTTAATTCAAAACACATAGGAAAGGAATAAAGGAAGAGACCATTTATTCATGCCCTGTATGACCGCTCTCTGAACTTATTGAGCGAGAATCAGTTATATAATCGAGATAGTAACAGGAGACCTCATAACCGTTTATGATATCTGATAGTTTTACAACTTACTTACCCTTTTTCTCTAAACCGAAATTAGAGGCCGGCGAATTGGAACATATCCAAACAAAAATATGGGAATAATAAGTTTAACTGAATAAAGCGGGAAGCGTTGGCACAATGATTTTCAAAAGTGTTCTGCTTAATTTCCCCTAATACAGGGACAGTGTTATACACTGTCCCTGCCTAATAACATGAACGCAGATAAGTGGCGGAAAATGGTATAAGAATAGCTGTAGAAAAGTGTGTGATATCTAGAATATTGAATTAATTTTCATGCTACAGGTTTGAGACATTGTGTAAAAGGGAGGAATAAGTCATTTTGAGTAATTGTTACATTTTCTAGAAAAGTTTTCAAATTTCACCCGCTTCATTTGTGTCGTATTCTATCATGTAAAGGGTGAACACTGACAGTTCATTAATGAAAAAGTTCGAAGCCTGCCATTTCAAAGTGTTCCTCTGAGTTTATCAGTTTTCTGTTGTATATACATTATGATATTATAAGACGTTGTTTAAAGTGACTGGGTGACTAGTCTACAGTGTGATAATATTGAATGAAATCAAAAGTATTTGACATTGTACATATTGATAACAATCTAGTCCAAAGTGGAATTACTTTTTGAACTCATTCATGAGGAAGGCGGACTCGGGCAAAAAGGCGTGTCGAAAGTAGTGCGATGCGAATGAAAGCCAATCAAATGAAGTAATCTCAAATCCTTCCGCGGTTGAGTGTGGTTGTAGCTTTAAGTTGGATTTTCGAAAGCAGGCATGCTATGAGCTTTCGGATCGCTTCGCGACCCTTCGCTCAAAAACAGTGTATTATTTGAGCCGTTCCACAAGAAAAACCAACATTATGAACTCTGCTTAATGTATCGACCCACATCAGTATGTACAGTCCGCGCAGTCCGGGTCGACACATTCCATCTCAGGTGGATAGATGTATAGAGTAATTATTCCTGAACAGAAAACACAAAGGAGGCGACTAGTGTCTGCCTGGATAAGCCTGCGCGGCAGGTCTAGACTGATCCGGGTCGATACTTTACGCAGAGTTCACAATGAACGGCTCATTTATATTCAGTATTTTAAATCATCCATTGAAATCCGTTTTGTTTTCAAAATGTCTGGATATGACACCTAAAGTGACCGATATGAATTGAAATATTGCTGGTTACATCTGGGAATCAGGTTACATTAAATAACTATTTGGCTATTTATATTATTATGTTCATGACGAAACCATGGACATTTGAGCGTAATTATTAATGGTTTACATACGGCCTAGGATCCAAATGGACATTTGAGCGTAACTATTACTGTTTTGGTTTACCCATAACCGACCGATAGCTCGGAACAGACTTTTGTTAAATGCACAAAGAAAGAGGGCCAAGAAAGGGTTCGAACATGCAGCCCCTGAAACTAAAGCCCGCTTTAGTCACCTTAGGTATTTGAATTAGGCGGACTGATGTATAATTTTCTTCCGCCTCAGTCTATTTATTTAACAAACAAAAAACAGTTAAACAGTGAACTACGTGTACGTAATGTGACAGCCTGTAATAAGTGAACTTACATGTTTATTAGCTCACCTATGCACAAAGTGCAAGGTGAGCTTTTGTGATCGCTCACCGTTCGTCGTCCGTCCGTTCACATGTTCCTACAAACGACTTCTCCTTAACCAATTAACCAAATGCAAAATAATTTTACAGGAATATTCCTTGGGTGGATCTCTTTCAAACTTGTTCAAATAATTATATTCTATTCTATTCTGCTTGTCTAAAGGTAGAGGGCCCTGGCCTTTGATATTTGGTATGTAGCACCATCTAGTGGACCTCTACCAAGAAATGGTTCAAATTATAGCCATGGGGTAAAACAATACCCCTCCCCGGGGGTCACTTATTTTACATAGATAGGGAAAAAACTTTAAAAAAATTCTTGTCCAAAAGATATTTGGTATGTAGCATCATTTAGTGGACCTCTAACAAGATTGTTCAAATTATAGCACTGGGGTCAAAAACGACTTGTTTTGACTTGGTCACTTGTTTTTTATAGACTCATATAGGGGAAAGAACACTGAAAACTTTTTAAGTTTGATTAAATCAGTAGAGCGATATAGGACCATCATGGTCCTCTTGTCTAATGAATAAAGCATCGGAAATGAGAAGCAATCTGTTTAGAAATCCGTCTCGCCCAGGAACAACCAGAGGTTAAAACAATTGTATGGACAAAACTGTCAATGACTGATTTTAATGTTAGACCTCATCATGTTATAAATGTTGCATACAAATGTAGAACGACGTATTATAGCTTACACAGCCATGCAGTCGAGGTCGCATTATAGTGGTGATGATGATGATGATGATGATGATGATGATGATGATGATGATGATGTATTATTTACACAATTTCTGTCAAGGTTCTTGATGATCTTTATGTAATAAAGTTATAATGAATATTACAAATGAAGAAAACATTGAAATCTAAAAATAAAACAAAGTAATAAAAAAATGAAAACTTAAAAGAAATATATGCATACATACAAAAAGATCAAAGCTTAACGAAAAGATGAAAAATGTGGTGGGTTCGAACCCAAGACGCATAGGCCTGAAATCGTTAATCTCACCGGCTCAACCGACTAAGCTAAGATGCTGTTATCATACTTTTT
The DNA here is from genome assembly GCA_031761405.1 of Serripes groenlandicus. Lineage (NCBI taxonomy): Eukaryota > Metazoa > Mollusca > Bivalvia > Cardiida > Cardiidae > Serripes > Serripes groenlandicus. The sequence goes on from JASEVX010000006.1 coordinate 47,523,554, forward strand.
GAGTTTGGATATTTATTCATATATTTGACTGAACCGAGGCGTTTCAGAATACACAATTTACCTGCTCCCCCTATAACATGGACTCGGCTGATCTTTGATCCCTCAGATGTCTAATTCGGAGTATATAATAACTTATCCCGCCAATTCACAACACTATATACAAATAATTCATCAATGTCTCGTTACTACCTCAGCGCATACGAACAACTCTTTTGAAAACGCTACGCGAATACAAATATTACACGCTATTCTAAACGAAACGCGTGAAATTGATATACCAGACAGTTAGTAAAATTTCAATTGGTGGGCAATCGGTTTAACTTCATCTCAAGCGGTGATTAACAGAGACAAAGTGTGTTACATAGTAATATTTTAGCCTTTCCACGGGAAAACCGACATTATGAACTCTGCGTAATGTATCGACCCAGATCAGCCTGCGCAGGCTAATCCGGAGAGACACATTCCATCTCAGGGGGATAGAGGTGTACATGAACAGTAAAAAGTACTAAAAACACAGGAGACGAAAAGTGTCTGCCCGGATAAGCCTGCGCGGTACGCTTAGACTAATCCGGGTCGATACTTTACGCAGAGTTCACAATGTTTGTTTTCTCCTGGAGGCTGCTTATTTATATTCTGTATTTTAAATCATCCGTTGAAATCCTTTTCATTTTCAAAATGTCTAGATATGACACCTAGAGTGACCGATATGAATTGTAAATCTAGATCTAGTTCGTGTTTAGAACATATTGCTGGTTACATCGTGGACTATTATTATTATATGGACAAAATTATTGGGCTGTTTATATTATTATTTTCATGACGAAACCATTGACATTTGAGCGTAATTATTACTGGTTTACATAAGGCCCTGCCTAGGATCCCAAATGACATTTGAGCGTAATTATTACTGGTTTACATAAGGCCTAGGATCCAAACGGATACTGCTTTCTAGAAGTGTCTTTAAGCCTTTGAAATTATTTAGCGTCCAGTTTATAGCTTAAACAATCTTCGCGGATGAACTGGCTGATCTGGATCTAGCCTGGTCTAATGCCTAAGTATCGTAATTAAAATACTTTCTTATACCAATGTTTCCACTTATTTAACAAAAAGTAGATATGAGCCGTCCCGCGAGAAAACCAACATCACGTTCCTCTGCGTAATGTATCGACCTGGATAGCCTGCGCAGTACGCGCAGACTGATCCGGGCCGACACATTCCGTCTCAGGGGGATAGAGGTATTGAGAAATGATTCATGAAACAGAAAATCCACAGGAGGCGAAAAGTGTATATCCGGGTAAATCTGCGCGGCATGCTTAGGCTGATCCGGGTCGATAATTTATGCAGAGTCCACACTGTTGGTTTTCTCGCGGGACGGCTCATATTGTTTATGTTATAGCCAAAGTTCTGTTTGGTGGTGAGTACGTGTATAAAAATAGCATAGCTTGACAGGGAGCTGCAATATTATGATAACAAGACCAATCCCTTCTGCTTACTGCCTTATTTCACCCATATAGCTATTCACGTGAACATTACCTCCCGCGCCAACCTACAGGGAGGCGAATGAAACCATTACGAAGAAAAACGAAGCACAAGTAGAAAGTGGTGCAATGCGCTTGTATATTTATCATCTCTGTTTATATGCCCAACAGTTATGCCTAATCACAAATACCACCAAATAAAAATTAGTTCTGAATATTTAACAAGTATTTGAATAAACAGCTTAGTTTCAAGTAAAATATACTATCATTCAAAGTGGAAACCAATGCTTAATACGGTTTCATTTTATTTATGATAAAACACGACGAGAACCTGTAAGATATGAGACAAAAAAAAGTGAATTAAGAGTATGTCATTTAACATCGTTATTAAGTAGTTTTAACTACCGTTTATAGAACACTACGGAATCCGCTGTGGTCGGGGATTTCGAAACCGGGTGTCCCGGGTTCGATCCCCAGTCGCGGCACTACGGTCATGGTGGAGTGCCCTTGGGCAAGACACATTGTCTAGCCTAGTACTGGTTTGTTTACCCAGGGATCATGAATAATTAAATTTAATTGCGCGCTAAATGACCTTAGCTGTCGATGCGCCATAAAACAATATACATTCATTCATTCATTCATTATAGAACACTACATCATTAAAAGTTAAAACAGTATTAAGATCCAAATAAAGGATGATATGAGCCGTCCCGCGAGAAAACCAACAGTGTGGACTCAGCGTTAAGTATCGACCCGGATCAGCCTTAGCATGCCGCGCAGACTTACCCGGATAGACACTTTTCGCCTCCTGTGGATTTTCCGTTTCAGGAATGTTTACTCCATAATCTATCCACTTCAGACGGAATGTGTCGGCCCGGTTCAGTCTGCCCATGTTCTTTTTACATTATGTAGTGTTGCCATATATACATAAAATAATTTTAACTCGGCTGGCCAAGTTTTGTTTTCCATTAATACAATCTAACAAAGAGCACTTGATACTTGAAATATACAATTATTAGAGTTGACTACTTTAAACCAATATTTAATAATAAAACGTTCTAACTCTAAGTTGTTGGTACTGCACCAAATTTCACGGGAGTAGTTCAATATTGATCCGACAAAGGAATCAACTAATTGAAGATAAGCGTAAATCTTTGTGTGTGATAATAAGGCGTTCATTGCTTTAATACCTTCCCCGATAACTGTACGGATGCGAAGTAAACGACCCGGTGTAATTATTTTGTACAGTAACCAGGGACGTAGAAGATCTTATCTACGTCCCTGCAGTAACGAAGTAATTGAAACTGTTCATTACTTCAATCTCTGCTTTATCGTATTAGAACTTTTCCTCAGCCGATATATTCCCTCTTTTTCTGAACACCATTATTTTTGTTTTGTCTACATTTGCTTGAATACCCCACAAATCACAATAGTGTTTAAGGTTATATGTATACTAGTTTGTAGGTCGGACACAGTATCGCTAATTATACACATGTCATCTGCATATATGCTAATAGTATGACGGTTATTTAAAAAAGCATTATCCGGCTATTTATATCGGTAGTTAAGAATAGCTCTAAATCTTCAATAAATAGCGAATATAACAAGGATGTGCACACTTCACCCTGTTTTAATCCAACTGATATGTCTATGATTTCAAAGTAATAACCATAGTGTTTAACCCTACATTTCACATGTTCATACATCGATCTTATTATACTTAGCATTTTACCAGCTATTTCCTTTTTATATAATTTGTACCAGAGGGCGTTATTGTGCCCTTTTCATGCCCAGCATAAGCTACATATAACCCCAAATTGTTTAGACAAAATATAGCATTTAAGGTAGAATAATTCTTTCTAAAACCGAACTGCGAGTCGGATATAATATCATACTTTTCACACCACTTGACCATACGTAAATTGAATACAGATGTAAATAATTTCCCGAAACAACTAACTAGAGTTATACCACGATAGTTATTAAAGTCATTTTCGTCACCTTTTGTGTATATCGGTATTATGATACCATTTGACCATTCTTCTGGAAAGTAGCAGATATAGTGTTTAAATAAATCAGTAATATGACTTGATAGTATATCGCTACATCTATAAAATACTCGTTTAGTACAGTGACATATACACATGCCTTGTTTTTCCTTCAGATGTTTAATTCCTCCGTTAACTTCCTCTACTGTGATCGGTGAGTCCAATTCTGCATATATTGGTTTAGTTGTAACATAATGTGTGCACCATTGCTCAGCTTCGGCATTAACTGTTATATTAATATCATTCATAAGTTTTTGAAGTGATTATGGAAGTTTTCTAACTTAACATTATCTCTCTTCTTCACACTTTTTTTGGCAAACATCTTCCAGAATTATTTTCGATTTTTACCTTTACAACGCTCAAATTCTTTCACCTTTTTATATCTATATTGTCTTTTCTTTTTTTCTTAATGTATGCCTATATTTATTTTGTTTACTGTAAGATATTTATGTCTATTTTCATCACTTCTGTCCGTATTGAATACAAGTTTCGTCAAACCATTCAGATTATTTATGACTAGAAAACCCCTTTCCTATTTTAACACGACATTTCGTCTCAAATAAAAGTTATCAAGCCTGTAACTCTCTCAACACATTTCGTAACTGAATCTTGATCTTATTTATCACAATCCATGATAACATTGTTAAATTGGGGTAGACGTGCTAGTATGCTGCTTCTGAATGCATCTCTATTTTCACTATTCCATTTCATGTTTCTTGTCCAGAATGCCATGTTTACTGTTTATTGATACGCATATATTGATCTTTAACCCAAAATTGTAACGGGGTATGGTCAGAGAATTTATTATATGAAAGCCAACGTCAACCAATACACATGCAAGAACTACATAAATGTGTGTTGTTTCTTTGGTCAAACTTCCAAGAGGAGTTATGTGGAGTAATATAGTAGTGTAACAAGAAGAATTTTGATGCAAAGCATCAAAGACGCCACGCATGATTTTGAAGCATGACTTAAAGGAAGCAGATGCAGAACAGTACATTTAAATAACCTGTGCAAGCAGACAGGATGTAATTATTTCGAACAAGAAGGCCAAATGTCCCTTTATGTTAAACAAGAAGGCCAAGATGTGCCTATATTGCACACCTGGCTACCATAGCCTATATAAAAAGGTTACCAAGAGCAGAAAGGGTCAATATTGACGTAGAGATTAAACGTTTTATATGCTACGATCTATGTGATATTCAGCATGTGAAGTTTAGTCGTGAAATGACAAGTTTAGTCCTGAAACCATTTGGTTTCCGTTTTGCTTAAAATTCACTGCAACTATAATGTGTCATACAAGCTGAAGTTTCTCAAGTGTTTTTTTTTTTTACCAATAAACTGTTTTAAATCCTCTAACTAGATCCATTAGATAAAAAACAAACATACGTGCTTAAATATTAACATATATTAAGGTTTATTGCCTCTAGTTATAAGTTAAGTGTGACACAAGCTTTGGAAGGGGAAAGGGGGGGGGGGGGGATCTATTCTCCTTAAAGTTTAGCAGAAGTATGATAGCAAAAGCGGGAGTATTTAAACAAAAAATACGAAGTAATTAAAAATTAAAAGAAAATATTTATAATCAAGATTTAGCATTATGAACGTTCACATGTATAGTCAACATATAGCAAGAACTATTAAGTTTGTTTTGTTTGTTTGTAATGTCACTTTAATTGTTTTGAATATGCCAGTAGAAAACTGAAAAATTAACAAAAGAAAATGGTCAAGTCAGTTCCCCAATAGCAAAGAGCGAAAACCAGTTGGTACGAATCGTTCATCTCGAACGAAACATGAAAAACCGGGTACGAATCCAATGAATTTTAGATGAAATCGTGAAAACAGCGAAGTATTCATAACGGAAGGAAGCAGAGACAACTTAATTACTCTATGGGAACCGATGACACATTGTCGTCTTTTCAATAAGAATGACCAAAATTGCCAAGCGATGACATGCTGCATTTACAAATAGAACGGGTCACGTTACGGCCATGCCTATTGCATAGTTGGGCTAACGTTGTTTTTACAGTTTCTAGAATTATACTGTAATATGTAGTAATTAAATTGAATCATCATTGATTTTTAAAAGATTACCCATTTATTTAAAACTCTCAATATTGTAAATAGGCAAAAACATCGCCTGAAACTTTTTTTTTGATCTTTGATGAATCGGGTCGTAAACCAAACTATAAAAAGAACGTAGGATAGAAAGTTAGGGGAAAGTTATTAAATACCCATTAGATGTGTCTAAAATTTTGTAATAACCGTAGAAGACATGCCTATTTTCAGTATTTTGTATCTTGTTGTGTCTTAAATCATTTTATACAATTTATTGATTCATAAAGGTTTTTTTTTTTTTCAAACAATCAACAGAGTTTTTTTTAACAATAATAACATTGGTTTCCCATGGTACAAAATTAAAACCTATCCCATACTGACGCCGCGCTTCCACGCGGCGTCAATGAAACACTGAAAATAAATTTTCAAACCTTCTTTCATAATCCCATTCAATCAAGAATTAAGTTATCTAATTTCAAAAAAATGTGTCTCTAAATGAAAGTGTAATGGATAAATAGAGTTGAAAAATTCATAGTAAAAGGATAAGTTGAAGGAATTTGTACTTTTGCCACAATGCTTTCGGAAACTGTTGGCTCCAGATGCGTGAAGATGCTTTTCTTCTAGAAAATGTGCCTGCAAGCATGTAATGTCAACTAATAATAAGTAAACTTTAATTTCCGCACCTTGCAAATCTTTGCAGCAGGTGTATTTTTCCCCAGATATAAGCCACGTCGTACAAAAACGACTTTCTAGTCCCTTCAATCAGCTCAGATGTATATAAGACTGCTCAGCCTGATCAGGTTCTTCTTTGTTCGCCATCAAGTCACACAAGCATATGTGACTCCATAGGAGAAAAACAATGGCTTTATTAAAAAAAAAAGGATAGTAAAAGTATTTAACTTGAATCAATCTGTCTTTGATTTAAGGAGGTTGGTTTTCATTTGATGTTGACAATTTCAGCACAAATAAATGACCCCGCTTTGAAATCATTTGTTCCGCTTTGGAACTATTTGTTTTTAAAATGCTTTATTTCGGCGGAGCTGCCAGTGTTATTTGGAATATAGTGACCGAAAAACGGTTTATTAATCTGTTGACTCTGGAACGGACCGTCCCAAAAAGAGGTTAGGTTGTTTTCTTCAAGAACAAGTGTAACATGAAAAGGATCTGTCTCGTCCAAATATATTGTCTAGTATATTTCCAAAAGTAAAGTCTTCCATTTCCAAAATTTGCCGACTCTTTTTGAGTTCTGTACACAGAGTCCACAATGTTGGTTTTCTCGTGGGACGGCTCATTTTGTATTCATATTATCGGTTTAACCCTTTCCCGATTACAGATTCGTCCGTCAAGTGACGATTTTATAGCAGGCTACAAGAGATTGTGGATAATGGAGAAAGTGCACAACATGAGCAATTCTTTCGCTTTCCACAATGTTTTTAATTCATTTTTAAAATGGAATATGTTACGCTGCGTTCGAAATAGAGTAGATATACGCAGACATATTAATATATGAATATTGCATTTATTTGTCCCTGATTTACGGTACCGTCATGGTACACTGTCTTTAGAAGTAATCAGTTCACTTGTTTATAACAGGCAGGGACTACTTATACGTATTAGGAGTCCCTGCCTGATATGACTGTTAAATATATGCATGAGGTAAAGACAACAAATGAAATAATTCCAAGAAAGGGGGAGGTTTAATTTGGTGCAGCGTTGAAACACATTGTGAAAAAAGGAAATATTGCTAATTGTGAACAAATCCAACTATTTCCCCAATGCATTTCACAACTTGCTGTGATGCCAACTGTATCAGACTCAAATAAAGGGTAAAGATGACACGAACTCCTCATATCGGAAACTTCCCATTGATAGCGAGCGTCGCAAAATATTGTTCGGACCACTGCATTCGTAACTTAATATATTTGGAAGTAATCGGTTTTCTGGTCTTCACCCTTTCCCCGTGCAGAATACTTTTTGACGCTTCTGTAGCAGATATGAACACTTTCAAAGATGCTCAAACAATTTATATTACACCCTTAAATGTGGTTTAAATGGCTTGAAACAAATTTAGAAAAGAACAAATTCTGACAAAATATGTTAAAATAAGTAATGAATTCGGTTCTAAACATGTCTAACTTGGCCATAAATATAGTGTATATGCATCAATGGTAAAAGAGCGCTCATATTAATATATATTTTTCAAAAAGTTTGCATTTTTCACTTTTTAAAACGCATTCAGAATAATTATGAATTGACATGGTAAAGAACAGTTTATGTTTGAAATTACATGTATACATACAACAATTTAAATCGTTGTCATACATCCTTTTAAACATGAATTTGGGGTATGTTATTTGAAACAAGAATCATAAGGGAAACCAATATTTAGCAATGAACTTGGTCCCCAACAATGCCGAAATCGTCGCATAGCAACTCTGACGTCAACGCTTTGCGGTTAAGTATTTATTGAACACTTTGCAATGTCCTAAATCTGATTTTATAAATAACACCTTTCACACTGGATGTCTACGAAATATATTTAAACATAGCACTGCTGGCGAAGCAGCCTGTACCCCTTAAGGTCGTTGTACTTTCATCTTGATACACTTATGGAATATGCATTAACATATTGCTTGTACACTAATAAAGGGCACACGTTTCTGTTTAGATGACCTACGTCAGGAACCTCTTACGTCTCGTATAGACATTGACAACTGTCAAGATCTTTAGATTACCTGAGGTATTTTGAACAGTCGCCGTCCATATTCCGTTCAAATTTTCAAATAATTTCACCAGGAATGTGGTCCTCTTTCATATTTGCTCAACAATTAAACAATGCAAACACTTTAATATTCTTCTTGTCCAAATGTACAGGCTGAATTTGAAAATAATTTGGCAAAGATGTTTCTTGGGTGACCCTCTATCAAGAAACGATCTAATTCGGATCTGTGGGGAAAAAACATGACCAATAGGGAGCGGAACGGTTTTTCTGCTTTGCATAGAATAAGAACAGACAGCATGAATATGCAGACTGATATTGGTCTATAAATATCGCAAAAGGAATTTAAAAGCGTTTAGATCCGCATAAGCTAAAGTTCTTTAAAGTTGCAGACAGTGGGATAAGGTTTTGAAAAAGCGAGGATAAAGTTGTTAGGACGTTTGAGAACATTCAACCATTCAAGGTACAGCATTAATCTAGCACACGCTCGAATGCTAAGCGTGTAAGGTAAGTTGGAATGCACCTATTGTCTTGTGTTCGTAATTCATTCGTTAATATTTGAGCCTGTGTCAAAATCATATCTTTAAAATAAACAAGACGAATTTTGATGCTAAGCATCAAAGACGCCGCGCATGATTTTAAAGCATGACTTAAAGGGAAGCAGATGCAGTTCAATACATTTAAATAACCTGTGCAAACGGACAAGATGTAACTATTTTGAACAAGAAGGCCAAGATGTTCCTTTATTGCTCACCTGGATACCATAGTCTATAATAAAATGTTATCAAGAGCAAAAAAGGTCCATTTTGACGTAGGGATTATACACTTTATATACTACGATCTATGTGATATTCAGTATGTAAAGTTTAGTCGTGAAATGACAAGTTAAGTCTTCAAACCATTTGGTTTACCGTTTGCTTAACATTGACTGCAACAATAAAGTGTCATACAAGCTGAAGTTTCTTAATTCTAAATCTGCTCTAACTAGATCAATTAGATAACCAAAAGACATAGATACTGAAATATTAACAGATATTAACTTATGTGTTAATGCCTCTAGTTATAAGTTAAGTGTGACACAATCTTTTGAAGGAGAGATGGAAGTCTATTCTCATTCCAGTTGAGCAGAAGTATTATAACAAAAAACGAGAGTATATAAATAAAAAATACAAATAATTCTAACAAGTTTAAAGATATTTAATATCAAAATTAAGCATTTATGATTTTAAAAGAAAAAGTTCTCATGTATAATCAACATATAGCAAGAATACAATGGTCTGAATGAACAACTGTATGGGGAGGAACGTTTTAAGTTTAGTTATACAACAAAAATAAATAGGAAAAAACATCACCCGAATCTTTTTCTAAGCTCGTCAGAGCAGTAAACCAAACAATTTAAAAAGCGTAGCCTAGTGAACTCCGTAAACCAAGTCATAAAAAAAGCTTAGCCTAGTTAGTTGGGGAACAGTTATTAAAAACAATTTAAATTTGTCTAAAGTTTTGTAAAAACGGTAAAAGATGTACATATTTTGTATCTTGTTGTTTCTTAAATCAGTTAATACAATTTATTCAATTATAAATCATAAAGGCTGTTTTTTCAAACATATTACAGAGTTTTTCTTTACAATAATATGTGTTGGTTGCTCCCTTTTCGATTACGTCACCCCATGGTACAAAATTAAAACCTATCCCATACTGACGCCGCGTTGAAGCGCGGCGTCAATGATGACACTTATGGCTAGTTATCAAAAGTCACTTAAATGATGGATAAATAAACTCGGGCCAATTAAATATATAGTTTGGCCACGTCAATCGCAAACCGACATTCGGGAATTAGAAACAAAGCAAATATACACATCAGTCTGCGCACCCTTTAAACATTTAGAAAACTGTTATAAAGGTAAACTGACCACATCAGTGTGTTATTCAATCATAATTGCCATTCATTCCTAGTACGTGAAATAACTGAAAAATATTAAATCGGCGTAAAACAGCACATGTCTAGTACATTGAATATATTGCTTTTCAAATGGCGTTAAATTGTTGTCAAGGGTTTTCGGTAACCAGTGAAACAAAGCTCACTTATCACTGACGTGACCCCCCTGAAACATCTATAATGTTCCTCGTAGCTGCACACTACTCACATGGTGGAAATTGTTACTTGATATATTTTACGTTGTTCTAGATAAGGGTAATTTTTTATGTTCTAAAATCCTTATTATACATTCAAACCCTATGTTGTGTGTAGTACTGTTTTCTCAAAAGAATCGTCTGAATGAGACGATTCTTTTGAGTACCCACAACATAGGGTGTGGATGAGTAATAAGAGAAAAATTGTTGGGAAAAGATCCTCTTATCTAGGCCTCGGTTAATATATGCAAACGTTTTGTTAAAAATAGGTCTTACTATGGACACGCCCACTGGTGTTAAGGAAGTCCGCAGGGGAATTTCCTGTTTCTGTTTGTATACGATCACTTCTGTTTTCTATTTGATTCACTCGTGATATTGAAGTTTACCAAATTTAACGTTGATTTTCTGAACTATTCCTCTATGAAAACCAGAATGGTGCAGACGAGAACTTTAAGAGTTCCCTATGGATTTGCAAATAACTTCACATGCGCGTATATAAGTGTTATAGTCGTTTGCTTTTAAAACATCTGAGACAAAAGTTCCCACTTGTAGACCTAAAGTACATAGAATATATTGTCTTTTATTTCCAAAAGCGCAACATATTTAACATAGCATATCAAATAGTTAATACATGTTCAATGAGTTGGTATTGCATATGAAATAATCAGATCATAACATAAGTTAAGGTTTACTTAGATTATTTGAAATAGAAATAGCCAATTCTGTGCAGATTAAAGTAAACAGACTTCCAAATAAGGACATGCAAGTTATGATTGATCTAAATCCCTATAAGACTTTTAAATGAATGCATAAGGTAAACTAAACAAAAAGACAAGAGAGAAAGAGAGAGAGAGAGAGAGAGAGAGAGAGAGAGAGAGAGAGAGAGAGAGAGAGAGAGAGAGAGAGAGAGAGAGAGAGAGAGAGAGAGAGACACACACACACACACACACACACATAGACAGGAGACAGACAAAAAGACAAGAGAGAGAGAGAGAGAGAGAGAGAGAGAGAGAGAGAGAGAGAGAGAGAGAGAGAGACACACACACATAGACAGAGACAGACAAAAATACGAGAGAGAGAGAGAGAGAGACACACACACATAGACAGAGACAGACAGACAGACATAGACAGAGACAGACAGACAGATACATAGATAGAGAGACAGAGAGGGAGAGAGACAGAGACACACATAGAGAGAGAGTGAAAATAACAGACAGACAGACATAGAGAGAGAGAGAGAGAGAGAGAGAGAGAGAGAGAGAGAGAGAGAGAGAGAGACACACACACACACACATAGACAGGAGACAGACAAAAAGACAAGAGAGAGAGAGAGAGAGAGAGAGAGAGAGAGAGAGAGAGAGAGAGAGAGAGAGAGACACACACACACACACACACACATAGACAGAGACAGACAAAAATACGAGAGAGAGAGAGAGAGAGAGACACACACACACATAGACAGAGACAGACAGACAGACATAGACAGAGACAGACAGACAGATACATAGATAGAGAGACAGAGAGGGAGAGAGACAGAGACACACATAGAGAGAGAGTGAAAATAACAGACAGACAGACATATAGAGAGAGAGACAAACAGACAGACAGACATACATACAGAGAGTGACACACACACACACACACACACACACACACACACACACACACACATACACATAGCGAGAGAGACACAGAGACAGAGATGGTGTAGAGAGAGGGGAAGAGAGAGAAGATAGAGAGAATGAGAAAGAGAAAGAAAGAAGAAAGGATTAAGATAATAATACAACTGCGTATATCGGAAGACCTCCATTGAACGCGGACGCCCGACTACATTGTTCGTACCACTGAGACTGGGGATGGAACCTGGGACAGTCTAGTGTCACATAAGCAGAAATTACTCACTTTAATATTTTTCTATCTTTGCAACACTGTTTTCAGCTCTTGTCAAAATATCATACTTTCATGTATCGAGATTATCATACGTGACGTCACCCTTTTCTATAGTGAATTTATACTAACAGTCAACATGAGAAATGTTGAACTATTTGCTGTTGTCTAAAGGCTCAGTTAGTCCTCTGCAGCCTTGTTCTTTGAATGCTTAGTCGACCAAACTAAGAAACCTGTATAAACTCTATTTGTTATATCATCATTCGCCTTAATAGACTTTCTAAATGGGTGAGTCGCATAAACTCTGAATTCCTTCAACATCTCCCGGACACGTACTGTACTGATAACCTGCATATCTCATCATTATCTAGGAGAAGAAAACCTAACACTATCCAACGTCTGCTTAGCTTCAAACTGTGTGGATTATTTGAGCCGTCCAACGAGAAAACCAACAGTATGGTCTCTGCGTAATGTATCGACTCAGATCAGCCTACGCAGTCCGCGCATGCTGATCTGGGCCGACACATTCCGTCTCAGGGAGATAGAGGTTTAGAGTAATGATTCCTGAAACAGAAAATCCACAGAAGGCGAAAAGTGCCTGTCCGGGTTAGCTTGTTGCAATGTTGGTATTCTCCCGGGATGGCTCATTTCCACTGGTTATATGTTCAAACAATTATGTTATAGGGGCCCGTCCATGGGGAAAAGGTACAGGTTGGTATTTTTGACCAGTGTAGTTTTGCCTAGATTTTCACAAGGTCGTCTGCTTCAAAGAGGTCATATATTGGGAACTGTGTAAATGTTAAAATTAAAAAAAATGATACAGTTTCGGAATATGATACTATATTGATCTACTTTCAAACCGCGGAATTGTTTACGTCAATGATGTGCGGTAAGTTCAACTCTAAGCCATGTCGATTTCAATCCTTTTAATTTTGTTTATCAAAAACCTTTAATACTGGATGCCACCAATGTGTTGATTTTCTAGTTTAGCTTTGATGCGTATGCCTTTTAGATAAAAATAAAATAAATACGGAGTCTGTACCTTTAAAGTTATTGTGTCTTAAGCTTGTTACATTTATGCAACACACACCATGTAAAATTAAAATGATTGTATACTCATAAAGGTAACACTTTTCTGCTTAGATGACATTTTTTATGAAGCTCCTACGCTGCGGTTTGGCTAGTGTCATGTTTTATTTAAACCGACAGCTTTATATATTTTGCAAATTTGATCACTCTGATATTAAAGTTTAAAACATGGTGTGACAAAAGGAAAAATTGCTCCCTTTGAGCAATTTCTTCTTTGGATGTTTTTAAAAATATATTCATTTCTAGTTACGTCTCTGAATCAACAATGGACAGTTTATAATTAAATATGTTTTATATAAGTTAAAATCGATGATGGGGTATATTCAATGTACCTCAAAAACAAGTTTTCAGGAGGTTGTTAGCCTCATTCACCAATGTTACATGTACAGTGGTTTAACAACTAGCACAAGCCCAAACAAGAGGACTCGGTTTATTATGTGTATCTGACAATAACAATGTCCTGCGACACATTCAGTAGTTTAACCATTATCAAGCGGCACCGTGTTACTATAATGAGTGGTCGTTTAATCCTTACACATAAATAGAGAAGGTTTTACTTCATATTCACATTCCCCCACATACAACGAAATTGCCGCAGACGACTCGAAAACATATAAACAACAGTATGAAATACCTCTATAAATGAAAGTATAATTGTTGAATAAAGTTGAAATCATTGTGGCAAAAGGGGAACTTGCTCGTTTTGAGCATTTTTTCTTCTAGTCAAACTTTTCAAAATGTGTCTGCTGCCAGAAGGCGACTGTGTGTGGAGTTAACATATGAGTAGCGAACAGTGTATACTAAATGTTCATGCTGATCGTAGTCTATATTGTTCGCATATAAACTTGTGTCGTTTATTACGACATAAGCAAGTGTTGTTGCATACCACATGAAAGGGTTACATATTGGGTAACGTTGGCAGGAGGTTTGTAGGCTTACCAATAGATCAAGGTAAAGCTTGAAACTAGCGCAAGTTTGATTGCAAGGCGATGTTAAGTAAATGTGAATACATCCATGATATGCGCTATTTCATTAATTGTGGAATATTTCAAATGCTGGGCCTGTTTCTATATTATAGAATTTATAAAACGTGGTTATAATGGTAATGGCTAGTTATTAAAAGTCACGTAAACGATGGTTAAACAAATCTCGACTAGGGTCACGTCGAAGTTAATCCTAAATTCGAGAATTAGTTACTGGCAAAATTCAAATTAACCTGCGAACTCTTTTATAATTTCGAAAACTGTTATGAATGTAAACTACTGGCCAGACACGTTAGTAATTCAATCCGTATTGCCATTCATTCCTAATACATGTAATGTGTTGCTTTTTTAATGTCGTTACTTAATTATCACGTCATTCATTACCCTGCGAAACTGACTCTATGTGTTTGAATTAAATGGTTTTGGATAACACTTTATCATTTTTGTAGTGGTAAGTGTATCTACTTGGTATCAGGGTCATAACACCTACCGAGTTTTTGACAAATAAAATAATTTGAAAACAAGTGCATTGTATTGGTATAAACATTCATACATTGACTGTCTTTTGCAATGCATTAATGTATAAGTGAATTGCTAATGCACTGAACATGTTCCATTTTCGGTGTAATGATAGCCATCTACTTACATAACATATAAGATTTCAATTTCAATTTAAAAATCTTGGCAAAATATTATTTAATTCAGTTTGAATGTCAATAACATTTATATGATATACAGTTTTATTTGTCTGTTTAACTTGAACGGGTGTACAAGTCATGAATAATAGTGTAAAAGTTATTTTCATCACTTTCATATTTGTTAACATCGGTTACCTCTCTAAACCAATCAAGATATGATTCAGTCTCTTGAATAAATTCAGGTTCTAGATTTAATTATAGTATTTATGAAATGCAAAGGTTTTTTGTTCACTTACTGTATCATCACCTTTTTTCAGTTTATTACCTACAATTACAAAACACTCAACTGCAAGTTAAAATGACAACCTATTATTATACTTTGATATATTTCATTCTATATTTTATGTGAAAAAAGGATGCAATAAAAGTCCATATTGCACGCAACGTGATATTGCAATCAGATATGTGTGTACGTCCTGCCAAGGACCGATTTTTTTCTATACAGTAACGTAACAGACCGATACCATCCAACCTTTGATGAGTTTAGAGACCATCTAACAATGTTTGGTACATCGTTTATAGATGATACGCAGTGAAAAGTCGATAGACATACAAACAACTTCAATCCAGTCTATTTATAGCGGTGACCGTGTGTAAGAACATCCGTAGTTTCTGACGGAAAATTTGACGTGTAATTCATTAAGATCAGTATTTGAAGACTTGCTGCACACGTTGCCATACGCTTTAGTTGCTTTTGATAGTCGTTGACGATCATATAAATTTAATTAAATTACACATGACCTACAAAATCAAGGGGGGATTTAATAACTGCAAGGATGAATAAGCAAATGATTGTTTTAAAGGTAGGTCTTCTGATTAGTTTTTCCATTCTCCGATGTGAATATTTCATCACAAAATAGAAGAGGTTTGTTCGCATTACTGAACATACTGTGAGGTCAAAATGGGCCTTAAAATCGTAATAAAGAACACAAATATCCAGGCTTAAATACCAGAATAAGAGTATACACGAGTTCTTAATGAAATCAAATGTTCGAAAAAGTGTAAGACATCATTTTTTCGACGATTCAAACTTCGAGTCGAAACCAAATTGGAAACGAAAATGACGCATCGTAAATATATATTGTCCACGACCTTGAAAACCATCGGAACAGACAATAATTGCAGGATACATCGCTATTGTTTATTTATCAAAACAATTAAAAACAATTGTTAATTTTTTAAATACACACAAAACGACACATTTTAAATAGCCAATATCAAATTATACAATAAAAAGGTCATAACATGATTATGGGAAACTATTGTGTTGGGACTCGTTCCTTCGGCGGAGTTTTACCCGGGCTCAGCCGAAGAAATATTCGTGCAACACAATAGTTTCCCATACAGATGCAAACACCTATAATATTATGAAAATGAAGGACTCAATTCAAAACATCGGCAGCAGACGACTTTCGAAATCATTGTTTATGGAGACATTTCCTACGATGACCAACACCCATTCGTGCCATAATGTTTTCAACTCTATTTAAAAATTATGCTTTAGATATAGATGTGTACAGGTACTTTTCGGAATTTTGCCTAGATGTTTTCAAGTTCTTCTGCTGCACATTTGATATATATGGGGAAGGGTTAAAGGTTAAATATAAAAACGATACAGTTTTGAAATATGATACTCCATTGCCTTACTTCCAAACTTGCGAACTTACCTCTTGTATCACTATGCATTCACGCTTGGGTTAAAATGATCCAACAATATGATAAGATTTGGTTGCGATAATTTTATTGGTAGTTATGATATCCCTATTTAATACAGTCAGCATCGGCGCATCAAATGAATTCATTTTCATTTGAAGATCCCTTCCTGTGTTTAAAGAAAGCAAATTAAGGGAACAGATCTGTATCATAAAATAACAAATCTGAAATATAAACTTCATTAATTTGTCGCATTTTTAGCATGAATTTTCAGTTTGTTATTTGAAACAAGAGTCATAAGGGAAACCAAGATTTGGCATTGAACTCGGTTTTGAAAAACTGCCGAAACCGTCGCATAGCAACTGCTGCGTCAACGCTTTGCGGTTAGATGTTTATGCAACACTTTGCAATGTTCTAAATCTTGTTTTACATCAAACACCTTTCACACTGCATGTCTACGAAACAACTGAGTTTTAATTTGGCATTTATTTAAATGGCGATGTAATTTCAATGTGTTACATTTATAGAATATGTTTGAACACAGTGTTTGTTAACTCATGAAAGTCACATTTTTCTGTTTAGATGACCTATCTAGGAACCTTTTACGTCTCACATTGACATTGAATATGTTCAAGCTTCTAAGCTAACCTGAGCCTTTATGATCACGCACAGTAAATATTTCGTTCAAACCTTCTAATAATTTCACAGGAACGTGTTTCTCTTTCATATTTTCTCAAGGAAGTTATTATTTGTAGAACATTTGGTTGTTGAGGTATCAGAAAGAAGTCAAAGAAATCAATAATCATCTTGTCCAAAAGTACAGACTCGATTTGAAAATAATTTGGCACACTTGTTTCTTAGGTGGTCCTTTACCAAAAGAGATCAAATTCGGATTAGTTGAAAAACATTACCACTAGAAAGCGGGACGTCTTTTTAAAATTCATGGAGTAAGAACAAACTGCATGAAAATGCAGGCTGACCTTGGTCTGTAATGCTCGCAAAGAAAGTTAAGGTCGTTTATTTCGGCAAAAGCAAGTTGTTTAAAGTTGCAGGCAGTATGCTCAGGTTTAAAGCTTGGGTCAAGTTGGAATGGTGTTTGAGAAGAATCAAGGTTCATTTTTTAACTAGCGCATATTCGAGTGATAGGTGTGTTAGGGAAAACGGAATGCATCTTTTGTCTTATATTCTTCATTCTCTCTTAAATAGTTCATAGGTAGAGCCTGTGTCTATATCTTATCATGGTAATACACTTATGGCTAGTTATCAAAAGTCACTTTTATGATGGATAAATAAACTCGGGCCAATTAAATATCGAATTGGAACATGTCGAACAAAAACCGACATTCGGGTGTTAGCAACTACAAAATATTCAAATTAGCCTGCGCACCATTTACATGTAAACATTTAGAAAACTGTTATGATTGTAAACTGACCACACAGCCTGACACAGGTATGTTTTTATTCAATAATAATTGCCATTCATTCCTAGTATGTGAATTAATTGAGTGTTTGAAAGCGCGAAAATACACAACATTCCTAGTACAGTGAATGGGTCGGCGCTAAATCAATATTAAGGGAGTTCGGTACCCTGCAAAACCTACTAAGTGATTCAAAACTAAATTATCTCGGTTAAAACGGTCTCGTTGGTTTAGTGATTATTGTGTTCTCGTGATATCAGGGTTATAACACTTGCCGAGTCTTTACAAAATTAAACAATGTGAAACATAAGTCAGTTTCCATGTATATGCTGACGATTGTAGGAATGTCGATGCTACCTACACGCCGAACATTATATACTGGAAATAACATAAATATAGATCGTCTCAATCTATATTCATTTATTTGAACCAATAACACAGATGTATACATATACATGTATATAACTAAGGATACAATAACAAGTTCATAAAACATATAGAGTATGATATACATATCAATCACTCTCCTTATCTCACACTCTTCTCTTTATAAACAAATGACAAACCTCTTATCAACCAATACCATTAAGTAGCTCATTAAGAATTAGTCTAAACATTCGATAATTATGCTCATGAACTTCTTGTATTGGAAATTCATCAATATACCGTGTGTATTGTTCACGGTCTTCATCATAATTATCTAACGGTAGGTCTTTCTTAACGCAATGTATGTCCTCATCTACATCAGATCTAGAATTGCAGCTAATATAATTAGACAGTCTCTGAATATTTTCAACTTCCTTAACATATGTGTTTTCAGACACAATGAGAGTGTTTGTATCAATGCGGTTACTATATAAGATTGCATTGCCTGGTGAACATGCTGTGTCTACAACTCCGTGCACATCACACGTGTCGCAATACTCGACAGGAATGCTACTTCTGTCAGAATATGAATATACAGCATCATATTTCAACTCTAGCATATCTTGTGATGTAATATCAGTTTGTATTGAGCTACCGTCTGCATCTTCATTGCAGTGATCGTCATTTTTAAACTCTGTTTCTATCAACAAAATGTTTACTTCATCTCTGTATTTATTGATGAGGCTACTTGATATATCTGTTAGTTCTGTGTTCATCAGTGCGTCTACGAGCTTGTATAATGTTGCGTTTGGACATTCTTTGCGACACCAGTGTACTAGCACATCCAGCATTATCTGTCTGTACTTACCATTATCACATTCGTTTCTTAACCAATGTTCGAACTGGGGAACATATCAAGATTCGCTTATGCCGAGATATTTAAAACAAGAGGGCCATGATGGCCCTTGAATCGCTCACCTGATTTTTTGTTCACTTTAGCTATATAAGCCCCGCCCCTGGCAGCCATAGTTTCCGACCAATCAACTTGGTTTGAAGGAATCTGATAGAGGGTCACCCTAGGAACATTTCTACAAAATTATTTGAAAATCGGCCAGATACTTTTGGAGGGAGGAGAAGATTTTTTAAGTTTTCACTATAGCCATATAATGCAAAATAGCCCTGCCCACTGGCGGCCATGTTTTTTGACCAATCAACATGGCTTGAAGGAATCTGAAAGTGGGTCATCCAAGGAACATTTCTACAAAATTATTTGAAAATCGGCCTGACACTTATGGAGGAGAAGATTTTTTAACTTTTCACTATAGCCATAAAAGGCAAAATAGCCCCGCCCCCTGGCGGCCATGTTTTTTGACCAATCAACATGGCTTGAAGGAATCCGATAGAGGATCACCCAAGGAACATTTCTACAAAATTATTTGAAAATCGGCCTGACACTTCTGGTGGAGAAGATTTTTTAAGTTTGCACTATAGCCATATAAGGCAAAATAGCCCGCCCTCCCCCCCCCCCCCCCCTGGCGGCCATGTTTTTCGACCAATTAACACGGCTTTAAGGAATCTGATAGAGGGTCATCCAAGGAACATTTCTACAAAATTGTTTGAAAATCTGCTAAGCAGTTTGGGAGAAGAAGAATTTTTAAGTTTTTTTCGTTTCGTTGCCATGGAAACCAGAATTTTGCATGGATCCCAAAAATTTGAAGGAATTCTGGTGAGGTCATTGAGAGGATGCTTTCTGTGAAGTTTCATCCAAATTGACCCACTGGTTACTGAGGAGAAGAAGTTGACGCACGACGCACGCCGCACGACGCACGACGGACGCCGGACAAAAGGCGCTCACAATAACTCACCTTGAGCAAAGCTCAGGTGAGCTAAAAAGCATACACCTTTTCGTTATCACAAAGACCGTGTGCAATGTCTGCTATGTGAGAATCATCCGCTGTTACCTTGATATCATGGAAGCTTTCTGGAATGAGACGTCTTGTTTCTGGTGGTATTGTCAGCATATCTCCATCATCGCAAGATTCTATGTGTGAGTATAGATATATAATATCAAATGTTATTGATATTTGTAACAACATAAGGTTTCAATTTAAATAATTTGCAATAATATCACGTATCTGCAGATTTATATAAACAATTTGTATTTGCTTACACTTACAAAGTACACTTTGATAATCATGAGGCAATTGTGATTCCACATTTCTTGTGCGCATATCGAATGGGATCGTAGCGCGTCTAAGGTATTATATTATCAGCCTGTGTTTATATGCAATTTAATTAAAAAATCGTACTTCAATATTAATCAATTTCTGCAATCTCATATTATACGTAATAAATTAATATTCAGACTGACCAATACATGCGAACTATGGTTTGTGTATCACACAACTTATATCCGGCTCATGGAACGTAATTTAGGCAATATTGTCTGGAAAAAGCCCACATTCGTCCAATACATCGAACATGTACTTACAAAAATCTGAGCCAAGTCTATATAGTTCTGTATCGAGTCCACATGTGTCACCATCAGCTACGATATCCCTCTCAGTCTGACCGAACATAGATGACTTGTTCAGAAATCGTGTACCTGATTGTAGCAGTGAATCATCTGAAAATATATACAGTGGAACTGTGTTGAAAATAACAAAACATCTAAAGCAAACGTTTGTTGAAAATTAACCGAACACGTAACTAAGTTAATGGATTTAAACATTGATATGAAGGATTACACAAAACTAATTGAACAACGTTCACGTAACACGGTGATCACTTGGAAAGCCGTTCTATACAGGTTTCGAGAATAAATTACGAAATGCTGACGAACTAGCAAGGTGTGTTTCTATCACAAACTCGCAGTCAGTCGATTCCCGTATGATTTGGTCTAAACGTTCTTCTTAAATGAGTGCCGTTCTTACCAGTAATTGTATTAATGATACACCTAGGGCGTTGTCGATACCTCCAAAAAACTGTCCCACACATCGCCAAATCAAAACCGACGATGTCGCATATCAGGACGATCGTTAACACGTCGGGTTTTTCCACTTCAGGCAAATACCTCGGCTGAACTACCATTTTATCGATCGACTTTTCTTTGAAAGAGGAAAATAATACTACGATTTACAAAATTGTTCAGTTTCTTAAAGACTAACAGATAATGCCTATAACTATGATTCAGTTTAAACCACAATTAAAAACAATTCCAGGTAACAATGTGTGTTTATTAAACGTTATAATTTCATCAGGAAGTACGCTAATATAACTCCATATCGGAGA
Source organism: Serripes groenlandicus (assembly GCA_031761405.1). Classification (NCBI taxonomy): domain Eukaryota; kingdom Metazoa; phylum Mollusca; class Bivalvia; order Cardiida; family Cardiidae; genus Serripes; species Serripes groenlandicus. The sequence continues at coordinate 47,545,369 of JASEVX010000006.1, forward strand.
CCCAAAATCGCTAGACGCGGCTCATATATATTCTAACAAAACCATACTTGAAAAAATACTGTTTTGTTTACTTAAATTCGTTCTCATGCACATCTAAATGAAGCTCCAATGTTGTATTGTTTAATATGGTGGAATTTTAGTTTAACCCTTTCCCTCATATATACGCGTTCTGACGCATCTGCAGCAGACGGATTTTGAAAACATAGCGACAAAAGAAGAAATTGCTCAAAACGAGCAATTTCTACTTTGTCACCATATTTTCAACTCTATTGTATTGTACTACTATTTAATGGAAGTTCCCAAATGTTTTAGGTATGTTTTCAAAGACTTCTGCTGCAGATTCGTGGTATGAGGGAAAGGGTTAATGCTCCAATTACACATTTAAACTATTATACTATAGAGAAAACATTGCGGTTATTGTATTTTTATGGCAAGTTTTCTTTTCAACACAGTTCGATCCGGTTATGAGGTAAAAATCTGTCGACCTTGAAATAGAAGTCACGTGAGCATATATCCAGGGCACAGAAACTACCCGCCATATTAACAACGTTAAAGTATCAAAGGAAATCTAACAAAACCTGTGCATTTGCAAAGTTAGTATGGATTATTTGTTTGAATATGGATATAATATGGGACTGACATGGCATATTGTTTATTTGTATCACCTAGGATTGCAGGGGGTCATGATAAACCTTCCCCTGTAGTTGTTTTGTGATCTTACACAATATTGCCTTAAACTTCTGAGATCGACTTACTGGCAAGGAGTCATCGTGACCAAAATGGTTTTGCATGTCAAATCCATTTCATGAAAGTTGTGCGTTTATGTTTAGGGAGTCCCATATGCCTTTCTTTGCACTGTGTGCTACACATATTACTAATTGGATGTGTTTAGTTAGCTCTACTGGATGTTAATGCCGGAAGACTGGACTTTTTTACGTACAAGGTAAGACAAACCTTTGAATTATATAAAATCGTACTACTGTTAACCATTTTGATATATATACATTGATATTACCGGTAAGTTAACTGTGAATTTAGATATATATTTGATAGATGACTTAAGTCTGCCAAGATTGATATGGTTGACTTTGCGTCTGTCTTAAAGTGTTACCGAAACAATTCATGTATACTTACTTAGTTGAGACCGTATGACGGAACATGGTTCGCTAACCTTATTCAATACACCTGGTTTAAATCTGCAATACACAAAACGGGGTCAAACAGAAAGATATACAATCTTGATAGCAAATAACAAGGACGAATAAATCAAAAAATGGATATGCCGAATGCTTTTTGTGTCACCTGCGTAGCATGGTAGGCACTTAGGGATTTCTTTTTTTTTGTCCGGCGTCTGTCTGTCTGTCCGTCCGCATGAGACCATAACGCCCACCTACCACCGTTATAAAGACACTTAGATAAATAGTTTTTTTTAGTTTTTATAACGGGTATCTCATTTGCATATTAATGTTATTCATTCCGTAAAAGGGGGTTAATTACGGAATGAATTGCATACTTGTGGGGTGCACCCCACAAAAAAAACATCAAAAGAAATAACCCCACAAGTACTCTCCCATGAGTCCGTCCGTCTGTCTGGTGTCGTCACACTTTTTCGTCACGTTTTCAAATAACTTTTTTTCTACTCAAAAGATTACATTGAAACTTCTGACAAATGTTTATATCAATGTGTGTGATTGGTTAAAAACAGGGGGATAATCCAAATATTTTTGATATCAGAGTTATTGTCCCTTTTCTGTCAAAAATTTAAATTTTCAAATTACTTTTTCAAATTACTTTTTTTCTACTCAAAGGATTGGATTGAAACTTCTGCCAAATGTTTATATCAATCTTTGTGATGGGTTCACAAAAGGGGGTTAATCCATATATTTTTATATCAGAGTTATTGCCCCTTTTCTGTCAAAAATTAAAAATTTCTGACGAGGCCCCGGCATGTGACACAGATGCTCCGGGGAGCACTCCATTCTAGTTTTAATTTACATAAAGTAAAAAAATTAAATGAAATTGATAATAATTTGAGTACTTAATATGCTGTACACTTTCATTTACTAACAAGTATGTTATAGTAACTGAAATATTTGAAAGAATAATAAAGGCACAGATATTTAGACAAACAGAACATAGAATATTCGAAAACGAAATGGTGTTCGCTGTTTTGGTCCTTTTGTATTCTTGATTTTAATATTTGCGTTTAATATTTGCGAATTATCATTTGGTTATGTTTGTGTCGCCTGACTGTAATATCAGGATACACTTGTCTGTCTGTATGTCTGTTCGACAGGTTGGCTTTGCAATATTAGATGACAACTTTCTTTCACTTTGCCGTCAATCTTCCATCAATTATACCAAGTGATTTGATCACGGCAGTTCACTTACGCGCATTTACTACAATACATTTAGTGCAACGTATTTGCAAACCTACCCTGTCAGGCAGTCGCCACATTCACCTTTGTTAGGGCCGCCACATTCTGTCTTGGTGAGTCGATTAAGTCTGGGGCAGTTCAACACACATTTCGAACATGTGGACATCCCAGATAAGTACATTCGATAAAACATATCGTTACAAGGTCGACACGGATAACATTCTAAATGACCACATTTACGAGACCATTGTAGTTTTACCTGAAATTCAATTGTTATTATCATTATTATTAGTAGTAGTACTAGAAGTAGTTATAGTAGTAGTATCATGAGTATAAGTATTTATAGTAGTATAAGTAGTAGTAGTTGTAGTAGTATTAGTGGTAGTAGAAGTTAATTAGTATTATCATTATTATTATTATTATTATTAGTAGTAGTAGTAGTAGTAGTAGTAGTAGTAGTAATAGTAGAAGTAGTATTTATAGTAGTAGTATCATCAGTAGAAGTAGTAGTTGTTGTTGTAGTAGAGGAAGTAAAAGCAGTACGAGTAATTGTATGATAATTATCACGAGTCGATTTAATACAACGAAATACTAAAACTGTGATCAAAGTACAATACGTTCACTTATTTATTTTTATTCGCGCTAAACGTTGATTTATTTTTTCGAGAATGGAAGAAATAATAATAGCTGACGACGTTAAAATCCTAAGTGAAGTATGCAGATATAATCACTGTTAATGTAATACCTCACTTGTCAAGAAACAAGAAACAAGAAACAAATATATCGATCATACTCTCTTTAATTTAGATACAATTAAATGAAAACAATGTCATTCACTAAAGTAGAGTAACGATGTTTTAAGAAGGTGTGTGAAGTTAGCAGTTAGTTGGTGATTGGTAGTTGGGTATTCAATCTACTGCCAGAGTACGAATAAACAGCCAGCTAGTAGTTGGATATCCGCCATATTATCGAATCTATAGCCATGGGCGAATACCCACACAGCTATCAATTGGGTATTCAACAAAGAGCCAAAGCGCGAATCTACTGCTATATACGAATAACCACACAGCTATCAATTAGTTATTCAACAAAAATTCAAAGCGCGAATCTACTGCTATATACAAATAACCACACAGCTAGCAATTGGTTATTCAACAAAAAGTCAAAGCGCGAATCTACTGCTATATACGAATAACCACACAGCTAGCAATTGGTTATTCAACAAAGAGTCAAAGCGCGAATCTACTGCTATATACGAATAACCACACAGCTATCAATTAGTTATTCAACAAAAAGTCAAAGCTTGAATCTACTGCTATATACGAATAACCACACAGCTATCAATTGGGTATTCAACAAAGAGTCAAAGCGCGAATCTACTGCTATATACGAATAACCACACAGCTATCAATTGGGTATTCAACAAAGAGTCAAAGTGCGAATCTACTGCTATATACGAATAACCACACAGCTATCAATTATTTATTCAACAAAAATTCAAAGCGCGAATCTACTGCTATATACGAATAACCACACAGCTAGCAATTGGTTATTCAACAAAAATTCAAAGCGCGAATTTACTGCTATATACAAATAACCACACAGCTAGCAATTGGTTATTCAACAAAGATTCAAAGCGCGAATCTACTGCTATATACGAATAACCACACAGCTATCAATTAGTTATTTAAAAAAGAGTCAAAGCGCGAATCTACTGCTATATATGAATACCCAGCCAGCTATCAATTGGGTATTCAACAAAGAGTCAAAGCACGAATTTACTGCTATATACGAATTACCACACAGCTATCAATTAGTTATTCAACAAAAATTCATAGCGCGAATCTACTGCTATATACGAATAACCACACAGCTATCAATTGGTTATTCAACAAAGAGTCAAAGCGCGAATCTACTGCTTTATACGAATAACCACACATCTATCAATTGGTTATTCAACAAAAAGTCAAAGCTTGAATCTACTGCTATATACGAATAACCACACAGCTATCAATTGGGTATTCAACAACGAGTCAAAGCGCGAATCTACTGCTATATACGAATAACCACACAGCTATCAATTGGGTATTCAACAAAGAGTCAAAGCGCGAATCTACTGCTATATACGAATAACCACACAGCTATCAATTAGTTATTCAAGAAAGAGTCACAGCGCGAATCTACTGCTATATACGAATAACCACACAGCTATCAATTAGTTATTCAACAAAAAGTCAAAGCTTGAATCTACTGCTATATACGAATAACCACACAGCTATCAATTGGTTATTCAACAAAAAGTCAAAGCTTGAATCTACTGCTATATACGAATAACCACACAGCTATCACTTGGGTATTCAACAAAGAGTCAAAGCGCGAATCTACTGCTATATACGAATAACCACACAGCTATCAATTGGGTATTCAATAAAGAGTCAAAGCGCGAATCTACTGCTCTATACGAATAACCACACAGCTATCAATTAGTTATTCAACAAAAATTCAAAGCGCGAATCTACTGCTATATACGAATAACCACACAGCTATCAATTGGTTATTCAACAAAGAGTCAAAGCTTGAATCTACTGCTATATGTGAATACCCAGCCAGCTATCAACTGGGTATTCAACAAAGAGTCAAAGCGCGAATCTACTGCTATATATGAATACCCAGCCAGCTATCAATTGGTTATTCAACAAATAGTCAAAGCGCGAATCTACTGCTATATATGAATACCCACACAGCTATCAATTGGTTATTCAACAAATAGTCAATGCGCGAATCTACTGCTATATGTGAATAACCACACAGCTATCAATTGGTTATTCAACAACTAGTGAAAGCTTGAATCTACTGCTATATGTGAATATTCACACAGCTATCAATTGGTTATTCAACAAAGAGTCAAAGCTTGAATCTACTGCTATATGTGAATACCCACACAGCTATCAATTGGTTATTCAACAAAGAGTCAAAGCTTGAATCTACTGATATATGTGAATACCCACACAGCTATCAATTGGTTATTCAAAGAGTCAAAGCTTGAATCTACTGTGTGGTTATTTGTATAAAACAGTAGATTCGCGCTTTGACTCTTTGATGAGTACCCAATTGATAGCTTGCAGGGTATTCGTATATAGCAGTAGATTCAAGCTTTGACTCTTTGTTGAATACACAATTGATAGCTGGCTGGGTATTCATATATAGCAGTAGATTCAAGCTTTGACTATTTGTTGAATAACCAATTGCTAGCTGTGTGGTTATTCATATATAGCAGTAGATTCGCGCTTTGACTTTTTGTTGAATAACTAATTGATAGCGGTTTGATTTTTCGTATATAGCAGTAGATTTGCACTTTGACTCTTTGTTGAATAACCAATTGATAGATGTTTGGTTATTCGTTTATAGAAGTAGATTTGCTCTTTGACTTTTTGTTGAATAACTAATTATAGCTGTTTGGTTATTCGTATATATCAGTAGATTTGCACTTTGACTCTTTGTTGAATAACCAATTGATAGATGTTTGTTTATTCGTTTATAGAAGTAGATTTGCGCTTTGACTATTTGTTGAATAACCAATTGATAGCTGTGAAGTTATTCTTTTATAGCAGTAGATTCGCGCTTTGACATTTTCTTTGAATAATTAATTGATAAATGTATGGCTATTCGTATATAGCAGTAGATTCGCCCTTTGACTTTACGTTGAATAACTAAATGATAGCTGTTTGGTTAGTCGTATATAGCAGTAGATTCGCGCTTTGACTTTTTGTTGAATAACTAATTGATAGCTGTGTGGTTATTCGTATAAGGCAGTAGATTCGCGCTTTGACTTTTTGTTGAATACCCAATTGATAGCTGACTGGGTATTCATATATAGCAGTAGATTCAAGCTTTGACTCTTTGTTGAATACCCAATTGATAGCTGGCTGGGTTTTCATATATAGCAGTAGATTCAAGCTTGACTCTTTGTTGAATACCCAGTTGATAGCTGTGTGGGTATTCGTATATAGCAGTAGAGTCGCGCTTTGACTATTTGTTCAATAACCAATTGATAGCTGTGTGGTTATTCGTATATAGCCGTAGTTTCGCGATTTGACAATGTGTTGAATAACCAATTGATAACTGTGTGGTTATTCGCATATAGCAGTAGATTCGCGCTTTGACTCTTTGTTGAATACCCAATTGATAGCTGTGTGGTTATTCGTATATAGCAGTAGATTCGCGCTTTGACAATTTGTTGAATAACCAATTGATAGCTGTGTGGTTTTTCGTATATAGCAGTAGATTCAAGCTTTGACTTTTTGTTGAATAACTAATTGATAGCTGTGTGGTTATTCACATATAGCAGTAGATTCGCGCTTTGAATTTTTGTTGAATAACCAATTGATAGCTGTGTGGTTATTCGTATATAGCAGTAGATTCGCGCTTTGACTCTTTGTTGAATAACTTATTGATAGCTGTGTGGTTATTCACATATAGCAGTAGATTCGCGCTTTGACTCTTTGTTGAATAACTAATTGATAGCTGTGTGGTTATTCACATATAGCAGTAGATTCGCGCTTTGACCTTTTGTTGAATAACCAATTGATAGCTGTGTGGATATTCACATATAGCAGTAGATTCGCGCTTTTACTCTTTGTTGAATAACCAATTGATAGCTGTGTGGTTATTTACATATAACAGTAGATTCGCGCTTTGACTCTTTGTTGAATAACCAATTGATAGCTGTGTGGTTATTAACATATAACAGTAAATTCGCGCTTTGACTCTTTTGTTGAATACCCAATTGATAGCTGTGTGGTTATTCGTATATAGCAGTAGATTCGCGCTTTGACTCTTTGTTGAATACCCAATTGATAGCTGTGTGGTTATTCGTATATAGCAGTAGATTCAGGCTTTGACTTTTTGTTGAATAACTAATTGATAGCTGTGTGGTTATTCGTATAAAGCAGTAGATTCGCGCTTTGACTCTTTGTTGAATGACCAATTGCTAGCAGTGTGGTTATTCGTATATAGCAGTAGATTCGCGCTTTGACTTTTTGTTGAATAACCAATTGCTAGCTGTGTGGTTATTCGTATATAGCAGTAGATTCGCGCTTTGACTTTTTGTTGAATAACTAATTGATAGCTGTGTGGTTATTCGTATATAGCAGTAGATTCGCGCTTTGGCTCTTTGTTGAATACCCAATTGATAACTGTGTGGGTATTCGCCCATGGCTATATATTCGATAATATGGCATATACCCAACTACTAGCTTGCTGTTTATTCGTACTCTGGCAGTAGATTGAATACCCAACTACCAATCACCAACTAACTGCTAACTTCACACACCTGTTTTAAGAATAACTATAATCATTCTATGCAAGATAATTTACTGGCTCAACAAGGGGCACAGCTAAGTCATATCTCTGTTCCTGTCTGAACGAACCATATTGACGTTTATATACATGTTAACTAGATCTGGACATCAGGTGTAGTGCATTCATGTGTTCATTTATTTTCACCAACAGGGATTTATTTTTATTTTCTGTTTTAAGCTCACCAGAGCAAGAGTGCTCAAGGCGAGTTTTTGTGATCACCTTTTGTCCGTCGTCAACTTTTGCCTTGTTAAAACATCTGATCTTCGTGAAAGTTTATCAGAACATTCCTCTCCATCAAATCTTGGACAGGTTTGATTCTTGGTCATATTTGGTCAAACACATTTTTTGCTTCATTAGCTTGACATTTCATCAGAAAGTTTGTCTTAATAATATCTATGTCAAGTTCGAATATGGCTCGAAATCAGGTCATATTGAAAGAAAATCTCGTTAACACACTAGAGGCCACATATTTTGCTTCAGCACTGGAAGCTGCATTTTTGGCTTGAACATGTTGAAACTTTGTCAGAAAGTTTGTCTTGGTGATATCTAGGCCATGTTCGAAGATGGGTCATGAGTCAAAAACTAGGTCACTAGGCCAAATTGAAGGAGAATCGTGTTAACACTCTGGAAGCCGTGTTTTTAACTTTAGCATGTTGAAACTTTACAAGCATGTTTTTTTTGAAGATTTCTAGGCTAAGTTTAAATATGGGCCATGTCCGGTATTTTTAACACTGTAGAGATCGTATTTTTAACTTGGGCAGCTTGAAACTTTGTCAGAAAGTTTGTCTTGATGATACATGTATCTAGGCCAAGTTCGAATATGTGTCATGTTGATTTTTAAACTAGGTCACTGGGCCAAATTGAAGGAAAATCTTGTTGACAATCTGGAAGACTTTTTTTTAACTTTAGCATGTTGAAACTTTACCATGATGTTTGTCTGGATGATATCTAGGCTAAGTTCGAATATGGTCTGGTCAAAAACTAGGTCGCTAGGCCAAATTGTAGATTTCTTTGTTAACAGTCTAGAAACCGCATTTTTGACTTAAACATTTTGCAATTTTGTCAGAATATTTGTCTTGATGATAACAAGACCAAGATTGAATATCGGTTACGTCCGGTTAAAAAATCTTGTTAACCCACTACAGACCACTTTTTTTCTCAAATATTCCTTGGGTGACCCTCTAGTAAGATTGTTAAAGTTATTTCGATAATATGATCTGTTAAAAACATGGCTTTTCTTATAACTTTTTAAATAGCAAATTCTCTGTTGAGCGATCCAGGGCCTCATGGCCCTCTGGTTTATATTGTCTTAGTAGCCACATAACATTGATGTCATTACAAATGTATAATGATTTAGAAAATCACAAAACATATTTCGTTCACGTAATACTCACAAAGACAATTGCTTTACGGTTTAGGTATGTTTCTAAATTACTTTGTTTAATTATTTGTCTATGTTATTTACATGTTATTAGTAAAATGTTGTTATATTGTTATGATTTAATCGAACTCCTACTTGCTTTGATAAAAATATGGATCTAAGATAACAAAAAATCCTATTTAAACTACGACTTCCTTTAAAAAACTTTTAATCTTTATTATGTGTTTATGTTTATGATTTGATCTAATCAGCCATAGTATCTGTGTTTTATATTTATTTGGCATATATGTCTACATCGATGTCACATTTCAAAGGCAATCTTCATGAATAATCACAGATTTAACTCTACTTTTGCATATATTTAACATATTATGTATAAAGTTTGTTCGAAATTTATTTTGGTCAAACATTTTTCTTTTTTCGCACAATGAGAATACAAACAGTATATAAACTGCTTTAAATCACTGTACTGCTCGCCAAATGACTACAGCCGAGCGCGACTGTAATAATGCACGATTTGTTATTTAGTTGTTTTGTCATAGTTATCCATTGACCGATTTAAGCAGTTTGATAGTAAAGTTTTATTTGGGAAAAACTGTAGAAATATATTTAATTGGTTAGAATTTAAATGTGTCAACTTACAGTTCTATCCCGCTGATATCCAGGATCGCAGGGTACACAGTCCACACACAGTCCTACAGATGGCTTGATACAGCGTCTGTCGTAATTTGCATTGCACATTTTGGAGAATACGGTTGGAATTATACCATGAATAACGACAAGGAAAATATTAAATCTAATTGAGTGTATCTCCATGATCAGTTTCCAATGATTGTTTTGTTAAATCTTAGAGCCCTAGAAATAGAGTAGATTGTGATAGTTAAATGATAACAATACGTATGCTACTACTAATAATAAAGATGCAATCAACGTGAACTGAAAATCCGCACGTTTTAGATTTACCCAATTGAATTCCTACCGCGTTTATTTTATATTAAACGTATTCTTTGATAATATGACACTCTATAATCTGTTTTAATCAGAAACTTTATAAATATGTTATATATACTGTTCTTTTGGTCTTTCCATCGTTGTATTTTTGAAGGGAAGATTACGTCAGCATAAACTGTTAGAGGGGTAGATATATCTATAATATTGCATCATCATTCAAACGACCTTTTTAAATTTTAGATGTTTTACAAAACCAGCGCATTTTTGGTAAAAGCTGAGCCATTTCATATAAAATGATAAATCTGTACCTACCTACACACTAGGTTAGACTCCTAACTAGATTGTTCAGTATAAGTATTAGTTAAGTCAATGTGTGTTGAATGTCTTATTAATGAATCATCAGTGGTGTTTGGGTATTTCGTGTATCTATTTTTTTATATCAGCACTACTGATCTTATATTTCATTTACTTTTAAATGTTTTAAGCACTCATGATATTGAATTACATGGCATTCCGCGTCGAGTGTGCATTTTGACATAACCAGTTCACACAAGAAACCCGTTTGCTTTTAAAACGTCTGAAACAAAAGTTACCAGCTGGTAGACCTAGTACAGTTAACTTTTGTTCATGGTTGAATGCCTTTTTTAAAAGGAGAAACTACAGCGTCATATCAATTGCCCATTTTCCAACATAGCGTTCAATGTGTGTCTACATCACAAATAATGTGAAAACTTGATATATATCGGATCGGTAGAGTTCGTTTTTTCACGTCCCTTTTCTTTCACAGATCTAAACAAACACGAAATAAAGTCAGAAAGAATACCTTGAAGCCAAATACATTGGTGCCACTGCCAAACAGCCTTTTTTGTTTTGTTCAGGGAAGGCAATCCTGATCCCCTTCCTATATAATGGCTTCAAAACCAAACTAATTGACTCGCTTTCGATGCACCGGGTAGGACCTGAAGAACAGTCTGGAAACCCTTAATTGAAATGACACGTTAAAGGTGACAACAAACAATAGAGAATAACATCATGGAAGGTGATACAAACAGACACATTTTAAAACATGTTATCACATATGATGTATTTGTAATAGTTTGTATAGGTTGTGTTACACATGTTAATTAAGATGTGCCCTTCCAGGAAAAAAGATATCCTTGTTATAAGCGTACGATATTAGCCGAAGACCACTATGTTGTATATATAGAGCTATTAGTTATGTATTATTACTCAGCATCGAAATATACTAATGTTTTGCATTGGAAATGTTCTTGAAAAAGCCGAACTTTCTGTTCATCGAACGATTGAAATTGTAGTTTTAAAAAAGCATTGCAGTACTTGCCTTGGTTTAATATTTCTGAATATGTTTTAGACACTAGGGAGAAACAAAAGTGGAAGTGTTTCTCACGGAACGTCTTAACTACCTTATTCGACATTACAACTTGAAGTACAGTCATAACAGCAATACATCTGACACGTTCACCTTGATATGTGACATTTGTATTGATACATGTGACAGAGAAGTGTTTTGTGTGAGGTGGATTTAACTTTACGTGTGGTAGTTAACCCCGATGTGTGGCACTTTAATTTAAACATGCGACCACACTTGTAATACGTGTGTCTGTAATTGTATCCTTCAGACAGTTGTTTGATAACAACTTTACAATGCTTTCCTCAGAAGTATGTGTCTCTATATAACACACAGACAGAATCATTTAGATGTTGCTTTTTTAATTCATTGCTTGAACATTGTATGAATTGTATTAAATAAATGAAAGGGATTTGAAAAGCACTGATTGATTTTATAACAGTGCAGGTTATCATGCAAGGTACGTTAAATTGACGTGTACGAAAGTAATGAATCATATTTTGTGATCAAATTGGTATTTAATCGGACAATATTTAAATAAAGTTCTAGCAAT